>CM040244.1:103119313-103619313 GCA_022545495.1 Chrysanthemum lavandulifolium
GAGGTGACCTCCCTTAGGGGGAGATTGTTAGTAATTAGAAATTCCATGTATTAAAGAGTCGGTCACCTCAATATATGTAATCGTTAGAAAGCTCGTAGTCGTAGTTCTTTTAAGTTAAGTAGTATTTAGTTAAGTAACACCGTGGAGGACGGACGGGTCTTTACCCATCAGTATGCCCGATCCATGCCCCCAATGTGTGGCGATTTATGTAAGACTATAAATACTCTCTACCTCCCAAGGTAGAGAGTTGGAGCTGATAATAATATCTTTCACTTTCTCTCACTAAGTTCCCTAAACCTCTAACTTTCTCTCTCTAGAATTCCATCTATATGCTACTTTGTGTTATGGTTTGATGTGTATGTGAAAAGTTATATCTTACAAAAATCATTTTGCACATAGAGGCAAGAGGTTTTTGAAGTACTTTTCACGATTGCCAATAGAAACCATTCGCTCCCTCTCAATACAGTATGTGCATCGATATACGAAAGAGTTTAGCACATATTAGAGAGAACTTGCACTTTGAATCAAAACGAACATTTTTTATCAAATTTCATATTAAATCACAAATTCTCCCCCGATCAAAAATATCAAACCCTTTGAGATTTTGGATCCCAAGTGATTTAATAAGGTTTTAGAAAACATGGGAGAAAATGTGCATGATTTAAAAGCTCTTCTGGTTTTTGGTTAAATGCTCATCCTCAATCATGTGCATTATGTATTTGAAATCGTTTGGCACATGAAGGAAGAAGTGCTTTTGAAATAATTACCCTTTAAAACCGATTTGAGATTTAAATCACGATCTCTCCCCCGATCAAAAATTTCAAACCTTTTGAGATTTGTGATCCCAATTGATTTAAATTATTTATAAAATTTTGGGGAAAGACGTGGCTTGATTTAATTTTTGAAATTGACTGATGAGAACCAATTATAGACATTAAAGATTGTTAGTGTCAGGTATGATAGTTTTTAAGAGATCTTTAGGTAAAATAAAACAATTTCACAATCAAACAAGAACAGAAAAAATTTCATTTTGAAATATCTTTGAGTTTAAAAGAAAATCATACCATGACATAACATTAAATCTTTAGATCACCACTTATTTTGTACAAACGGACTCTTTTGATGATATATTGTTTGAAAATACTTAATTTGAAATCACTCTCCCCCTCAATCGATGACCGTAGTCGTTGATTGAGTGACTTTAGTTTAAAAATGAAGTCCGGTTGATTTCCAAAATTTGAGTCCAATTTATTTTCAAAACAATATTTTTCCATTTTTAAAACAACATTTTCAAAATTGTTTTAAGAAACATGGTATCATCCACTACTTTTTTTGCACAAAGATAAGTTAGGTGGTTGAGCCGCTTTTGTTGTTGTTGTTGTAAGGTAGGAAGAAAACCGTCTGCTGATGCAGTGAGACCTCTTACGTTGCATTTTTTCATGCCAACTCTCCATAGAGGTCAAATTAAGCTCCGTTTCTTCTTTTGTCGACCCAAGAAATAGTTACCCTTTCCATTCGGCATCCAATCATCTTCTTTTGTGGGATCCGGATTGGGAACAATCTTATAAACCATCTTATCTGCATATGTTAGTGGACACACAAACAGATATATGGTGGTCGACAACACTCAAACAGCAATCGACTAATAAAAGTCAATCAAACATATCAATCTTATCATAAAAGTTTTGGGACTAATGTGTTTATCAAACTCTAATCATCTAATCCTAACAATCATATCCTAGGCACCTAGTCCTTCAACGTAGGTTAACATCATTTTTCAGTTAAGCATTTAGGATAATTAGATAAGTCCGATAGATGATATAAATTTGAAAACATTCTCCCTCAATCAATGACTCATTTTATGAAAAGATTAAAAGCGCTGAAGTCATTGATTGAGTTTGCAAATTTATGAAAACTCCGACATCGATTGATTTTCAAGCAACTCATTTACCACCATTAGTTAAAACAAATATTTTTCTCAAGAATTTTAGACGGAAAATATTTGAGTAGGAATAGATCCTTCGACATACTTTCCTCATTTTGTTTTTAGGATAAGTGCTCGAAATATTTGAAAATTGGTTTAGCGCAACACTTTCCTTTTTTTTGAAGATCGGGTTGCTATCGGAAATAATAGCAAGCCATAGTTTTAAGCACGGGTTACAGTCTGAAATAACTGCAAGCCATATTTTGAGACATGTTTTGGAAAAAGAATATTTACACCTCCCGCTCGAACTTCATCTATGGTCCCGTGCCATTATTGAATGACATTTCTAAGACCGTAGATGTTATCGATACCAGAAGACATGTCTTTAGAAAACAATATTTTTGGTATTTTTCAATTTTTTCTGATTTTTTATGGATTTTGGTTAATTTTATATTTTTCTATTTTGTTTTTAATAAATATATACAGATAGAGTAGATGATATAGTTTAAGAAGATGATGATACGAGTACCGAGATAAGGATATCGAGCAGTCCCGTTGTAGATAGAAGTCATCATCTCTTAAACATTCACCACCAAAGCTTCCGAGGCTCCAGAATAGAAGATAGAACATGAGCCTTTGAGAAAGAGACACTTTGGCAGCTTCTCCCCAAACCGAAAATCCATTAGATGAGCAGATTTGAAGCTATATTTCAAGCTTGCTTTAGCCAGTGCATGAGAAGCACACCATTATCATAAATCCCACTACTCCTTTTAAGAACGATAATCGAGATTCTCCGTTCGGGGTTATATCATCAAGTAGAACAAAGAAAGAATCATCCCACACTTGAATAATCTTCTCAAATTCCTTTTCCACTTTCAAGTCGAAGCAATCCATTCCAAAAGGTGTCAAGAGAACACTTTCCCCAAGTAGATGAATTGATGCGATCGGTCTCTTAGACTAGAGCTCACGAACCCGAATACACATATACCGAAGACGGAGAAACTTACACCATCAAGTAGCAGATTAAGTCCAATAGCCAAAGAATAACCCCGATGTATACTTTTCTCCCTCAAGAAAGTATATGAAGCTCAAGAACCCAAAGTACCGAATGCCCAAAGAGAGAATAACCGATAACATTGAAGAAGCGGGCGAATCATCGATTATCTCTGCGGATGACAATCTGCGGATGTCAACTCGGGAATAAGTGATTATATCTCGAATCACCGATTAAGCACTCAAGTGTAACGACTAAGCGCCCCAATGTACACAATTCTCTCTCCCGATGATTGCGATAACATCGAAATCATCACACACTTGTGTACCTCTTTTATCTTTAGAAACTTTCTCTTACATCACTTCCCCACGTAGTTGGAATAATAACACTAAAAGCCTTGATGAGTAAAACCTTGAGTTTCTGCGGTCATGACATTTGTCTTCCGGGATATTTTCAATCACTTAGAAGAATTAAGTTCATCAAGTTTACTCGCTTTGTGTTTAGATGTGTCTCTTTCCCCTTCACGGTTTTGATACTTGTAATCAAGAACTCATTGTAAGCCCATATACTCGAAATCTTTTGAGAAGAATACCATTAGCACAAATATATCTGTGAGAATCAACTTGCTGAAGAATATGAGTAAGTCTAATTGGGGATTAAATCTGGCTTTTCACTCTCTCCCAATTAGTGCTCTCCCCTAAACCGACAATCTTTTAATAAATGCCCAGAATAAGAAGTCTTTGGATCGTTAAGTGCAACTCATCTTTAGTCTTCTAACATGCAACATAAAATGTAGAACAAACTTTTGACTCGACATTCTTCAAGATTGTCCAGTTGGGGAATAGATAGTTAACAAGAACAGAAAGATGTTCATCAAAGAAATCAGCCCAGCAACTGGAAGCACTTTGTCATTAATCAAATTAGCCCATGTGAAGATGTTAACTAGCGGCTCTTAGAAGAAAACTCCATGTGAAGATGACCCGATAAGAAGAAGCTCGGTTCTTACATGAGTTTGGAGCCGTTTGACCATTTATTATCAGATAACAATCAACCATGCAGTAAATTCACACTTCTTCTCCCCCTCAAGAATTGCATACGAAGTTGCCATTCTTGATTAAATAAGTGAAATCATCCAAATGTACTCTATTCACACTTCTCCCCCGCAAAATTAGCATAAGATGTCACCATCGTCATTATAAAAGAGCAAGAGGAATAAGATAACAATCATCGATAGTTCGGTTCACTTGATGTTTGAAAGCGCATGGAAAAAGTATGAAGCATGTTGATGAGAATGGTCATTAATAAGAAGATTTCTCTTCTTCAAAAGATAAAGCGCACTGAAGCGTACACTTTTCTTTTATTTGAGAACGAGGCTTGAACTGTTGTGTTCAAACGTCATAGCCGATTGAATATCAAGGTTGAGTTACTTGAACCCGTGAGTTATGAGATATCAATCCTTGTGTCATCCATACTTTAAGCCAGTCCATGTATTGAAGGATCGAAGTATCTGCAACTGAGTAAGGACTACCTGCACTAACATTACAAGTTTGTTTGCATATATATTGGTTAGTGACATTAGTATTCAAACCCTTTGGGGTTTCACGGTCAACCTTGATTTTGCCATCAGAAAACAGCTTTCAGGTAGGTATCCACCTAAGTCCAACATCCTTAAACATTCTACCAGACGGTATCCACTTATGGCAAGGTCTAGGATTGTTAAGCTTCTTATGCATAGTGGAAGACTTATCGTTATTCCTAGTTTCCAAAGATTTAGCAGTTGGTATCCATTTAGGCGAAGTTTTTTGTTTGTTTTGCTTCATAGACTTAGTGTAGATCCTAGAATTAACAGGTTGAACCTTTGCATGAGCATTTACTTTCTTTAGGGATTTTGAAAAACAATTATCATGATTTGCCTTAAAGATGCATTTCAGACAATTAGAGCAAACAGCTTGTTTGGATTCAGAAGATGATCTAGAGTTCTTAGAGTGATCTACTATGGGAATAGATTTATTCGAAATGCAACTACTCTTAGATCCAAGCCAATCCCTAGTCTTTAGTTGAGTGTTCCTAGGTAATGGTTTAAAACTACTAGCAGTGCCTTGAAATCTCGTAGAATTCATCACCCTATGTCTAATACCTAAAATTCCATCTTTTCGAATATGTGCCTTTTTTCTAGATTTTTCTAGATCATAGTTCTTGAACAAGTCATTCATATCATGTGAATTGTTAGGCAAATAAGGTGAAGTGACTGGTTTTGACAAAATTTGTTTAGCATTAACTTGGGAGGCAAACCGGGTTTTCGAAAATTTTGTTCTTTCAGATATAAATGCGAGGTCGCCTAACAATGCACCGGTCTCTAGTGGGACGAGAAACTGGCTTCCCCAAGGTTGATGGTTTTGTAAACTTAGTGTTCACACTTTTCCCTACAGTTTTTCTAAGCTCATTCTTTAAGGCAACTATCGCAAAACTCTTATCCTGAAGTTGAGCTTTGAGTTCATCAATTTTTGCTATCAAAGATTTTGATTGTTCCACGAACTTAGTTCTAGTTTCATTGATAGAGTTGCTTAGGTCCTTTTGATGTTTTTTCAAAGTCTCATTTTCCTTAAGTAATTTAGCTACATGAATTTCCAGATCATTCAATTTATTATTTCTTGTTTTAATAGCATCAATGTCTTGTTTAGTCATGACTAAATTACTTTTCAAATTCAGGACAAAAATATGTTTCTTCAGATTGTAAATGGTTGAGTCTTTGTCTTGAAGATGATCTTTCAAAGTGTTAATTTCAAAAAGTTCACGTAATTCAGGAAGTTCCGGATTTTTACATGGTTTGTTAAGTTAAAAACTTTCTTCTTTACTCTGTATCGCAATTTCAAGTGAAATGCAATGTTTTTCAAGATTTGAGAATTTGTTTAAAAGTTCATCAAAAGCCTTTTTATCAACCATATCTTTTGTTTTAAAACACTTAATCTCGACTCACCTCGCCATGTGACATTTATCAAAGTCATGTTCAAGACTGTGATCACTTATTTAAGTACTTTAGCAGATGCACTATGTTGAGCAGTTAAGGGTACCTCATTACATGACACTGCTCAATTTTCGATCCGATATCTCGCATCCACATCATGTGTAATAAGAGTCACTGGACCGCTGGTTGTGTAGAGATTATCTATCTCTCGTATTCGATGTCAACCGATCCATCATCCGGTGCTTTACCCGACTCAACACTACAATCTTTTGATTGTGCCCGACATTCATTCCCCTTTCTCGACATCGCATCTACTTCTTGTGTGTTAGGAGTAACTGAACAGCTGGTTACATCATTATTTGTTGTCTCTGACATTCTGCATTCAACAACACCCGATTCTTCAACTGATACATTACCCAACTCATCACAACTATCTCTCAATTGCACAAGACTCTCATCTACTTTTTCATCTTTCTGAGTAACTTCCTCAATATACTTCTCCACATTATCCATGAGATGGATAAGTGTCTCTATGAACACGCTAATTTCCATTCCAGTGTGTCTCTTGAAAGACATTTCACCATGTCTTGATCATAATCGATGTAAATTCCCACCGATGAATGACCGAAATTGGTTGTGGATCACTGAAGTGCAAAGACCGAACTATCCTTTTGAACCTTTTCTTTATCAAGTTGTTGTTCCAATTGTTCTAAGTTCAATAGTAATGTTTCCGTTAATGTGGATAAATCTTGACGGAAAAGGGCATTGCATATTCGTTCCATTCCTATCGGTGTGAGTAACATGAGGTGTGAGTGAAGTTGTTGATAAGGTTCAATGCTACTTACCCTTTTCATGGCATTCTGTAGTCTAAACATGTGCAATTCTCTCTCTTCAGACTCTGAACACGAAGATCTCACATCCTCATTGATTGATTCAATCATCTTTAACCGTTCAATGTAGCATACATTATCATTTTTGTCCACAACATCATACAATTTAAGTACTTCAAATCACCGAATCAGAGTGTAAGACATGATGTTCTTTGTGTACACGGATTTTACAAGTCGTGATTTAAACCGAGAAATAGAATCTTTCGCGGGATTTTACTAAAATCAAGACCAAACCGTTAAGCAATGACCAATGGAACGTGTTAAGATGACTGATGGATCGACACAATGATAGAAAATTGTGTGTTAGGACATATGATTGTTTGTAGGATTAGCAGAGATGTTGTTTGGTTGAGATTTGGATTGGTTGATGCACGATTTTACGGAGAATTTTAGGTCTAAAAACTTAAAAACCTCAATAACTTTCTTTCGGAGGGGACTTGGGCCTCAAAAAATTCGTTTCACGACTTTGTTGTGAAACCTCACCATATTCAGTGTGCTCCGCTGCTTTTGACCGGTATTTCATTTGAAACGGAGTTACGGATCAAAAGTTATGGCCGTTTGAAGTTTTGACGTAAAAGTCAACTTTGGTCAAACCGCAGAGTCAAACGCAACTCGACAAACCGCTTCACCAAATCGCACCTTGACAAACCGCTTAAGAGACAAATCGCTTAAGTTGACAAATCGCTTAAGGGACAAATCGCACTGATGACAAATCGCTTCAGGGACAAATCGCTTAAGGGACAAATTGCTTAAGTTGACAAATCGCAAAGTACACAAGTACACCCACTACTTTGTCCTTTTTGTCGTTTTGTCTCAATAGACAAATCGCTTCACCAAAAAGATGACAAATCGCTACCAAACTAATACAAGTCGCTTCAATAAGCAACAACAGAAGGGACAAATCGCTTCAAGAACAGGACCAATCGCTTCAACAAACGATCCAAACATGGACAAATAGCTTAGATGAAACTTTTACCGTGGCACAAATCGCTTCCTAGAAAAATTCAAAAACCCAACTTTTCAATCCAAAAACAACCCAACCACGATGATTCAAGCCTTCCAAATCAAAATCTAAACACTTATAATGATTCTAAACACAAAAGTACTATCAAAATCCAAACTTTAACACTAGAAATGGTCCAAATGATGCAAACTACTCTAAACTCATTCAAACCCAAAAACCTTATGAAAACCACTAGAAATCCAAGAACATGAAAGATGAGTGATCAAACCATGGCTCTTGATACCAATTGTAACATATTGGTTTTCACAAACACATAATCAATCACATATAAGGTTCGAATGAGATAGATTTTAGAGAGAGAAAGTGGAAGATGGGAGCCTTTCTAGAGAGAGAAAGTAAACAAAATAAAGAAGGTTAGATTGAGTGAAAGGTCCAACCCTCTACCTTGGGAGGTAGAGGGTATTTATAGTTACATACTAAACGTCCTCCTTCGGACTGTGGATCAGGCATACAGTGGGTAAAGATCCGTCCTTCCTCCACGGTGTTGCACTAAACTAAGTAACTAACTAAATAACTAGTAAATAATGTAATGTCTACGAGCTAACATATGCTAGACTAGAGTTGGGGTGACCGACTCTTCAACATGAATTTTCTAAATCCTAACAAAATTTATCCTTCCAATGTTTAAGACTCGAACATGTTTCTTTAAAAATCTGTCCAGGGGCACCCCTGCCCGTCCGGTGTTCGAAAGAGAACCAATGCCCTTGCTTATTGAGCTTATAAAAGACGCGAAACAAGTTCACGGTGGGATTGATTTCCAAACTCCGACAATAAATTTCGAACATGACTAGACGATTTAAGCCGATTGGCACCAACTGGGAAATGTGAACTTTGAAGTACCTAATCACCCTAAGCAAGAAGGAAGAAAAGGGAACCCTAACCCCCGAAAGGTCAAAGTACTGTTCGTACAGACCTATAGCGTCTTCCGGAAGGTTGTTCATGGTAAAACCTTCCGGAGGAAGACAAGGATGCAGATCGGTTGGAACACCATAACCAGCGACTATGCCCTCCAACTCCGCATCGGTTAATACGGAAGTGAAGAGATGCATGTCGGACTTAGGAGAGGGATCGGAGACAGGAGCTTGGGAACCGAAGGCCATAGAAAATGTCTAAGAATGGTATAACACGAGTGAAGAAGGAACAACGGAAGGAAAAGCACCTGAATTAGCCGGATGACTTGACAACAAAAGATGAAAGAGGTGAGAGTAAAAAGTGAAAATGGTAAATGGGGTAAAAATGGTTTATATAGGCAAAAGGTGTGGGCTCACAAAACGTCCCATCGTGTCAGAAACCGACGCGGACGCATCTGGACCGTCAGAGGAGACACGTCCTGCCACGTGGCACGATCCCACGAATCTTGGTAAAATAATTTTAACTTATCTCGCCTAATGGGCTTGGGCTCAGTGTTCACTGAGCGGCCCAAAAAACCGAAACAAACCCAAAACTCCGAATGGATCCACAGGACGAGTGGATTAGTATCACGTCACTTGTTAAAAGCAAGAAACATGTTATTGGGGGGACATGACGACGTATATGGTCCATCGGCTGAATAGCCGGAGGACCAAATACCCGAAAGATTAGCGAATCGAATGGACCAAACCCGAAGGGGCGTTGACCTGACAGTACGTTTGTCATTTAGCCTGGAAGCATTTCGTCTCATTATCCTGGGTGTCAGAGATGACGTCAAGGGCAGTGTCAGCCCTGACAACGCCAACGGCCCTAGAGAAAGCGACATGGGCAACGATCAGATAGTGACAACTTACAGTATAAATACGCATACAATAACTGGTAAAAAGGTATCATTTTCACACACATACATTTATACTATACCCTTCGGTTAACCTCCACTTACTCTCACGCCGGAGTTTGGTCCTGGGATAACACCCGGGGCGAGACTAACGCGTTGTTTCATATTCGCAGGTATCCAGAAGACTTAGTTTCACAAGGCTGAAGGATATTTGAAGAACCTCACAAAAAAATACTTCAACATCTCACAGATAAAAAAACTTTTAAATAGAATTATGAATAGTCTAATATTGAAATTTAAGAAGCGTTTGGTATATAATGAGAATCACTATTGGTATGGGTTTAAAAAACCACCACTTTTATTGGATATGAAAAATGCCAAATTTCAAAAGTTTAATTCTCATTTTTAATTATAAAACCAACTAACTAAGGGTCCGTTTGGTTTGTAAAAGGGTTTGGAATTAAATTAGGATTTGGTTTAGGAATGAAAGAAAATGGGATAGAAGAAATAATATTATTTAATTAAAAATTATTATTTTATTAAATAAAAAGGTTCACTATATTGGTTATTTATAATATAAAATATTTACTGTGAGAGGTGATAGTTATATAGGATCCGCATTTTGGTATGAATCTTCAAAACCCACCCTCTTGATCCGATTCATTGACAATGGTTATGGCCCACATTATCTATATATACTAAAGGTCGTTGGTGTTACTGTAGCAAACAACACATTAAATGCAAAGTTTCCCAAGTTGGCAAAAACAGTCCCTGAGGTTTAAGTGTCGTTACAAAGTAAGTCCAAACATTAAATGCAAAGTTTCATAACTTGGCAAAAACAGTCCCTGAGGTTTAAGTGACGATTCAAAGTGAGTCCTCTACCATTAATTGATATCTATAGCAACTTGGCAAAATTAGTCCCTACGGTTTAAGTGTCGTTACAAAGTAAGTCCTTTGAAGCCAATCCCGCTGCATCGCGCGGGTTTCCACACTCGTTTAATTCTAAAGTGAATGTACCAAACAATTATAATTGGGAGTCAAACCATTCCTTAAATCCAAATCATATGTACAAAACGGCTCGTAAACAATAATAGGAATAGAAGTGATTGCCTTATAACCATACCCTTCCCTTAGAGGGCACGGTGAGGGAGCAAATAACACGCCAAATTGCAACCATCAATACCAATGGCGCCCATCATTGCCTCACCACCCTCCGCCATTCGTCCGCCAAAATCACTTCCGCCATTTCAATGGTCGACGCCAAAGTTTTTTTTTTTTTTTTTTTTTTTTTTAAACGTTAATTAACGGATAAAAATATAACGGCTACAAAATTCAAACCCTCTTTTCACTATATAAATACCACTTTAAAACATACATTTTCAAACAATACAACCAAATCACAATTTAAATACACTTTTCATACATTTTCATCCACTCTTCCATATTTCATAAAGTTTTAACTTCCATGGATCTTTTGACCTCGAAACTCGAGTCAAGAATTATTACGCTTATACGATCCGCACGAAAATTTTCTAGCCTTAGACGACGATGAAGCAACTAGTTCACACACTCGGACGCACATACCCCGAGAATATGAAGTCGCCAAGAACGCGTCTACTTAATGATTATTTTGGGATAATCCAAAATATCCCGAAAGGAATTTCGACGGCATCGGATGAGTCGACGACTATTTTAAAAATAGTCCAAGGTATAATTAACTATAACGCTCACCCTATTCCCGAGCACTTTAAATTTTTAAATACCGCCGATCTTCTTGGTAGAATGAGTATCCACCTATAATGAAATGCACGGCCGCATTATACGCCATTGGCGCACGGGTTAACACCGATGCTTTCGATGAATATTTGCAAATTGGCGAACGTTGTAGTCGTGATAGTTTAGACCATTTTACCAAATGCATATGGGATTTATACTCGAGGAGTATTTAAGAAAGCCCTCATCGGATGATATTGTGCGGCTATATGAAAACACGAAAACTATCATGGGTTCCGGGTATGCTTGGTAGTATAGATTGTATGCATTGGGAATGGAGGAATTGTCCAATGCTTTCAAAGCGCAATTCCAACGGGGATCATGACATCCGACAATAATGCTTCAAGCAATTGCATCTCAAGATTTGTGGATTGGCATGCATTTTTGGTATAGCGGGTGCAAATAACGACCTAAATGTTCTATATCGGTCGAATTTGTTTGACGACCTCATTGACGATCGCGCCCCGAGGCCCGCTCACGGTGAATGGTCACACATACACCAAAGGATATTACCTAGCGGATGGTATTTATCCCACGTGGTCTACTTTTGTCAAATCATATTCGATCGCCCGAAACCAAGTCGATATAAATTTTAAGAGGGCTCGAAGGTGCAAGGAAAGATGTGGAACGGCTTTGGTGTTCTTGAGGTCGTTGGGGATTATAGCACAACCCGCACGTGCTTATCAGGTGAGCAAAATACGTAGGATTATGTATTGTTGCATAATATTGCATAACATGATACTAGAAGACCAAGATTTCCAAATAAGTGAATTTAACGAACTATATGTTAGTCCGGCCGCAAATATACAAGAAAATTGGGTCGAAAGATGCGATCGGCATGCAAAGAAACGAAAGGAAATACGTGACAAGGAAGTGCATACCAACCTTCGACATGATCTTGTGGATCATCTTTGGCAACGACACCTAGAACTACAACAACAAGACAATATGTAGTCTATTTATTAATGTATTGTAATTTAATTTATGTATTGTAATTTAATTTATGTATTGTAATTTTATTTTATTTTACAACACGATGACGGTAACAGAAAACCAAGAACAGAAGCATACACAATCATAGAAGTAGTGCTCAATTATAGATGTAGTGCTCAATTATAAAAGTAGTGCTCAATCATATACAATACTAACAGTTATTTGAAAAACAAAGGCCAAGTCAATCTTTATTTCTTTTGGATATTGCAGCTTCAATGCTTGTATTGTGTGCTTCATGAGTGGTAAAACTTACCAACATCAACATAAGTCCCAACAATAAATACCCACATTTAACTAAACATTTATCATAACTTCAACCCAATTCAAATTTTATCAAACCTTTCACATACACATCAATTTATCTTCCAAAATGTCACAACAAAACACAAACGATTGGTTACTTAACAACATATTTCAAACCGAGTCCGCTAATTCAAGCTCACTTTCACCCGCAACACCATCATCCGGCCGTTCTTTACCGGTCCAACAAACTGAAAACCCGATGCCGATGCCGATGCCGATGCCATATCCGCAATATCCAAGCCATAACCCGATGTCGGGTTTCGCACCATACGCCAACCACCCGCAAAACCCGATGCCATATTATCCACAACCCACTTTCGCACCACAAATGAACCAAGATCACTTCAACCAAATGGCTTTTTTTGCACAACAACAACAACAACACTTCAACCAAATGAATCTCGGGAATTCCTCGCAACCGACACAAGTGATGCCAACACGAAGTTTACACGACACACCACCAAACTCACCACCACTATCACCAACACAAGAATCAAAACCGAGTCTTCTCCGATTCGGAAAAGGAAAAGGAAAAGGAAAAGGAAAAGGAAAAACCGAGACCAAAGAAACCGAAAATGTCCATACCGTTGGCAACCGGAGGATGAAAACTTTTGGCAAACGCACGTACAAATATCCGAGGACCCAAGACTCGGTATTGACCGAAATTCAAAGTCGTTTGGACACAAGTTACAATCGAATACAACCGCTTGCACAACACGAACGTATCAAGGATATGATCACGGAAAGTGGACCACGTTGCAAGGTGCTTGTAGCAAGTTCACGGAGTTGTCGATGAAAATGAACGTTTGAGTGGTGAAAACGATTGAAGTGGCTAAATCGTTGTTACACAATATTCAAAGAAATGCGGGGTATCGTTTACCCACTATGAAGCATGGAGGTCTTGAAAGACCACCACAAATGGCGTGGTGCCAAAACCGTTAAACCCGGAAGACGCGTTCGGGGACTCGAGGACCTGAAGAACCGAACGAGCTATTTCGAGACGATACAATCCCACGTCCTCCCGCAAGCCAAGACCTTCCAAGAGTATAAAATCGGACTCTACGCGTTGGCGGGTTCTTCGTCTAGTAGAGATGCTTTCGAGGAGATGATCCAAGATCGCTGTAAATCGAACAAGAGAAAAAATTGATTATATCACAACTCAAAAGAAATTGGAAGAATTGAAGTTTCTTAGTTTTAGCACCGAGGGATGACTCAGGAAGATGCGCGGTGTCGAACAAATCAAGAACGATATCCGAGCACGATACTTTGCACGGGTCGAGCTCAAATAATTAGTATTGTAATGTATTTTAGTTCGTATGTTTTTTTTTCGTATCGCTTTTTTATGTAATCGCTTCGTATGTAATCGCTTTTTTTTTATGTAATCGCTTCGTATGTAATCGCTTTTTTATGTAATCGCTTCGTATGTAATCGCTTTTTAATGTAATCGTTTTTTTATGTAATCGCTTCGATCGCTTTTTAATTGTAATCGTTTCGTATTGTATTGTATTTTAGTTCGTATGTTTTTTTCTTTTCGTATCGTATGTTTAATAAAATGTGTTTGTTTATTTGTATTGTAATTTTAATTTATGTTTAATAAAATGTGTTTGTTTTAAATTAAATAAAATGAAAAAAGTTTAATCCAATAATACGTTATTGGTGTGTTATGAGGGAGGGGTGTTTTAGTTATTGGTGTATTATTGAGAGGAGATGATGTGGCGCTGATGTGACATACCAATAACGTGTTATTGGTTGTAACCTAGCACTCTTAGTTATGTTAATACAGTATTATTAAGCCACTTCCCCCACCTAGACGCCTTCGTTCATTTATACAAAGAGAAGAAAAAAAAGAAAAAAGAAAAGCCCCAAATTGGACCAAACGTAGACGCACAGTTGAATCTTTCATAAATCCCCAAAACAACACACACACACACACAATTACACCTTCTAATTTATATCTCAATATTTAATCAAATTAAATCCCTAATTTAATCAAAACACAATCCTCGATCAATTTATAATACTATTTATTTTGCATTTGAAGCTCTATCTCAATTGATTATCGTAAGTTTTTTTTATTTCAATTAGTTTGTTAAGTTAGTTAGGGTTTCTGTTTATATTTAATTATTATCAGGTTTAATTTGAAGCTAATGTTATTGCTGTTTGTTTTGTAGGTAGGAAGGAAGGAAGGAAGATGATATGACGATGAATCAAGGAGCAGCTACTAATACAGTTACTGCACTGGATAATAGTAGTAATATTTCACTTGAGGTAAATTTTTTCACTTTTTACTTTGTTATATTGTGCGAATATATCGTGTTGTTGATTATAATTAGTTTAGTTTTTTATTTTGTTAAAATATATCGTCTTGATTAGTATTAGTTTAGTTGTTATGATTGAGGCGATATTGCGCTGGTTGTTATGACAAAAAACGAGTTTGTAGTCTGTTGTGACGCGTATATGCCTGGTTTTGTTACTTTTTGAGTTAATAGGTAGTGATACTGTTGGTACTAGTATTGCACTGGATGCGAATACTAATAACTCGCTTGAGGCATAATTTACCGTATTTGTTTTGATATATTGTGAGAATATATTGTGTTGATTAGAATCGATACTGATATGATTGAGGCGATATTCGATTAGTTATTGCGTATAATTGTTTGGTTATAGTGTATTAATGTTTAAGTTATTTGAGTAGTTGTTGGTGAGTTTTGTTACTTTTGAGTTGATATGTAATTAGGTATTAGTGTTGGAAACGGATAGATGCGTAAGGAATCCTGTAATAGTTGGTAATTGAGGGGGTTTGAATCGTAAAGATTGAAGTGATTTTTTTTTTTTTTATGTTACAATTGTTATGGTTATAGTGTATTGATGTTTCGTCATGTTATTATGGATGAAACTGAGGGTTATTTGGGTAGTTGTCGTGATGCATATATGTCGTAGACTTTTGTTACTACGTGAGTTAATAGGTATACTTATTAGTGTTGGAAACGGACATATGAGTAAGGAATCCTCTAGCAGTTGACGATAGTGGGGGTTTGATTTGTTGAGCTTGAGTTAAATTTTATTGGGAATTGTTATGATTATAGTGTATTTATGTTTTGTTATGCTATCATAGATGTGCAAGGAATCATGTAACTGGCTAGTAATAGAGGGGTTTGTTTTGTTAAGCTTGAGTTGATGTTTATTTAAATTTAAATTTGTTATAGTTAGTGTATTTGAGTACTTTATTGTGATGTGTTTATGCTGTAAAGCTTCGGTACTTTTTGAATTGATAGGTAATTAGGTCTTGTGTTGAAAATGTATTGATGTATAAGGAATCCTGTAACAGTTAGCAATTGAAGGGGTTTGATTTGTTATGATTGAGTTGATTAAGGATTAAATTGTCACGGTTAAAAACGAGTGTTCTGTTGTGTTATTATGGATGAAAATGAGCGTTATTTGAGTAGTTTGTTGTCATGCGTTTATGCCGCAGAGTTTCGTTACTTTTTTTAGTTGATAGGTATTTAGGTATTAGGGTTGAAATGGATATATGTGTAACGAATTCTGTAACAGCTACAAATAGTGGAGGTTTCATTTGTTAAGATTGAGCTGATTTTTATAGATTGGAGTTGTTACATTTATAGTGTATTGAATATTGATGTTTTGTTTGAGGAAGTATGTTGTTATGGATAAAGTGAGAGAGGAAATAAGTTACGCATGCATACAAGATTCACAGTTTGGTTACTTTGTGAGTTAAATGTTAATTAAGGTATAGTGTTAAAAACGGATAGATGCCTAAGCATACCAACAACAGATAGTAATGGAGGACGGTAAAGAAAAGAAAATTATGGATGGAAGGGCACCCTTGGATGAGATACTCTGCAATAAGAGCAATCTAGTTACAGATAGCTAATTGGCTAATATCATTTCGCTAAATCACTTCTATGGTTTAAGTTGTAAATTTTTGAAACATTCATTTACCTTAGCATCATCTTAATCCAATGGGATAGTCTTGGTTATGTTAGGCTACGATGTCAATGTGAAATAAACACAAATATCACATTGTTAACTGAATGGATTTCACCAAACCTTTTTTTAAGAGCCACAAATATAGTGTAGATGGTTTAGTAGTTATGACCGTTGATATTCATTACGTATATTCAGTGACAGCTCAATATTAATTGCTAGTCCATTCTTTTGTCTTTTGACCCTTTTTGTTCTGTATGTTAGCTTGACTCCTACATGGTTGAATTGTCTGCTTAGATGCTAGGTTCATTTAGTTGATTTTTCTACAATGCTGTTTTTGAAGTTTCAACTAATACCATTTTTTATCCGTTTAATATTTTCAGCATCAAGCTGTTGATCCGAGCCATGCACAAGCACCATCTTATTATGCTCCACCCCCCGGCTCTGAATCTGCATCCTGGACTAGCTATAACCATGATCAACGGTCAGAACCCCACTCAAGAAGCGTTCAAGATGGTTCAACTGTAGCATCTGCTGCTACTGCTTCAAGTTCTGGAGCATCTAGTGTAGAGTATGCCAACTATGCCGCCTACCCGAATAATGATCAATATGGATATGGAAGCACAGCGTATTCGAGTTATTATAGTAGCTATCAGCAGCAACCAAATCAAACATACACTCAGCAGCAGTCGAATCCATTATACACTCAGCAGCAGCCGAATCAATCATACCCTCAGCAGCAACCAAATCAATCATATGCTCAGCAGCAACCTAGTCAAACATACGTTCAACCAGCGGGAGCCTATCAAAGTACAGGTGCTCCTCATCAGCCTATTTCCTCATTTCAGAATACAGGGTCCTATGCTGGGCCTGCCAGTTATACAACCACTTATTACAATCCTGGTGATTATCAGACATCGGGTGGTTACCCAGCTGCAAGTTACAATAGTCAGACGAACACGTGGAATCAAGGAAGCTATGCAAGTTATGCTCATCAATATCCAAACTACACTGCAGAATCCAATGGTGCTTATAATGCTCAAAGTGCCCCTGCACCACCTGTACAATATCAACAAGATTATAAACAATGGACAGATTATTATAGTCAAACAGAAGTCACTTGTGCTCCTGGTACAGAAAATGTAGCATCTACCAGTGCACCCAATGTGGTGTCTCCACTTCCTGCCGCCCCCAGTGGGTATTCTGTTTCAACCAGTCAGCAACAGGTGGCAACTACTGCTCCATCATCTTGGAGACCAGAATCTAACTTATCTGAGTTATCCTCAGTGCAGGTTTGGGGATTGCTTTTTCTTTGTTTTATTGCATACTTATACTTGCATATGAATCTACCAGTTGCAAATTGAATGGCCAGTGAGAAGTGATTTCTGAAAAATAGATTTTAGAAGCCTAATTGTATCTTACTGTGATAATATTTATGCACTTGATTTTGGCCTTTCCAAGCTTATAGTTATATAACAAACATTGATTGCATTGCTTCAGAATATAGCATAAGATCTGGAATGTGTTTAAGAGTATCTTTAACCCAAAAGATTAAGTATAGTGTTTCCCTAGGGTTATATATATAAATAGGGGCTAGTCTAACAGATATACCATAGACGCATCATATATCTACCATGCAATTACTAACAAGGTAATAAAAACATACTGTTATTGAATATATTTATTATTAATCATATTTATTACCATATTAGAATCTAACTCACCCTTTTAGTTTGGTTTTTCGCCTTTATTAGCTGAATAAGCATTCTATAGTTTGTGCCTTATTAGAACGGATATTTTTTATAACTTCTGCATTTTCCCAATTTGTGCATCATTTGCGCTGCTATAAACCCTTCATAAGAACCTTGTTTGACAACCTCTTCATCATTCGCACAAAACTTAACTTTAAGATCTTCGCAATCAAGTTTCCAAACCAGTTCTCATGCTATTTTAATGAATCACACATGTTTTACGCTTTCCATAGAAATCATTTCAAATTTGATTGTTCTTGTTACTCTTTACCTACTTCATGATAATTCTTTTAGTGGTAGTTGATTAGTCCATTATGATTATAAAACATCCAAGGTGTATCTTTAGGCTTTAGTGATAGAATGCATACATAAAAAAAAAATAAAAAAATACATAAGTTGTGTTTGAAGGAGCAGACATTTGGTAATAGAACAACAGTCACAAGCGTGCATACAAATTGAATTAAAAAGCTAAGCTACTCTCTCTTTCCTTCAGCATCATATAATTGATGGAAAGTATATATCTAAAGACAAAGAAAGGAATTGAGACCATAATGAAGCAGGCTTGGTGCACCAGGGTCATTGTCACTACAGGAGCATAACGAAAAAGATTTGGCATGTACCTCTTTATTAGGGGAAATATTTCCTAGATGATGCTTAAATTGTATTTGCTAATTCACTACACAAAAACCTCAAAGGAAACTAAGTCTGGGTTACTTGGGATAAGATTGGAAGGGTAGTCACGCAATAGAAATCACAACCAAGTGTTAATACGTGCCTCTGAAATTCCAAGATGAAGCATACAATTATTGAAGCAAGTTGAATATTTATTAATCATATATATGTCTTTGTGTATTTGCTAGGAGGGACACGGCAGAATTTTGTATGATAACTTACCGATCCCATTTGACCTCTTGATGAGAAATGCAAAATAGTGTAGGCTCACAGATCTTTTTTTTGCGCACGTATTAATGCGTATCAATTATCTAGTAACTGAACATAGAAGCTAACTATAAGGGTGTGATACCATCTTTAAGCGTTGTTATTATGTTATTGTACGGTTGTAGAAATCTGACATTTTTGTATGTGTGATTCTTGGGAGTTCGGTTGCTTCTGAGATCCATCTTGGTTGAATCATTGTAATCTAGGAGCAAGGTTTCGTTTATAACAGCTTGAATCACCAATTCACCATTTGCTAAAGCTGTAATGACAAATGGGAAATTTTGACTGTTGGAGTCTTGTAAATACTAAATAGTACATTAGTACACATTCTTCCAAAAAAAATATTTCATATACTTCTGTTAAAAGTTGGTTCAATTCTAGAAGCCTATATATAGGGCAAAAAGTTGTGTTTTAGGTATTCTGGTGCTGACATATGCTATTTTTGTAAATGTTACGACTTACGACTGTTGATCTTCCAGTTACGATCCAATCTAAGTTTTGACGTCTAATACCTTTCTGACATTATGACAACAAACAATTTTCTTACTTTGCTGTTAATATTTTTGAAATGCTCGCCATCAATGTGGGCTGAATTATTTTGTGATTTTGTCCTCAGCCTAGTGCAGCAACTAACAATGTGCATGAAGGATATTGGAAACAAGGGGTTCAGGGTTACCAAAGTTACCACGCTAGTTCCTTGCAATCAAACTTTCAGAAGCCTTTGGATTCTAATCCTGTTTCTGGAAGCTTTCAGACTCAACAACAACCTGAAATTACTCAACAACCAAATGTACAATATTCAGCTTCTTATCAGGTGGCCCAAACATATCAACAGTCTCTACCAACAGCTCCTCAAACTGCTGCTCCCTATGATTCAGGTAGGGCTAACAACGTGCAGATTCCAACAAACCCTAGAATCTCATCCAATTTACCTGTTGGTTTGACCAAAAACAACAATGCTACAGCTGGGGTGACAAAGCCAGCTTATATCGGTGTCTCGCTTCCAAAGCCTAATGATAATGTGTCATCATCAGCTGCTGCTGCGGATTCTTCATTAAAGGTGAGACTAGATCTGTACTTAAAGAAGTTACTTTTGATATCATTTATAATGTATCGACAATTAACGCATCTGTTACTTGTCTCTTGGTAAAAGCTGGTTATTTTCTATACCTCAGAAGAGGCATGTGATAAAATACATATCAAGTTCTGGTTAAGCTTAAAATTTCCACTTCTTCCCATACTTAAGCTTGGTGTGTCAAAATGCATCCTTGTGAAATAGAACAGGGTGGTTGTTTTCAATCTCCCTACTAATTTCACATTTGTTTCACTTAGTCCCAGTAATTTTGGCTTCCCTTTGGTATGCTATTTTTTGTTATGTGCATATGTGTGTGCTAAAGAGTATTTTTTGAGTTCTTACAATTTGACACTTATTGTTCTTGTTACGTCAATAATTATTCAAGTCCAGCTTTCGCTATATGGTGGTCTCGTATTATGTTTTATCTCCTAGATTTGAAATTTCTTAGATCGTTCCTTCTTTTATCTAATCCTGGAATGAACTTCATACTTTACTTTTACGGTTTTACCTGTTGGAAGGGTCATTGTGATTAACACAAGCTGTGTCACCAGAAAAGTGGGTGCTTGATTTTGGAGTGGGTAAATGGATGGTGCATGACATGGATCAACAATACTTCCGTTCTCATATTAACATCACATCTTTTTTAGCATAGAACATATACTCAAAACTAGACAATGTACTTGAAACTGAAATTTGTTTTGCTTGCAGCCTGGTACTCTTCCTAAATCACTGCGTGGATATGTAGAAAGGGCTTTGTCTCGTTGCAAGGATGATAAACAGATGGCAGCTTGTCAAGATGTTCTAAAGGAGGTACCGCCTGGCTAATGCATGGATAATATTGTTTGGTTTAATTTGTAGGTTTTGAGGGGGTGGGTTAGGCAATGGGTCATTCAAAAATGAGTTTGGTCACACCTGATATGTTAGATCATGTATTTGATATGTTAATTGTGCCTATTAGGGTCGGACCTGATATGTTAAGAGTGCACAAGCGTATATGCTTCCAAGGTTCTCTTTAAACACATTCAAACCAAAATCTAGTGAGATCTTATGACTTTTACTGTAATCAAGCAGGTCAGGGCACTTGGCCCATGCTCAATATATTTATTGCTCAACGTGTTAAGGATCTTCAAAAGAGCTTATGTTATTGGAAGTTATAGTGTATATAAGTGCGTGAATAGGAGTCTGTGAATGGATGGAGGAGCAAAATGTTCATTCTATTGTCTTTTGTTTTTATGAAAGTTAAACATAAAGTTTTTCTAACTAATGCCAATTTATTTTAAGTAAATTTGGTAGTATTATGTTGTGTCTTTTTTACTTCTGTCATCTTTCTGCTGTTTAGACAGACTTATCATATATTATATTGTTGTTACTGCTGGTACTTACAAATGATTTTTCTAGGTTATTACCAAGGCAAGTATTGATGGTACCCTTGCTACACGGGACTGGGATACAGAACCTCTTTTTGCGCTTCCTAACACTGATGTCACTAATAATGGGTATGTTGATTTCTGTATGTATAGATAGATGCGTAATAATAGATATCCATATGTTCTCTCACATGGATGATGTGTTGCATCTTATCTACCCTTGCTGGATAAATGGTCTTAATTGATGTGAATTTTTGTCACTTGAAAAAAAAAAATCTTGCTTTCTGATCAGTTCACAAAACCTATGCATTGTTGCAGTACTTCAAACAGTTCAACACCTCCATCGTCACTATTGAAGAGCAGAAGAAGTCCAACCAGGCGTACCAAAAGTCGGTGGGAGCCGTTGCCAGAAGAAAAACCAGTTGAACAACCATCTTTTACTACTCCCACTAGTGCAAAATACAGCAGGCCCATTCATAACAACGAAAGAGATAAGCAGGTTTGTTTTTCTTTTTTTTTTTTTTTGGATTAACCATGCTTTCCGACTCTTGGTCATTTATTCATGGGGTTTTTCTTTATATATCTATTACCATTACATAAAGCATCAGTATCCCCTACCAAATACCATTGACCATATATTCAAAAAGAAACACACACCCTAACAAATTCAAATTTGATATTATTCAAGTTTTTTTTGCCTTTCCATATTATACACCAACCTAAACACACAGACGCACTCACACCAACCCATATTTGACGCTACCAGTCTGGTATAATGCTAGACTTCTTTAATTTGGTTAAAATAATTTGAGGTCACGTAATGGACAGTTCTGGGTTTGGGTTAAAACAGTTAATTAAGGTATGGGTCGGAACAGGTTGGGACAAAGTCCTTTTTGTCCAAACTTAGAAATCCTACAAACAGTTTGTGGCGAAAATATGGTTGCAAAAATTGTATTATTTTCTAATGATCTGACCTTTCTTATACTATGGTTAGAGCTTTTGAGCATTAAAAGTCTCTTTAGATTTCACAACCTATTTCCTGTTAAGCTAATTATTTTCTTACCACTTTTGACTACTAGTGGGAAAACATAAACCACCTATTCATAAGGGGGTGTTTGGCTAGCTTATCTGAGGTGCTTAATGGATTTTTATAAATACAAATAACTTACCCCGGATACTTACTAACAAGTGCTTAATACTTATTGGAGGCTAAAATGGATATTTTTACAAAAGCCCTTTGAAGATGGCTTATTGCTAACACTAAAAGCATATGTGATAAGCTTACCCAAAAACTCCCTGAGTGGATGGGTCAAGATTGCCTCCTCTATTCGTTTACACACATGATAATTATGCTTCCTTAGCTCTAACTTAAATTTACCAGTGACATTATATTTGTATTTGTATTTCTGCAGTTTTCTACAGGAAAACCAAAGAGCGAGGAGAATAAGTTTAGCAACCTAAAATATTATTTATCAAATCAGAAAGAAACGAATAAATCAATCCTTAGGCCAGCTAAGAGGCAACATGTTGGGGATGGGCGAATTGGGTCAAGTAACGGTTACTCATCTAGTGATAGTGATAAAGAACAAAGCCTGACTGCATATTATACTGGTGCAATTACACTTACAGATTCACCTGAGGAAAAAAAGAGACGTGAAAGTCGTTCAAAGCGTTTTGAAAAGAATCATGGAAACCGAGTTGCATATAATATTACAAAATCCAAAAATTCTGGTGCTGGTGCTGGAAACTTGTACACTAGAAGGGCCTCTGCATCTATGTTGGCAAATAGTAACAGTTCTGATGATGGTACTGCCAGCAGGGCAGTTGAGGATATTGACTGGGATTCCCTTACCGTTAAAGGTACTTGCCAAGAAATTGAGAAACGCTACTTGCGCCTTACTTCTGCTCCAGATCCGGCCACCGTAAGTCTTTTGCTACTTTCTGCTGAGAACTTAACAGTTTCAATTGAAATGAAATTACACTAATTGGGTGTTATATTTTCCTTTTGAAACTTTTTATGTGGACACGAATAATCAAAATCAAATTTTCCTTTTTAAACCTGTTGTCAGCTATAGGTATACCTTGTATAATTTGTTTGTTAATAAACTAAACAAATACTTCAACAATTGTCTTTCTTCATAATATTAACAAAAAGAAAATTTGGGGAAAAGGTATCTACAGTAGGGTTAAACACGAACATATAGTTTCTCCTTGAGTAATTAGTTTTGTTGCAGATGGTATGAAATTGATTATTTGACCTTTAGATACTCAGATAATTATAATCTGAATATTTTATCTGAAGAGTAAATTGATTATTCTCCCTTAAAGCTGCAGTGATCAATTTCATATCACACATCATAACGGCCTCTAAACAAGTAAAGTGGCTAGTTGGCACATGCATCATAAAATTTATTTTTCCATCTTTTCAGGTAAGACCAGAAGAAGTGTTAGAAAAAGCTTTGCTTATGGTTCAAAATTCTCAGAAGAACTACCTCTATAAATGTGACCAGCTAAAATCTATTCGGCAAGATCTTACGGTACAAAGGATACGCAATGAGTTGACCGCCAAGGTATACATTGTGTTTTCCCTTTAGTCATCAAATTATCTTGCCTCAAAAGCTTACTGACGTCGTCTGTTAGTTAACAAACATATTTTGCCCATTACGATTGACGAAACCATTTCTTCTCCACGTTATTATTCAGGTCTATGAAACTCATGCACGATTAGCAATAGAAGTGGGCGACTTGTCCGAGTATAACCAGGTTTGTCTTCAGTTATTTTGCTTTGATCATCCATTATGAACCTTAAAACTTAATTCTGCTTGTTTATTATTGCTTCAGTCTTAAATTTGTAATTGATGTTAGAGCCATAGATGGATGTCCAGAGTTCCCATTATCCCATATCAAGCCAATTTGTATCTATTTTAAGTGGTCTATACCCATTATAAGCAATCACAAATTCTTGTTATGTAAATTTTGCCCAGTGGTATCCTTAAATTCATATTTTGAGGTGCTTGGTTGAGGGTTCAAGGGTCAAGTCCCCATCTGGGACAAAAGTGTGGAGCAGGTGGGTGGCTGAGTTGCCATTCAAAATTCAATAGTCATAATGAAAGATGTGTATTATAGCGTGCTCACAAAAATAAGAATGTGTCGACTCAGTAGTTTGCTAATGTACTTTGATATTTATTTAGTCACAAATTGATAATTAGATAGTTTAGCTGAAGTGACACATGCCAAATTGTTTGAAAGTATTTAAACGTACAAACTCTGAAAGTTTTACTTTTCTATATAGAGATTAGATTGTTATTGCAATAATATTGTTTTTTGATCGCAACTAAGGTATTTATTATTTATAATGAAAAATGATAGACAATTCTGTGGGTCAACTCAGCCTGCACTAATAAAGGATCTCTGTAACTCGAACATGATTTGACCAGTTACCTGACAAACACACCTAGCTTGCAGCTTCTAATTTAACATGTTTGGGCTTTTACCTTGAGCTTCATTGTTGATACAAATAAATTCATTTTGCAGTGCCAATCACAATTACAGACCCTTTATGCTGAAGGAATCAAGGGATGCCATATGGAGTTTTCTGCTTACAATTTACTTTGTGTTATCTTGCACTCTAATAACAACAGAGATCTCTTGTCGGCAATGTCGAGGTTTGTAACATTATATAACGATTATGATTTCATTTATATATCAGCCTAGATATGTATATCTGTTTCGTCAACTGGATTAGCTTTTAAGTGAACTTCTATTGCATAATTAGACTATCAGTCGAAACACGGAAAGATGCAGCAGTAAAACATGCTCTTGCAGTTCGTGCTGCTGTCTCCTCTGGAAATTACGTATTGTTCTTCAGATTATACAAGAACGCACCTAACCTGAATACGTGTCTAATGGGTAAGTTTCATTTCCTTAATAGGAAAAATTGCATATAAAGGAATGTACTTTCAATCAGTTTCTATTTTCGGGAATGTACTTTCAGTCAATTTCTATTTTAGGGAATGTGCTTTCAAGCCAACATTAAGGCCCGTCGTATAACTTCATAATTACATATGTGACTTATTAGTTGTTAAACGATTTATTTAACCTGGTAAACAGGTTATAAACTTCTAGCTTACGCCCTAAACATTTGATTTAAAATTATGTTTCCTGAAAGTGGAATATATCTATACTCTTATAACACGCAACAGTTTTTTTATTAATAAGATGAAATGATACATATTTCATAATTGATGGTTATGTGTTGGTTTGTAATTCTGCAGATCTTTATGTTGAGAAGATGCGATATGCAGCTGTGAAATGTATGACTCGTTCATATCGTCCAACACTCCCAGTCTCTTATGTTGCTCAGATCCTTGGGTTCCAATCGCCCGAACCATCGGATGAGAAAGATACAGGAGGATTAGAGGAGTGCACAGAATGGTTAAAGGCTCATGGTTGTCTTACTATGGACAGTTCTGGAGAGATGATGCTTGATGCCAAGGTATGCTTCTGAAAATTGAACATTATATTCCAATTTAATGTTAGGTTACATTTATTTAGTTATTTCAAAGCAATGTTTGATATATGAAACCAAGCAAATAGTTCTGTTTAATTTTAGTATAGTAACATATATAAGTAGTATGAAGCTGTCACAAAACCCATGCCAGGTGCGGGTATTTGAAAATCCAGATGTGATATCTACAATCCTAATATAAGTTCGTATGCGGGTGTTTACGCAGATAAAACGTAGCACCTGCATCCCGTCCAATAACAATACTCGCATCAAACAAATACTGATTACTTAACCAAATGCTTATGTTACAGCTTCACAAAAACTTCAAAATTCATTAGCTAAAATGTGATTTATTATCTGTAACTCAATATATCATATTGGTTTTGGATGTGCAGGCTTCCATGGCTACTTTGTTTATGCCAGAACCAGACGATGCAGTGGCCCATGGAGATGCTAGTCTGGCTGTTAACGATTTTTTGACCCGTTCGTTATCATAAGAACCCATAAACTTGTACGAAAACTAGGTGAGCTAATTCCTGGATCCTGGAAAACTGGCCTGGAAATTATACATGGCATAGTTACCATAGTGGGATCAAAAGTGTATGATCTTGGAGTTCAATATAGGAAAAGGTCAGTAAGTTGATCTAATATGTTGTTTTGATTAGAGTCAGATCATCATTCTTTTCTATAGAGGCACAAATTTCTATGGCAGATTGTGGATAAAGTTATTGTGTTACTTTTGCAAGTTGATTGTTTATGTTTATATCTATTCACGTATTAGTCTGTCCATTAATCAAGTAGTTATGATAGAAATAACCACTTCTTTTTAATGGGATAAACATCAAATTAGTACTGTTTAGCTCACATGAAAGTAATATATTTAAGCATGGTAGAGTTCACTGTTGATCCCAGATGAGCAATTGATCTTATTAATTGTCTTAGATAAATCTAAAACAACTAAAGTATAGTAAGCTGTCTTGTAACAAGATTAAACACAATGCGGAAACTTATATTTAACAATAAAGAGAACGATTGACACGGTTATTTCACAAAACACTTCAATATATTAATACGAATACTCAAAAGTATAGGGTTACAAAACCTTGAAGTGAACAACTCTTAGAATGATACATACTTTTAATCTAACTTAGGACCTCCTTTTATAGTGTAAGGAGTCCTTTACAATATTCGTATCAATCTAAATACAAAAGATATATACAATATCTATTCCTTAAATATCTCTACATGCAACTTTAGAATTCTGTCTTTATCATATAAGCAATATGAATGTTTGCACTAGCAGTTTGTACTGCTAGTGTATTTTCCAAGCAGTCCGTATGTTAAAACACTTCAATATATTAATACGAATACTCAAAAGTATGGGGTTACAAAACCTTGAAGTGAACAACTCTTAGAATGATACGTACTCTTAATCTAACTTTGGACCTTCTTTTATAGTGCAAGGAGTCCTTTACAATATTCGTATCAATCTAAATACAAAAGATATATACAATATCTATTCCTTAAATATCTCTACATGCAACTTCAGAATTCTGTCTTTATCATATAAGCAATATGAATGTTTGCACTAGCAGTTTGTACTGCTAGTGTATTTTCCAAGCAGTCCGTCTGTTAAGCTTAGCAGGATAAAGTCCTTAAGCTTGACAGTACAAACTGTTAGCTTAATTTCCAACAATCCTCCACTAAACTTGTGATTTCACTTCAAACCACCAAGTTTCTTGAATTAATCCTTTCTTCATGATATTGAGGGAATTTTGCAAACATCTACTTACTTGGTCTTTGAGCTTGTATGAAGATCTTAGTTACCAAATTTCTTGCCATTTCACTATATTCTTCAACAGTCAATCTTGAAGATAACATAACTATAAGAGTCTTCATGTTGAGTGGATATTCTTTTTCCACTAGCATAAACCAATCTGAAGTACTTGTGTATACATGATGAACACTAGATGAACTATATAGAATCCATGTAGTTCCTGGGACTGTAGCATCTTGGCTCAAAAGTCTGTCATAAGGATCAGGTTCAAAAAGTCTTTCTAACTCTACCCAAAGCTCATGTTCCTTTTCATCCTCACATTCTTTGTGATTACACCTTTGCTGTACTAATTCCCATAACTTCACCAGATCATCCCTGTCAAATGACTTTACCATGTCAGCAAATGTCTTGTACATCTCTACAATATTACCAACTCCGATAATCTTCCAAGCTTTTCCAAACTTATCAGTGTAGATCTCCCAGTCTATAATGGGATGCTTGGTCTGAAGTGCTTCAACATGAACACCTTCATCAGGTTGAATTATCATTAAATCCTGCAACTCTTTTTCATCCATTTCTCTTGCAGCTGCATATGAGCTTTCTTCAGTCTTCTGCTTCTTAGATGTTTCTGATTCTAAAACCAAACCTGCCCTTTTTGTTCTGTTGCTTGGTTCTTCTGTTCCTGTTGGCTTGAAGTCTTGTATTCTCCTGTAGGCTTTCGCATACATCTCTTGAATTTCATCAAATGATTTTCCTTTCAACTGAGCATCTCTTTTATGATCTTGATGTTTTAGATACGACTCCATGCTCCTCATCATTTGCCCTTTAGTAGGAGGTTTAATCATCTTCTTTGGCCTCTGTTTCTCTCTCATTTCCTGAATCAGATCTTGAATGGCATCTTCCTTTTCTTCATCAGGAACTGCTGCACTTTCCTCTTCTTGTAGGATCTGCGCTAACAACCTATCACTTTCTTCTTGAGTAATCTCTGTAGACTTTTTCAACTTCTGTTCCTCAAGAAATCTAACCACCTCTTGTTCTTGCACCTTCTTAGCTAATTCATCATCAAAAACCATTTGTTCAGAAACTTTTCTCTTCTCCTTAACTGGCTCTTCTTCAATTAAAATGCCCTTTCCGATCTGCTCTAGCAGTACTTTTTTTTTTCACTGGCAGTCGCTTCTGGTTTCTTTGAGCTAGTAGCAGTATCTTCAACATCTTCTTGGATATCTAACACTTCTGTAGGAGCATTAAGATCAACTGGTTCAGTTTCTTGATCATTATCACCCATATCCTGATCACCACCACTTAAGTTAAAATTCAATTTCCTCTCCTGATCTGAACTTGAGGAATCAATAATATTTGATCTTCTTGGAGCTTGTAGTGCCTTGACCTTACGCTTCAACCTTTTGACCTTTTTAACCAGTGTGGTGTATACTTGAGCATATAGCTCCTTTGTGTCTTTCAGATCCTTTTCCAAAACCTCCACTTTGGTAGACAATTTAGTACACAGATCGTCAATTCTTTAAGTGTATGGCTGCCCTCAGCACTTCCAGATGTGTTACCTTCTGGGAGAGGTGCATCATGGGGCATAGACTCAGTATCCATCCTAGTTGGACTAGGAGGAACACTAAAGCCACCCATATTTTCCATTTGGCTTGGGTTTCCATCTGTTGTATCAAGCCTGTTAGGACTATACACAGTTGATGTTGTCATGGTTGGGGTCTTAGTGATGTTACCACTGCCCTGTGCTGCATCTAAGCTAGACACAGTAGTGGCAGCCCCTTCCACTCTGCCAGAGGCAGTCTCATGAACAACTAAGGTTTGAGTAGGACCACTAGGCTGATATACCATAGTGACCTGTCTGCGTTGCCTCCTATAGGTTTTTGTAACGGGGGTTTATTGGAACCACAATAGGTGTGTGTTGGGACTCAGCTGGGGTTGCTGATCCTTCACCCTGTAGCTGCACAAGCATGTTAGGAAACAAAGGAACTACTATCCCATTAAACAACCTTGATGCCATTGACATATTTGCATACGGTTTTTGTTGCAAACAAGATGTTGGATAAATTTCTTGATGGGTAAGTAGTTTACTTTTCTTCAAAACAGTTTATAAACCTTGGGTACATCAAAAAATTTGTTTTAGAGTCCACATTCTTCACCATATTTTCAAAAATAAGTTTAGAAAATTAAAAGTCTTGTCTGTTGATAAGCAAATGAGAGAAATAACAATATTGCTACTGAATTGCTCCCATGAAGTTTTCTTAGGACTAATACAGTGAAGAAGGGTATGAATGAAAAACCTCCATTGTGGGGAGAAACAACCCTTTGAAAAGTAAGTTTTTGATTGGCTGTATCATAACCCATTCTGGAAAGATGATGAAAAATCTCAGTATTTGGTAAATCAGTAATCCCATTATTATCTTCCAAACGGAGATGTCTGCTAAGAGAAGACTCAGTGATCCTGATTTTCTTACCATCTACTTTAGCTTTTAAATGTTTGTCTCCCTGTTCCAATGTTTTGACAATAACAGTATGCCAAAACTGTTGAATATAGGAGACATAGATAGTGGGATTAGTTGTAAGTGCATACCTTATGTGGGTATTGTTCAAAAAGTCCACTATCTGATGAAATCCTTCACTGCCTTCAGGTTTTTCCAAGAAGGCGACCTGATTGTGAGATTTTACAAATTCCAAAATTTCCATGGTTATGATAAAATATTTGTAAGACTGATGGGATGTGATTGTTTTAGGGTTAATTGTGTGTTGGTACTTCCAATTGATGTTTTATTAGGGTTTGAGATTTTTGCGTGTGTGATAATTTATCCTCGAAGAAAATCAGATAAAAAGTTAAAAAGTAAATAATTATCACAAATAGAAACCCTATAAGTATATCTAGAGAGCTAAAAATCCTCAACGGCTAGTAAAAAACGGTGTTAGCCAAACAGTACCAACGGCTATCCAGCAGTACAAAATTTTACGCTAGCAATACAAACTTTTTGACAAAAATTTGATCTGACAGTACAAAATTGATATCTTTGAAAAACATACTGCCCATAACATTTTGAGAGAAATAAGTGTAAATGAAGAACACTTAATATAGTTTTTAGCAAACTACCAGCTATTAACGGATTTGAGATGTCTTTACCAATAGCCGTTTGCTTTGGACTAGCTAACTCTTCACTGTGAAGTGTGGTGAGTTAAAAACCATATAGTTTTTGGTAAACTATCTACCATGAACGGATTTGAGAAGTCTTTACCAAGAGCCGTTTGCTTTTGGACTAGCCAGTTCTTTGTGAAACATGGTGAACTGATTACCATTATACACTCCATTGCACAACTCCACTCCAAATGCTTTCTTAACCTATAAAAGTTAGTATACACCAAGGAAAATACAATCCAAGATGCTCAAAACGATCCAATGAGTTTATCAAACGCCACAAAAATGTTAACTAACAGGTTATTAAAGCAGTACCAAAAATGTTGCACTAACAGTACAAACTGCACTTAGTAGAAAACTATTATAGCAGTAGAAACAACCTTTTGACCTCAATAACAGTACAAATCTTTTACAAAACATTACAAAAACACAAAGAGATAAAAAGTTTGTTTAGAGATTCATCATACCAATACTAGCAATTAAGAACTGAAATCTACCCACATCAAAACCTTTTGTGAGAAAATCTGCAACATTATTATCAGTATGAATTTTAACAATTTGAATAAGTTTCTTTTCATAACAATCTCTTATAAAATGGTGTCTTATCTCAATATGTTTTGTTTTTGAGTGAAAAACAGGATTTTTAATAATGCACATTGTACTGTTATTGTCAATAAAAAGTTTGGTATTCATAAAATTGTACTCGTAGTCCAATAATTGATTTTGAATCCATAACACTTCACCACAGCAACTTGAAGCAGCTAGGTACTCTGCTTCAGTAGTAAAATTTGCCACCACTGTTTGTTTCTTACACTGCCATGAAATCAACCTATGTCCAAGATATTGACATCCTTCAGTTGTTGATTTCCTGTCCAAACATGCTCCAGCATAATCACTATCTGAGTAGGCCACCAGATCAAAGGGTGAATCTTTTGGATACCAAAGACCCAACCTAGGTTGACTCCTTAAGTACCTAAAAATTCTCTTGACAACATTCAAGTGAGACATTTTAGGAGACACTTGAAATCTGGCACAGACACACACAACAAACATGATATCTGGCCTTGAAGTTGTAAGATACATCAAAGACCCAATCATGGATCTGTGTAAATGTACATCAACCTCTTCACCATCTTCATCTTTGACCAAAGGCTTGTTGGGATCCATGGTTGTCTTTGCAGGCTTCACATCATTAAAACCAAACTTCTTCAGGATACCAGTCACATACTTTTCTTGACTAATAAAGATGCCTTCATGTTTTCACTTGAATTGAAGACCTAAGAAGAATGTGAGTTCACCCATAGAACTCATTTGAAACCTGTTATGCATTAGCTTCTCAAAATCATCACATAACACCTTATTTTTGTGAACCAAAAATGATATCATCAACATACACTTGAACCATTAAGATATCTTTGTTAGTTCGTTTGATAAACAAATTCTTTTCAGTTGTCCCTCTAACAAAATCATTTTTCAACAAGTACTTTGATAAGGTGCCATACCAAGCTCTAGGAGCTTGATGCAATCCATACAGTGCTTTCTTATCAGGATAGGCAGGATCTTCAAAACCAGGTGGTTGGGAGACATACACTTCCTCATCAATTGTCCCATACAAGAAAGCACTCTTCGCATCCATTTGATACACTGTGAAGTTCTTATATGAAGCATAAGCTAAGAATAGTCTGATAGCCTCTATCCTTGCCACATGAGCAAATACTTCATCATAATCAATACCTTCTTCCTGAGTGTATCCCTGATCCACTAACCTTGCTTTGTTTCTGATCACTATGCCTCTTTCATCTCTTTTGCATCTGAAAACCCATTTAGTCCCAATTGCCTTCTTCCCATTAGGCAAATCAACCAAGGTCCAAACTTCTTGAAGCTTAAACTGCAACAACTCTTTTTACATAGCCTCCACCCAGCTTGAATCTTACAAAGCTTTATAAGCATTCTTGGGTTCCATTTGTGACAGAAAACAAGCAAACATGCAATTATGAAGATCTTTGTGGCTATTTTTTTGATGAAGAGTTTGAGCAAATAACTCTTGATCTCTCAATCCTTTAACTTTACTCCTTGTTTGAACAGCAGACTGAGAATCTCCTAGGATCTGCTCTTTTGGATGATCTTTGTGAATTCTGGTGGTTGGAATAGGACTGGTAGGATAAGAATACTCCATATTGTGAAAATCACTCTCTGCACCAAACCCATCCAACACTTCATCATCAATGTCTTCATAGATATGAACCAGACCAGGCATATCAGGATCATCAGGATAGTCATCATCAGCAAAGGATCTTCCATCTTTGTCAACAATAGGAAATCTTGGATAAGGAGAACTACCAGGCTTAGCAGTAGAAACTATTGGCCTAGTGATAGGCGTATCAGTAGAAACTGATGGACTACTGCTAGTTGCTTTTCCTCCCTTATCACCATTTGCTGATGCATTGTTCTGTACTTCATTAACAACTTGTGGTCCTTCAGTAACCACCTTTTCTACATCAGAAGGTTTAGCACTACCTTCTACATCTCCTTTTGGCATTCCATCAACAGAATCTGCTTCTGAGCTCTTTTTCTCTATCTCTTTGGGTATGAAAAGTTGATCAAGCTTCTACTTTTCAATCAAGACAAACTCCTCCGCAGATTCATTCACCTTAGCTTGTGTACCGGCATTAGAATTTACTTTTGTACCTGTAGACTGATTAGTTGTACCTGCAATCACTGGCTCATAATTCATTCTTTTGGTTAGGGAATCAATGTCAAACAGCCAGTCAGGTCCACTTCCTGCAATGTTAGGTGAGCTTTCACCAAACTTAACATGCAAGTTCTCTTCCACATGCCTAGTCCTACTGTTGATCACCCTAAAAGCTTTTCTATTAGTGGAATATCCAACAAAGAAACCTTTGTCTGCCTTCTCATCAAACTTGTCTAGGTGGTCAATAGTATTTAAGATAGTGACAGGACACCCAAATGGTTTTAAGAAATCTATCATGGGCTTTCTACCATGCAAAAGTTCATAAGGGGTCTTGTTATGAGGCTTTACTACTTTACTCTTATTTTGCACAAAGCAAGCAATATTAACTGCTTCAGCCCAAAAAGTAGTAGGTAATTTTGATTCAGACAACATAGTCCTGGCAGCCTCAATAAGTGTCCTATTTCACCTCTCAGCGACTCCATTTTGTTGAGGAGTTCTAGCTACACTAAACTGTCTCATAATATCTTTTTCCACACAAAACTGATTCATTACTTTGTTCTTAAACTCAGTTCCATTGTCACATCTTATTATCTTAACTTTGAGATTAACTAGGTTTTCTAATCTTGTTATGAAAGCCTTAAGGATTTCTGATGTTTCATCCTTAGATCCTAAAAAGAAAACCCAAGTGAACCTACTATAATCATCAGTGACAACTAAGCAACAAATCTTCTTATTCAAACTTTTCACAAATGTTGGCCCAAAAAGATCCATATGCAACATATATAAGGGCTCATAAATATAGTTCACAGCTTTGGCCTTACAAGAAGCTTTGTGCTGTTTTCCCATCTGACAGGCAACACAGGTTTCAGGATTTTCAAAAACTTTTGAAGGTAAACCTCTTACGAGATTGCCCTTGACCAATTTATTTATAGTTTTGAAATTTAGGTGACCAAGTTTCCTATGCCAAAGTTTGGATTCATCAACAGTGGCTTTTGCAAATAAGCAAGTTAAAGCTCTTTCGGGAACAATGTCCTTTATGTCAACACTGTATATATATTGTCTATTCTAGGGATTCTAAGAAGCAGAAATTTATCATCAGGGATCCTAAAAACAGGAGCTAAGACAAGACATTCATTGTTGGTAAAAAGGACGGTGTTCTTTTTGTCACATATTTGTGAGACACTAAGGAGGTTGAACTTGAGCCCATTTACAAGATACACTTTTTCAAAATCCAAATTTCCTGTTCTTATTGTACTTCTTCCAACAATATTTCCTCAATTGGGATCATTCCCAAATGCAACATATCCACCATCAATAGCTTCAAAATCTTCAAGATTGGACATGTCACGAGTCATATGTCCAGAGCAACCACTGTCAAAAATAGCTTTGTCCTTTAGCTCCACCTGTAAGTTGCCCTGCACTTGAAAGAAGAGAATCGGTTTCTCTTGGGGACCCAAGCCATTATTGACTTGGGTCTGCCTTGTGCATCAACATAGTCAAATCTTTTTAAGTCCATTGATGCACTGCTGTTCCTGGAAACATGATCTAAAACATTTATTTTTGGTTTCCAAACCCAACAAGCTGAGGCCTTTACAGCATAAAAATGATTGCCCAAAACAGTGTCAGTAATCACTTTTGGCTCAGTAGTAGAAACTGCTTTTACCTTAGCAGTACAAACGCAGTACAAACATCTGTAGCTTTTTGAAAAGTCTTTTTATCATTTGGAAGAACAGTAGTAATTGATTTAGTAACACCAGATCTCATCAATACTGCCCTTGGAACCATGTTCTTGTTATCATGAGGGTGAGTTCTTTGAGAAAACTTTTGAGATTCACCCTGCTATGTTGGTTCCTTTCAGTTCCTTTCAGATTTTTGATAGTAAAAACATTTTTCCTGCAAATGCTCAAAACAACCACAGTTATAACAAGCCTTATTAACCAGTTTAAAATTACCACCTAACTTATGTGATATTAGGTTATTCCAATTTCTTTGGTTACCTCTTGGCCTATTATTATACCTTCTAGGCATCTCTCTAGGTTCCTCATTATATTCTACTATTTTCCTAGAGATCCTTCCACCTAACACAGGTTTAACAAACCTAACTTGTTTGACTTTTGATTCATCTGTCCTAGGAATTTCTTCCTTTGTAATCTTAGGTGTTGACTCAACCTGTTCATTTTCACTATCTGATGTCCAATCTTCAATGGTTGGAGCATAAGAAGACTTCTTTTCTACCTTAGGTGTGTCATTATTAACTTCACTAGACTCACCTACAAGTTTGCTCTCACTTATGAATGAAATTTATTTCTTAGGGGGAGCAAAAGCACTCTTAAGTGGAGGAGCTACATCATTGTATCATAAGCCATTACCTTTCCTCATTAAGTGAATCTCAATAGACTTATGTACAAGATTAGATGCATATTGTTGTTTTTCAACTCTAACTATATGTTTTTCTTTTTCAGCCAAAGCTGCATCTTTTTTTTTTATTTAGCCTCTTCTAGCTTTTGATTTAGCACATTAATCTCACTGTTTTTCAGAAAAATATGACCTTCTAGGATAGCTATCTTATCAACGTACTCTAGCTCATTCTGTTTAAGAAATTCAAGCTTTTGCTCAACTGATTTTAGACCAACTTTATAGCCTAAGTTATCTAGGTTCAGTTTCTCAACTTCATCTCTTAAACTTTCATTCCTAGCCTTAAGAATCAGAACCAACTTTATATGAACAACTAGATTCATTAGATACCTTATAATCAGAACAAGATGAAGAAGAAGCATAAGCAATTAGAGCAAAATTGGGTCCATCTTCAGTTTGATCACTCCAATCATACTCTCCAAGACCATCACAAGATACCAAATATGTAGTAATCTTTGTATCTTCAATAGCAGCTTTCCTTGGAACATCTCCATTCTTCTTTGGAGCCCTACATTCTCTTGCAAAGTGACCTTTTATCTGATAGTTATAGCACTCAATCTTGGATTTATCAAATCCTGCATTTCTTTGTGCTTTAAACTTTAGCTCCCTTCCTGTCTTCTTCAAGAATCTTCTTGCCCTCATAGTCAACATTGCCATCTGCCACTTTATGTCAATCTCTTTAAGATCATCAGGATTAATTTGTTCCAGATCTTGATTTACCACATGAGTACTGGTTGTAAGGTCAGCCAAGAAAGCACATATAGCAGCATCACTTATGTTATCACTATTTGTAGAACCAGCAATAGAAACTTTTGTGATAGAAGTAGAAACTCCATAAGCAGTAGAAAGAGTTTCCTGATGGCTGTCTGAATATTTTGAGGAAACAAAAGCTAGGTTTTGTGTACCAGAGGATGAGCTGGATAACCCATTAACTTCAGATTCATACACTTTCATATTGTTGTATAAATCATCCAAGGTCATTGACTCAAAATCAGCTTTGTTTCTCCAAACCACAATATGCATGCTCCATTCATGTGCTAAACTTCTGAGAAACTTGAGATTGATATCCTCCTGAGGAATTGTAGCTTTCATCAGTGCAAGTTGACTTACAAGTCTCTAAAGTCTGTCATGAGTTTGATCAATAATTTCAGAACTTAAAGCCGTAAAGTTCTCAAACTGATGCTTCAAAAGATTCTTTCTTGACTTCTTTGTTGCATCATTCCCACCAAACCTTAGATCAATGGCTTCCCACAGAGATTTGGCATCTTCAATATCACTAAAGCTCAATTGATACTCATTAGGTATTCCCATCATAAGAATACTGTGAGTTTTGATTTCCAGCCTTCCTTGAGCTTTGTCTTCAGCAGATTTGATAGGTACATCCTTCCCATCAGCACCCTTAGCAGGTAAAGAGTCACCCTTCAGAATGATCTCCCACATAGAGTAGTCAAGCATCTTGAGGTACTGCTGAATTTTTAGCCTCCATAGCTCATACTCTCCTGGCTTTAGCATAGGAACCTTTGATGCAGTCACCATGTGTGTTGATTCAGCATCCATAACTTCAGTAGTTGTTGAACAGTTTCTAAATTAACACAGATTCTCCTTATGCACAGCTTTTAGATCACAAGCTCTTATATCCCTTGTTGATCCCAGATAAGCAATTGATCTTATTAATTGTCTTAGATAAATCTAAAATAACTAAAGTATAGTAAGCTGTCTTGTAACAAGATTAAACAAAATGCGGAAACTTATGTTTAACAATAAAGAGAACGATTGATACGGTTGTTATCTCACAAAACACTTGAATATATTAATACGAATACTCAAAAGTATTAGGGTTACAAAACCTTGAAGTGAACGACTCTTAGAATGATACGTACTCTTAATCTAACCTAGGACCTCCTTTTATAGTGCAAGGAGTCCTTTACAAGATAACTATAATAGTACAATATTTGTATCAATCTAAATACAAAAGATATATACAATATCTATTCCTTAAATATCTCTACACGCAACTTCAGAATTCTGTCTTTATCATATAAGCAGTATGAATGTTTGCACTAGCGGTTTATACTGCTAGTGTATTCTCCAAGCAGTCCGTCTGTTAAGCTTAGCAGTACAAAGTCCTTAAGCTTGGCAGTAAAAACTGTTAGCTTAATTCCCAACATTCACTTTGCGCATCATGCATAAAATGGGGGCAAGTAACTCTATTTCAAGCTTCCATTCCTAAAGCCCTTATCTTCGACCGCCCACATAAACCTACAAAACATTTAACAATTAAAATGTAAGCTTTCACTCAATAAGTAAATGGTGATAACAAGCTAATATATATAAAGGATAAGAACAAAAAAAAGCATCGAACTTGACCACTTTTGTAATTGTATTTAGCCATCTATTATTTTGTCATTTTATCATAAATTTTTTGAATTTGTGTTATTGTATGTATCCAGTCAAGCTAAACTTGGCATTGTTAGTTTTTTATACTAACGCTCGTTAGTAAATAACTTAAATTTTCATTTTCTTACGTTTTTATCCGTTTTCATACGTTTTCATCCGTTTTCGTCTGTTTTCATCCATTTTTATACGTTTTCGTCCGTTTTTATACGCTTTCGTCAATTTTTTTATGTTTTCTTACATTTTGTATACGTTTTCATCCGTTTTCTTTCATTTTTTACGTTCGCGTTTTTTATACATTTTCTTACGTTTTCGTTTGTTTTCATACGTTTCGTTCATTCGTTTTTACACGTTTTCGCTCGTTTTTATACGTTTACGTTTGTTTTTATACGTTTTAATTCGTTTTTACATGTTTTCGTTCGTTTGTATACGTTTTTTTACGTTTTCATTCATTTTTTTATACATTTTCGTCTGTTTTTATAGGTTTTCATCCATTTTTACACGTTTTCATTCGTTTTTGTCCGTTTTTACTCGTTTTCAGAGGAAAACGTAAGAAAACGGACAAAACATATAAAAACGGATGAAAACATAAGAAAGCAAATGAAAAATTGTAAAAACGAACGAAAACGTATAAAAACGGATGAAGATGTATAAAAATAGATGAAAACGTTTAAAAACGAGCAAATACGTGTACAAACGAACGAAACCATTTAAAAACGAATGAAAACGTATAAAAAAGAACGAGAACGTGTAAAAACTAACGAAAACTTATCAAGAAAAGTCCAAACACCCCTCTTTGGTTAATTATTTAGCCCATAAGCTTTAAGCTATAAATTACGAGGTTTAGCCACAATAATAAGCCGCTGGCATAGATTACAAAAACACTGAAACGTTGTCAAAAGTTCATAATGCCTCACCTTTATTCTGTGATATCTTTAGTGTATCCTAATAAAACCAAACGAACCCTTTCTATTTCTTATCATTAAACAAACCAATCGACCCACTTTGGAAATTATTTTAAGCTATAAGCTTTGAATTATAAATTGAGCCTTTGAGTCCCTTTTAATAAGCTCCCAAGTTACTTTTCAATGCCTTAATAATCTAGTTAAAACCTTGATGCCTCGCATTTATTCATGCTTCTTTTGGGCTTGTCGCAAACTAAAACCAAACGTGCCCTATGTATATATTTTCCTATTTTTGAAAACTTAAGTGTTAAGCCATACTATAAACACTCTTAATAGGTTAATAAACATGTTGCAAAGCCTTTTAAACAAACCCATACGTTTTAAAAGTCAAAAATGCGTTTTCCTTTTTCTTTCTTCTTGGTCGCAACAGCCCAAGTGGCTATATTCACGCATTTGTTTAAAAACTCCTATTGCCTCGCTTTTATTTGGTTGGGAAAAGGGTGTCTCACGTACCTTTTCAAACATACCCCTCTTGTGCACTTTTCAAAAATAAGCTAAAAGATAAGCTAATAAGCTGTTATAAGTTTGTTTTCAAACCCTTTTTAACGTATATTTACAAGTCGTGGAAAGCCTCGCCTATTTCTAAACCTAAAACGTACTAAAAAAACGAAAGAAGGACTATTTTTGCAAATGACTTAAAGTGTCAAGGACTTATAATGCCAAAACTCTAATATTTTTATAACAAGGATTAAGATTGTAGTCAACTTGAGACATATGGGTATAAAGTGTCACTTTTGAAACCAAAGGGTATAAATTGTCATTTTACAAAAGTTCAAGGGTATAAATCGTCAATACTTAAAACTATAAGGGTATATAGTGTAACATTTTATATATTATTTCGGAAGTATATTCTTAATACTTAACGACACTATTTTTTATAAAATAATATACGAAGTATTTCTATACCGTTAACGATCAATCAAACCTTGAAGATGAAATATCATAAAACATAAATTGTCAACCACTAACTTTTGAAGAGATTTCAAAACTACAAATATCATCAATATTGAAACTTGACATACCAACCCAGGTCGCGTGTCGGAGCGGTTTATTCTCACAACTTGAATTAATTACAGAACATTGTATCATCAATGTGAGTTCATAGTCTCACTTTTTACTTGTTTTTCAAACTCGTGGGGAGATACATGCTATAAACCCGAACACAAGTATTTTTTTGTATGCTACACCTGGGACCTCATTTTATCAAGAAGGCTATAATATATTTTATCATTCGAAAACTTATATTTTATCATTCGAAAACTTATATTTTATCATTTTATCAAGAAGGGTATGGATACTCAAGAAGGCTATAATATATTTTATCATTCGAAAACTTATTTTATAAACTACCAAACTACTGGGACCTCATTTTGTAAACTCTGATATTTATATAAATCGAATGATAAATCTTTTAAAACGACACAATTAGAGTTCATTTTCTATTATTATAACTGTTGAGCCATGAAATAACACCCAGCTTGAATTCCTTTGCGTATCACGAAATTGGGGTGTTACACCATCTCCATATCTAAATATTCTATAATCTTTATTTGTATGAGTTGATATAGTATTTGGGATCCTAACTCTATATATATATATATATATATATATATATATATATATATATATATATATATATATATATATATATATATATATATATATATATATATATATATATAGGCAAGAGATGGTGGTTGGTAGCCGGGGTGGTGGGCGTAATCTGGATTGAAGATGTAGATGAAGAAAACAAAGGTATTTCCGTTCATATTTATCATAATGGTACAAATTTTGAACTTGGGTGTAGCATGTTGGTATTTAAATAGACATGTTTAGCCTTTAGGTACAACTGAAAAAATATGTTAGTTATTTTTTACTTTTGCCCTAAAAAAAATTACCCAAAGAATGCCAATTAATGTGGCCATAGCTTCATTTCTTCTAACCCAAAGCAAATTGATGGGAAAATGACTTCTAAAGCGATGAGATTTATCTCGTCATCGCTATCAACATCCTTAATTTATCCTCCGGAGTGTTGGATTTGGTCGACCAGTTTCTGGATCTAACTAATTAACTAGATCCGTTGGGTTACACATTATTGGTGGATCAACTTTCAACACACCTACTTTCACCTGAGAGATATTAATACATAAGGCACACTTTTCCGGTTACGACAGGTGACTAACAAGGTAAGAAAGTTAACTTATAAAGTTCAAAACAAATTAGAGATGTTATAATTATCACTAACCAGAAACTTACGTTTATACTGATCATATGTAAATATGGCTTGAGATAATGTTTGACATGTCATGTGTACGGATTTAGTTGGAACCAAAGTTGTTACTCAAACCTTAATTCTTCTTCGATCCTTTCTCTAGAAAACATAAACGTCATATCGGTATGCATTTAAAACACTTTGTAGTGCTTGACACAAAGATAAATTCATGATTTGTGAGGCATGTTGGAACATATAAAGTAGCCATATGGCTTGAAACATGTTGAAAATACGCACGTACGTGCAAGTATGCCACATATTCACTTGGAACTTAAAATATATACTGCAATAGAACTTGTTATACAAATGCTAGACATATGCATGGGCCACTTATATATATACTTGATAACACTGGTAGACAAATTAAACACTAGCACTTGCTATGAATACGTCAAGCAACTCCAGCCAGCTGAACCAAAATGTGTTCTAGCGGTGAGGAAGACGACTATGAATATGGGGGAGAGAGAGAGATAAAAAAAAAGTAGTTAATTTTTAAAAAGCCAAATGGAAGATAAAATGTTAGTCTTTTTGCATTAGTCAACATCTTCCAACTGGCTTCATTGAATTCATATTCGTACATGTATAGGAGATCGAATAAATGTACTTAAATTGAACCTGGACCAGTAACATGATGATCACATGTATTAATCAGGATGTCACCAACCAAAGTCTTAAAAAATGCTACTAGATAGAGTACAAAGCTTTAACATATGAAGAAACCCTATCCTTTCTAGTATTGTAAAAAGCATATACATGTAAAAACCCTAGCTAGCTTCTCTACTATTTCCCTCAACCAAAAAAACAAAAACAGATCAAAGTGACCTCGAGTTTTCAATGGCTTCTCAATGGCAACAATTTTGTTGAGTCAAAAGATGTGTATTTGTGTTGCTTTGCTTGAAGTGTCAATATTTCTTGGGTTATGCATGTTAGGATACATATATGCACTCTCTTATTTAGAGATGGTTGAAGTGACATCTCTCAAATTTAGTTTAATGCAAATAATAAAACCACAACTACTTTTTGAATGACTCTTTTCTTTGAAGCAACAATAAAGGAAAGCCTGTGGATAACCGTACTACATGTGACATTTTCAATGTTCAAAAGAAAAGGGATACCAACATATCCTTTTAACCATAGTTGATAATCCGTTTATTTATTTTTAGATTTGAAGCACATATCAGCTCATTTGTAATCGTTGATTAACCTAATTTGTTTATTTATTTTTAGATATGAAGCAAATATCAACTCATTTGTATTCGTTGATTAACTTGGTTTGCTTTGTGATGCAGTTGGGAAAAAAAATAAATAATAAAAAATAAAATAAAAATGTACCAGTAAGGCTTGAATCTCACGATACATCAGCACAACGTCAGCTTTCTTTTTCCAACACTACATCCAACCACAATTTTCTATTAATGCAACCGCAACCACAACAAAAAATCTACGCCACAAAAACTAAGAAAAAAATACACACGTAAGCTTGAAAAAGTTGGGGTGACCAGTCACCAATTCGGTTGCGTTAATGAGAGGGACGAAGCCAGGAACAAATATGACCGGGTGCACAAATTTATTTTAACCGTGATATATGAGAGTTTAAGATGCTACTAAATAAGACTTAAAAAAATATTTCGATGGACCGGGGTCATTTAAGATGTATTTAAGAACCAAACTATATTAAGCTAAGCTAAGCTAACCCTAAAAAGCAAATCTAAATAAGCTGATAAGCTGCAAACTTAAAAAGAAACACTAAGGGTCTGCTGAGACCAAACAGCCTACCCATGCCACTTGTTAATACAAATAAATCATACAAACGTTTATTTATATTTTACGATCTTCTAAAGTTTTGTCGATAACAAACGTAAAATCATTTTAACGAAATAATTAAATACGTAAAAACTTTGAACCAATAGTTTACTAACACACTTTTACTAAACATATTAAAACCATCAAAACATGTTTAGTAAATAAGTTATATAAAACCAAAGACATTTTTATAAAACACTAACAATTAATATTGTTTACATCTTGTTAATACAAATAAGCCGTAAAAACGTTTATTTATATTTTACGATCTTCTAATGTTTTGTCGATAACAAACGTAAAATCATTTTAACGAAACAAATAGAGTACGTAAATAGTTTGAGTTAATAGTTTCCTAACACACTTACGTTTTCACATAAAACACTAAAACAAGCTTAAGTGATTTTATGATTTAGATATATATGTACAACAACTAATGTTTACATATTGGGTTAGCACATACTTAAACTAAGTATACTAAAATGGGTAAAACATGTATATACTAAAATGGGTAAAACATGTAAATACTAAAATGGGTAAAACTAGCAAATGGTATTGACCCATAACCCATGGTTTTATATATACCACTTAACCAAGTTCATTGTATTTAGAAAGAAAACCATGGATCAACCCATAACCCATGACCCATGACCCATGACCTATAACCAAAAATACCCATGGGCAAAGAGGGCGTTCCACGGATCCCCGGCTTTGTGCTAGCCGGATCCCAGTGGAAGGATCCGTGGGATCCGGGAACAAGAGAGAATTTTCTCTATAAATAGAGAGCCATTTCTTCCTTTCTATTCATCACTTTACACACATACTTTCCCAAGTATTCTAACCCTCTAACCTCGGATCCAAGTGATCTATGTAGTTTGTCTTTTGTTTTGTGTGATCTTCTAGGTTCCTCTTTAAGGAGAGATCACCACTTCTTGAAGACGCAAGCTCAAGTCCATGAGTTGACATGCCGTCATCATCAAGACAACTAAGGTTCTCTTGTTGATAGTTCTTCCTTTCTCCATAGATGTTGGGTTGAAGGCATTAGTGAAGAATGCCGAAAGTGTCAAGATGAAAGCATTAGTGAAAGATGTTCATCATCCGTGTCTAAGCATTATTGAAGAATGCTAAAGGTGTCAAAACGAAGGCATTAGTGAAGGGTACCAAGCGTTGTGTCAAAGGCATTAGTGAAGGATGCCAAGAATCAAATCAAGTAGCATTTGGGAAGAATGCCTAGGTCGTATAATCGATGAGGTGCATCGTTATACATATAAGTATTTGTTTATTTACAAGGATGGTGATATCCTTGATGGTGTTGTAACAAGGAGTAGATCTCCTTGAGATTAGGTGTTGTGTCGTGAAGGGTAGTAGTTCCTCCATAGTAATGGAACTAGGTGCTTAGCCTAGTACCTAATAAAGGGTAGGCGACGTTGTGATAGGATTAGTTCTCCTTGGTGTGAAAGAACTCGGTGGTTAGCCTAGCACCGTATAAAGGGTAGGCGACGTTGTGTTAGGTGTGGTTCGCCTTGGTGTGAAAGAAATCGGTATTTAGCTTTGTACCGAAAAAAGGTTAAGCGACGTTGTGAAGGCTTCTCCGCCATAAGGAGTTGGTGTAGTGCTTACGAACTCTCGAGTAGGTGACTCGGGGAGTGAAGTAGGGCAAGGAAGTTGTCCTTGTAGCCGAACCACTATAAATAACTTGTGTCGTGGTGATGTGCTTCTTACTCTTTATCTTTCATTACAAGTTTATATATCTATCTATCAACGTCCAACATAAACAACCAAATAGATTGACATAAGTCGATCTTAATATTTCAAAGGAAGTTTTTAAATTGATAAAACTATTCAACCCCCCTTCTAGTTTTTCACAATTGGCATCAGAGCTTCGTTACCAAGTTTCTTAAAGTATGTTGTACTTTAAAGACTTGATACGATCCGTTTATGTTTGAAAACTACAAAGAAGGATTTTTTTTTAGTCATATTTTTTTAAATCATTTTGTTGGACATTGATAGATGATTCTAACAACTTTTGTTCCTAAGAAATCTTCATGCTAGAATCTCTCCAAAATCTTCATTAAAAGAATAATGAAGTCAACATTCAAGGAAGGATCTAAAAAGTAATCACAACTTACGTACACCAAGTACAAAGGATTACTTTAAAAGCTCATGAAGTATCTTTGGTATTATGCCAAACCAAGAAGCATAGAGGTATGTTTTACTTTTCATTAGATAGGTTACATGAGTTCAATTTATTTTTATAAGTTCTCTTTGTTTATTAATCACTAACATCGTTAGAAGTCTCTTTCGTCACTTTTCCGTCTTTTTCATCATCGGGAATAATACACATTTTGATTCGTCAAACCAACGCCGTCATCACATATGAACCCTCGATATGTGATTCATCAAAAGCCGTCATTCAAAAACAATATTCATCTAATACCTTCGAACTATTTTTTTTGCAAGCTAAATTATAACCCTACTACAAAAATAATGCCAAACAACTTCATTTCTGTCCACAGTAGCCGGATCCCTCTAGTTGTACTAGCCGAATCCCAAAAACAAAGGATCCGGGGGAACCGTGGAACATAACTCAGTTATACGCTTTCAAAAATTAACTATTGATCTTTTCCCTCTACTCACATAACACAAAAACGAATGCACCACTGATTTCGTCCTCATTGGATTCCATTATCTCAAGTATTCCTTCCTAGAACACCATTGTAAGTAGTTACATTAACTTGTTCTAATTCTCATCATCCTAATTCTAGGGTTTATGGTTTCACAAATCTCTAATCAATTATTTTAATTAGGGTTTTAAAAATTAATCATGAAAAGGGCTTTTAACATAACTAAGATCACATTGTGTTCACAACATTGTTAATACAAATCAAAACCATAAACCCACCACAACTAATTTTACCTAATTGAAAAATTGTGTTTTAGGACCAACCATGCCCAAAGCTACTCAACAAGATCATCATGATACCGTTCACTACCTTACTCATTATTATCGTAATGAGGAACTCTCAAAATCGACCGCAAGGTCTTCAAAAGCTCGAAAACGACTTATCCATGAAGGTCGTGTAATCAAGGAATGTTTCCTTGAAGATACCGACATTCGTCAAGTCTTCTCGGCAATCAATTTTGATTGTCTTCTTGACATTGATGAACAAATTTGTCCGGTCTTTATCTTTGAATTTTATAGAAGCATTAGGATCATTCAAACGCCGATGATAGCATTTCAATCGCTTTCATCATCAATAAACAAAACTTCACTCTTCCTCTCAACACCTTTGCTCAAATTCTTCGCATTCCTTGTGAAGGAATTTGTATGTACTCTCAAGATTGCGCAATTAACACTCAAAACCTTGCACTCGATCCTAAACCAATGTACCATACTCCTCTTGATGAACCCGAAACCATCCGAGACACCATTTTCAAAATAAGAACTGACCAATCCCGTTTCGATCGAAACAAGAAGCTCATTCACCGTAATCCCTTTCAAATGGAACTTTTCGAAATCCATCCCATGTTTAAAAAATAGGAAGAAATCCTTAGGGAAAACGTCATAAGTCTAGTTGGAAACAAAGATCATCCAAACACATGTCTTGTGCAAATGATCTATTGTCTTATCCACCAAAAGCCATTTAATCTCGCCTATTACATGGTAAGGAGAATGGCTGGGGTATTCAAAGCTTCCAACATGGTACTTCCATATGGTATGCTCCTAACACGACTTTGTAAGTATGTTAGTGCATTGCAACCATCCCCTATCAACAATGATCATTTCCTTGACGATCATGTAATAGTACCTCTTACCAAAATACCCTCTAAACGCTTCAAGGTCAATGGAAAGAAACCTAAAGCTCTCTCAGACTCCTCGGCCGGTGAAGAAGAATATGAAGATGAGGAAGATGTCGACCCCGTAGCCAACATCAAATTAGAAATCCTTGAATACCACGAACAACTTCCAACCATTCCAAACGAGACCGCGGAATTTAAACAATTGAGGGGCATGATTCAAAACCTCGCTTACAACCTCACTAAGCCGTCAAAAAGGAAAAGAAAGGATTGACGAAAGAGACAATAGGATTGTGCTTATTTTCGTTTATTTTATGTTTGGATGATTACGTGTTAGTTCTTTTGGTTTATGAAAATTTGGATATTGTTACTTTATCATACTTTTATAAGTGGTGTTTTGTGATGACATGCTTGTTCCTATTGCTTTACTTATAGATTTATTAGTGTGCAAAATCTGCACATCATTTCGTAGATTACGATCCGCAGATGCCGGATCCCAAGGATTAGCCTAGCCGGATCCCTTCCTTGAGGGAACCGTGGGATCCGTGACATCGATCGACAATTCAAGATTTTTGTATCAAGATAACTTTCTAGATAACATCTCATTAGCTAAGCATACGATTTTAGAATCCAACTAGAACCATTTCAAGGATGAGAAAGGCTTACACTCACTAAAGGCTTACTTAAAATCTTAGTCAAAATGCCTCTTGATTTATCAACACATCAAAGCTCACCATATTTCCGCCTCAATAACTCACAAAATGTTTCTCATCTTTCAAAACACTTAAGTGGACAAATTAAACAATTTTAGGAAATTGTCTCCAACCATTTTTATCTCAAAGTGATACAAAAAAAATTAGCTTTTTCAATTCATGTGATTTTTAAGATTTTTTCAAATTTTACCTCAAGCTTAAATCTGATCACTAGAATAATTTATTATGACTTAACACCACAAAACTCTTAGTGTTATCCTTGGACATCCATTGGTAGTCATCTTGTCCCATCTCCTTTCCATAAGAAACAATCAATTGCTATAACACTTATTACCTTTGATCATTCAAGTATCCTCTCATCCTAAAACACTTAGGAGAACTGAAACACTCAAAATAAGATAGGCTTTAGCTCCTAGAAACCTCATTTCAAACTGTCATAATCACGAGAGTGGATCCTTAGGAATAGCCTAGTCGGATCCCTCCAAGGAGGGAACCGTGGGATCCGGGTGACAGTTTGTGTCAAACATTGCTAAAACAATCATTTCAACTCATCTTCCTAACTCAAACACTCCATCTCATCTTAAATGAATTCCTAGATCAGTGAAACTCTGAATCTCAACCTTGTGCATGTTAATCATCACATTTCCAAGAACATTAGTGGATTAAGTCTTAAATGCAATTTCCAAGTTCTTCCCTTTATAAGCCATGTGCTAAAACACTTTGTTAGGAATTGGAAATTCCATGTTAAAGAGTCGGTCACCCTAATAATGGTCTAGCATATGTTAGCTCATAGACTTGTCGTTAGTTACGTTATTTAGTAGCTTATTAGTTAGTTTGTAGCGTAGTTTAGTTTAGTGTAACACCGTGGAGGAAGGACGGGTCTTTACCCACTGTATGCCTGATCCACAGTCAAGTAGGAGGACGTATTCATTGTAACTATAAATACCCCTTCCATCCATGGAAGGGGTGGTGCTTTCAATCTAATATTTCATTATTTGTGCTACAAGTCTCTACCGAGAAAAACACCCATCTCTCTACTTTCTCTCTCTAATGGCTACCATGTATTTTGATCATCCAAGACCACCCGAATCATCAAACACAATAAATATAACGATCCTACAAATGGTACCAGAGCCAAGGTTATTGTGTTGTAGTGATTTGTTGTGGTCTTTTGATTATTGTTAAAACTGTTTTAGTACTGTGTTTGTGGTCGGAAAATTCTTTGTCCTGTTATTGTGTAAAAACAGTTTCTAACATGCTTTCGTTGTATCCTTTTGGTCAAAAAATCGTGGTCCGAACAAAGTTTACAATGTCTGTTTTGTGTCATTTTTTTGTCCATAACAGATATGAGTAATACCATCTACCTATGTTTTTATTGTACCAATCTTTAACCGTGATATATTCGTGGACATCTGGTCTATTTTTAACAAGTCAAACTGGGTCAAAAATGGGTTATAAGCGACTTTTAAGTCATTTTCGGGTTTCTGACTTGTTCGGATAAAATGGTCATATGCCTCTTCATAGCGACTTGTCTTAGAGTCCGGATGCAATGTTTTTAATATAGCGACTTGTCCTGTTATTTGTGTACTCAAAGCATGTTGACTATTTAGTCAATCTGCACTAGCGACTTCGTCTATCTAGCAACTTGTTTCAAAAAAAAAAAAAAAAAAAAAAAAAAAAACGACCTCGGTATAACTTCATCAATCAAATTCCAACCACTATTTGGTATGAGATGAAGAATTTGGTATAGTGGTTGTTGGAATTTGGTATGAGATGAAGAATTGACCTCGACCACAACCACTATACCAAATTCCAACAACAAGACCTCGGTATAACTTCATCAATCAAATGAGCCAAATGAAAAATCATAACACGACTTGTATGATGACTCCAAAAAAATCAGTCCATGTATCCTAAACCAAAATCAAAACCTTCTATCTAATGACACCCGCAAGACCCTCACATCACTCCCAACTCTCAACAATCTACCAAGACTCGACTTTACAAATAAATTAATTAATTACGTGATCTCAGCTCATTAATTCGTGGTATATAAAGCAACATCAAGACGATTCAAGGTCTATCTCACGAATTAATATCATCATCAATCATTTTTTTGAAGCATAGCTTCGATTATTTTCGAATAAAGGGTTAAGAGATAACAACAATTTTGTTATTCCTCTAACCTTTGTCTCGTTATTTGACCAAATACAAATTACAAAAACAGGAAATTACACCTACCCGAGACCCCCTTCAAAGGATCTTGAAGCTCTTCATCTTTCTTGATTCAAACTTATGTTGTAATAGAATATCAAGGTAAAGGTACGGGTTAGTATTCGGTTATGATTGTTTGATGAGTGATGCGTTTTTAAGATTTGTGAAGGATGGTGAGATGAGTTTTTAAGCGTACAAATATTTTAAGATTCGTTTTTCTTTGAGAGAGAGTTTGGTGGTAGGCGAATGTTTGAGAAGATATCTGCTTAGGGTTAATGTGAGAATATTTAGGGTATCAGTTTTTATATCCGGTTATACTTTCTTTGACTGGATACTGATTCGTCTTGGGCTGAGAAATAAGGTATCACACAATTTGCAATGGGCTTTGCCTTACTTAGTGGATCTGGATATCATTTTAAGTTGGATATTGGGATTTGAGTTTCAATCGTTTATGGGCTGACATTCAAATGTGATAAGGGAAATGGATTGACTAACACACATATCAAACCAATTATATCCTAAATATCCGTATTCAAATGGAGTACATATTTAAAAAATGGATTCTGATTGAACAAAATTACATTTGAAATTTCCTCGAGGATATTACATATGAAATTTTGTACAGTATATTTAAAATGTACATATCAAATATACGGATATATGTTTGATTTGGTATTCAAGATTGATATTTTGGTTTGATGAATTTTACTGAAGGATACATAAATTCACGGCTTGAGCGAAAAAGTGAAAAATGACTACGGGTTTTTATACGGTATTTTGACACGAAATGCTATCCCATATGTGGTCATTACTATTAGCCGGTGAATCAAAAGAGGTTCATTTGACAATTCTCTTGGGTTATTCAAGCCAAAGAACGTCAATGATACTTCACGCCTAAGCAAAATCTTTCAAGAATCTTCAACTTGGTCATGATTTTTCAAGGTGTTTGCTTATGACAAGAACTTCTCATGCAAATGGTCGTACACGTTATGATGCTTCCGAAAGTTCGAAACCATCATGGGGGAGAAACGTGTACTTTGATGTTTTACGGTTAACCTCCAGGGAAGTAGTATATACTACTTGACTTAGTATGGTTTGTGAAGTTGTCTACATTTGGGTAAAGAATTGTTGTTAAAACCGCTGCATGTTCTCCTAAAACAGATATTCACCGAAACCAAAGTTGTCAACTCATTCAAGCTAACATTGTTTACGGTTTTGTCTTGATTTTGTAAAATCCCGCGAAAGAATCTATTTCTCGGTTTAAATCATAGACATGTAAAATCCTGTGACAATGGAAACATCCTGGTATTAGTAAAGTGCATTTCAGGATCTATCTTACGGTTTATTCTTGGTTTTGTAAAATCCCATGAAGAAACTATTTCTCGGTTTAAACCATAGAATTGTAAAATCCGTATTGATGGAACCATCCGGAGAAAAGGAAAGTGTATTTTGGGATCTTTTCGATCTTTGGTGCTACGGTTTTGCTTGAAGAAGGATAAAAGGTGTACTTCATGAATTGGATGTGTGTTTGGATATTCATCATGGCGTTTGGTTATTACTTGGTTTTACGGGTTATGTGCTTTTAACCATGCTCGGATGAAACCATTATCAAAGTTCGATTAAATGTCAAAGAAGGCTAGATTTGAGCGATTAACCGAAGATGTGACAACGGGTTAATTCAAGATTATTTATTTGAGGTTGAAGTGAATTATCACGGCAAGTGTACTTAGTATCCGAAGGTATCGGGATGGTTGGATGAAGATTCTTCATGATCCTTGTTCGAGCTTATTATCATAAATGAAGACTTGGAAATCTAGTTATTGTTGGGTGTCTTTTACTTTTCTTTTACCACTTGGGGAATTGGGCTCTTACCACCACAAAATAACTATCACTTTAAGGAGTTACGTTGTAGTGCTCAGTGTCACATTCAATTGTGGATTTTCAAGAGGTAATGTACGTCTTATACTTGATGGTTGGTTAGTTGAAGAGTATAGAGTACATAGAGAGTACTTAGAGATGCTAATGGAAATCGGCACCGCTCTTTGTTACATATGTGCAAGTTTAAGTCACGAGTTCGGGTTAGTTTACTTGAGGACAAATTCATCATATTGGGTTATCTCCATCACCGTCACTACAAAGAGCCTACTGAATGATAATGGTGATGATTACATGTTTTGCTAAGAGAGTTGAAAAGAGAGAGATTATGACGTCTGTTCACATCAGTTCAGGCCTCGTACTCCAAAGAAAAGAAATGTGTACGTTTCAGTGCGCATTATCTTCTGAAGAAGAGAAATCTTCTTATTATGACCATTCTCATCAACATGCTTCATAATTTTTCCATGAGATTCAGTCATCAAGTGAACCGGGCTATCATTGATTGTTTTCTTATTCAACTTGCTCTACTATAATGAAGATGGTGACATCATGTGCTGATTTTGCGGGAGAGAAGTGTGAATAGAACATTCGGATGATTTTCACTTATTTAATCAAGAATGGCAACTCCGTATGCAATTCTTGAGGGGGAGAAGAAGTGTGATAATTCTGCATGGTTGATTGATATTTGAGAATATAGGGTCAAACGGCTCCTAACTCATGTAAGAACCGAGCTTCTTCTTATCGGGTCATCTTCACATGGAGTTATTCTTTTAAGAGCCGTTGGTTGACATCTTCACTCGGATTGATGAGTTTATCGACAAAGTGCATCCGGTTAATGCTTCACGCATACATCAACATGATGATTCCGAACAATCTCTCTGTTTTTGTTTGATGTGATTGGTAGTTTGGTGTTACCATCTTGTGTGTTCGTTACGGCCTGATTGCTGATTTCCTTGATGAACATCTTTCGTTCTTGTTTGATTGGGAGGATTTTAGTTAAGGGATTTGCAAGATGTAAGTTAATTGGGATGCTTTTGGTGAGATGCTTTTGGTGTGAGTTGAAGATGTTAACTATCTATTCCCCAACTGAACAATCTTGAAGAAGGTCGAGTCTACAATCGGTTCTACATTCTCTGCTACATGTTAGAAGACTAAAAGACGAGATGCATTTGATTATCAAAAGACTTCTTCTTAATATGGGCATTTATCAAATAGATTGTCGGTTTAGGGGAGAGCACTAATTGGGGGAGAGTGATATGTCGAATTTAATCCCCAATTAGACTTGCTCATATTCTTCAGCAAGTTGATTCCCACAAGAGTTCAAGTGTTCTTCTCTACAAATTTCTAGTATACGGGCTTACAAAGAGTTGCTGATTCTGAAGTGTCAAAACCAGCAAGGGGGAAGGAGACACGTATCTAAACGCGAGTAAACTTGATGAACTTAATATGTCTAAGTAATTGAAGATATCCCGGGAAGACAAATGTTATTACCGCAGAGAAACTCAAGGTTTGACTCATGGCGAGTAAACTTGATGGACTAAATTCTTCTAAGTGATTGAAGATATCCCGGGAAAAAAAATTTCATGACCGCAGAGAAACTCAAGGTCTTACTCATCAAGGCGTTTAGTGTTCTTATTCCAACTATGTGGGGGAAGAGATGTTAGAGAAAGTTTCTGAAGATATAAGAGGTACACAAGTGTGTGATGATCTCGATGTTATCGCAATCATCAGGGGAGAGAGAATTGTGTACATTGGGGGCGCTCAGTTGTCTCACTTGAGGGCTTAATCAGTGATTTAGAGATATAATCACTTATTCCGGAGTTGACATCCGCAGAGATAATTAGTGATTCGGCCTGCTTCTTCAATGTTATCGGTTGTTCTCTCTTTGGGGAATGTGTGTACTTCGGGTCCTTGAGCTTCATACACGATCATCAGGGAAGAAAGCCATTGTTTACCACAAACATTGGGGAGGTGTTTTATGTCCGGGCATGATGTTCTTGGATATGGGTGTACTTCGGGTTCTTGAGCTTCATACACATTCATCGTGACGAAAGATGTGAACATAGGGAGGTGTTCTTCATTACCCTCATGATGTGTATTCGGGAGAGTTCTTGAGCGTTATACAAAGAGACCGACCGCATCAATTCAACTACTTGGGGAATTGTTCTCTTGACACCTTTTGGAATGGATCGCTTTGACGTCAAGAGAAAAGAAATATGAGAAGATTATTCATATGTGGGATGATATGTTGATGTTGTTCTATTGGATGATATAACCCCGAACGAAGAATCTCGATTATCGGTCTTAAAAGGAGCGTGGGTTTTATGATAATGGTGTGCTTCTCTGCACTGGCTAAGGCAAGCTTGAAATAGAGCTTGAATCTGCTCATCTAATGGATTTTCGGTTTGGGGAAGTCGCCAAAGTCTCACTTTCGGATGGTTCAATTTCTTTCTATTCAAGAGCCCTTGGAAGCTTTGGTGGTGAATGTTTAAGAGATGATGACTTCTATCTTCTACAACGGGTCATTCGATATCCTTATCTCGGTACTCGTATCATCATCTTCTTATACTATATCATCATTTCTATCTTTGTATATATTTTTTCGGAAAAGCAAAATACAAAATATAAAACCAAAGAAACCAAATACAAAAATAGAAAACCAACAAAAGAAAATAGAAAATATAAAACCTTCAAAACCCATAAAAATCGAAAATTTGAAAATACCAAAATATTGTTTTCTCATGACATGTCTTCGGTATCGATAACATCTGCGGTCTTAGAAATGTCATTCAATAATGGCACGGGACCATAGATGAAGTTCGAGCAGGAGGTGTAAATATTCTTTTCCAAAACATGTCTCTAAATATAGCTTACGTTATTTTTGATCAGAACCCGCTTCAAATGATGGCTTGCGTTATTTCGATCAGAACCGTGCTTAAACTATGGCTTGCTATTATTTCTGATAGCAACCCGTTCTTCAAAGAAAGGAAAGTGCTGCGCTAAACCATTTTTCAAATATTTCGTGCACTTATCCTAAAACAAAATGAGGAAAGTGTGTCGAAGGACTGCTGTTCCTACTTAAATGTTTTTTCCTTCATAAATTCTTCAGAAAAATATTTGTTTTATCAAAATGGTGGTAAATGAGTTGCTTGAAATACAATCAGCTTCATAGTTTTCGTTATAATTGAAAACTCAATAAATGACTTCAGCGCTTTTAAACTTTTTAGAAATTTAAGTCATTGATTGGGGGGGAGAATGTTTTCAAATCTGTATCATCTAACGAGATTATCTTAATCATCCTACGTGCTTATCTGTAAAATATAATTGCCTATGTTGAAGGACTAGGTTTCTAGGATGTGATTGTTAGGTTTAGATGATTAGAGTTTGATGAACTCATAATTCCCATATCTTATATGAACTGATTGGTATGTTGAATTGACTTGAATTAGTCGATTGTTGTTTGGGTGATGTCGACCACCATATATCTGTATGTATGTTCACTAACGTATGCAGATATCATGGAGATAAGAATGTTCCCGATCCGGATCCCACAAATGAAGATGATTGGATGCCGAAAGGAAAGGGTAACTATATCTTGGGTTGACAAATGAAGAAACGGAGCTTAAGCGGACTTCAATGGAGAGTTGGCATGAAATGCAACGTAAGAGGTCTTATTGCATCGTGAGATGGTTTTCTTGACAAGTGAAGAAACGGAGCTTAATGGACCTCGGTTGGCATAAAAATGCAACGTAGAAGTCTCATCGCATCGCAGATGGTTTTCTTCCAAACCCTACAAAGAACAACAACGAAGCTTCTCAACCACCTAACGATCTTTGTGCGAGGACATCATTTTTAAATGTTGTTTTGAAAATGAAAAATTATTGTTTTGAAAATTAATTGAACTAAATTTTGGAAATCACGGACTTTATTTTATCAAAACTTAAGTCACTCAATCAACGACTTCGGTCATCGATTGAGGGGAGAGTGATTTAATTTGAAGTATTTTCATACAATATATCTTCAAAAGAGTCCGTTTATACGTTAAAATGTGGTGATCTAAAGATTTAATGTTATGTCATGGTATGATTTTCTTTAAAACTCAAAGATCATCAAAATGAAATTTTTCTGTTCTTGTTTGATTGTGAAATTGTTTTATTTTACTTAAAGATCTCTTAAAACTTTCATACGACACTAACAATCTTTAATGTCTTAAATTGATCCTTATCGTCATTTTCAAAAATTAAATCTAGCCACGTCTTTCCCCAAATTTTCTAAATGATTTAAATCGATGGGATCACAAATCTCAAATGGTTTGATATTTTTGATCGGGGGAGAGATCGTGATTTAAATCTCAAATCTGTTTTAATGGAACTGGTTTTAGTCCTTCAAAGGCACTCCTGCCTCCATGTGCCAAACGATTTCAAATACACAATGCACATGTTGAGGAGGAGGATTTATCCAAAAACAAGATGAGTATTTAAACCTGGCCACATATTCTCCCATGTTTTCCAAACCTGATTAAATCACTTGAGATCCAAAATCTCAAAGGGTTTGATATTTTTGATCGGGGGAGAATTTGTGATTTAATAATGACATTTGATAAAAGGTGATTGTTTTGATTTAATTCGAGTCGCTTCTCTCATATGTGCTAAACGCTTTCGAATCTCAAGCACATATTGAGGGGAGCAAATAAACTATCGAGGTATGAAAGATTTTTAAAGTGATTTATAAAGTACCTTGATTGAGTTTTCAAATGGTTTCTTAATGGCTCTTGTGATCGTGGATGTGCTTCAAAAGAACTCTTTCCTCTATGTGATAAAATGATTTCAAATATCCTATGCACGTATTGAGGGGGAGAATTTACCAAAGAAAATCAAATGGCTTTTTCCATGGAAATTGTGATCAAGAATTTATTTTAAAAGAATTCTTGCCTCCATGTGCTAAACAATTTCAAAATCATATGCACATGTTGAGGGGGAGGTTTTTCTAAATGATCAAAACTATTAAGGTACAAAATGCTTTGATCTCGTATCAAAAGTACCTTGATTGATTTTCCAAATGATTTTTCTATTGGTTTCAAGAAAGAATGAACTATACCAAAAGACTCGCCATTTTACTTTATGCATGGAGTTATAAGGATGGTTAGGTTAGGTATTTGTTCCCACGATCCGCCGAACCGGAGGGATCTACCTAGGATAATCCACTAGATAGTGTAGAGTTCTTAGGTATGATGTAAAAGGAAAAATTGAGAAATGGGAAGAGTACGGATCGAGATAGAGCTAGAACGGAATAAACCCAACAAGGTTCTAGTTATGAAGTCTTGGTAAGCAATCAAGGGTTGAAGAATGAAAAGAAATGAATATGAAAAGGGTGAAAAGAAATAGCCTCCAATAATTCAACCTTAGGGCGAATCGGGTTCAATACATATGCTCTTGGTGTTTACTAAGGTAACATCGGTATTGAAGACAAGACGTCATGGACCCAAAGGACGATCGCACTAACCTTCCCAAGCCACTCAAGTTCCTCTTAAAAGGGCTTGTTTCATTCTCACGGGAACCGACATTATCTATCGACTTTCTCTTAGAGATAGTTGGTATTGAAGAAGGAGACCTCTCCTAGTCTCGGACATAGGAACCAAATGTGCACTATTGAGTCTAGAGCCAAGAGATCATCCACAATATCTCATTAGGACACAAAATTAATGAAGACTTGTTGTTTCACACAATGTGGAAAGTCGAATATATTAAGAGTCCCACGCATTATCCTTGTGGTATTGCCGTAACATCCTAGTGATATGAAAATATTCACAATGAAGATGGAAATCCTTCTAGAGCCAACATCAAACAAGCTCTTGGTGGGTGACATGTGAAATCTTACAAAAGATCAAGCTTGTGACAACCGGATAGAAACGATGGGCGAGTCAATCTTGAATCAACCTTGGTCCGTATGGAATTGACGAATACTTTTGGAAAACCGCTCGATATGCAAATCTTCTTTTCTCTAGCACATCGAATGTGTATTCATTTTCAAACTCAAAAGTATCTCGGTTGGAAAAAATACTTTTGGAAAAACCGCTCGATGTGCGAATCCTTCTTTATCTAGTACATCGAATGTGTACTCTTTTCAAATACAAAAGTATTTTTGATCGAAAATTGATCTTTCTTATAAAACCTTCGTCGATTGTAAAACTCTTTCTTCAAGCAATACGCGATTGTTTTTCAAATCATTTTCATCAATCGGTGAATCTCAATTATTTGGTTCACTCACTCCGTGTTGTCTTCTTTGAGAGGTTCGGTTTGAGAACGCCTAGAACATTGCGAAACCCCGTCAAGGAGATTCTTAGGAATCCTACCGATCACAGTAAGACTTGTATCGATCAACGGGAACCGTGGGCGTGTACCTCAATTCAACGAAGTGATCAAAGACACTTTCGTGCGCTTTATTGCTAATCGTCAGATGCGGTACACCCCGACGATTATGGTGATCGTAATTGAGGAGTCAATCCAAAGCCGCATGCTCACAAAGATCCACACTTAATTTGAAGAAATCATGACCGGTGCATATTTATAGAACCCGGCTCGGATATTTCTATACTATGCTTCGCTACGCTGTCGCAAATATCTTGAACCAAGAAAGCTTCCGCCACTCGATGAAAAGATGTCATGATCCGAAAGTGTGAGCATGTCGGTCCGAAGTCACAACATCACATGATGGCAACACAATAAAGGGTGATCCGAGATTTATCGTGGTCGATGATCTCAATGAAAGCTCAAGATCATCAATGATGTGGATCGGTTCAAAGACCTCCACTTAAAGTACAAATCAATGCGGACTTTGAAGAATCGCTACAAAAGCACAAAGATTGCGGAAGTGAAGAATTCAAGTCACGAGCTCAAGAACGAAGTCAAAGATAGAATGCTAGGAAGCAAAATGTATTTCATGGGGTGACCTCCCTGTGGGAGATTGTTAGGAATTGGAAATTCCATATTAAAGAGTCGGTCACCCCAATAATGGTCTAGCATATGTTAGCTCATAGACTTGTCGTTAGTTACGTTATTTAGTAGCTTATTAGTTAGTTTGCAGCGTAGTTTAGTTTAGTGTAACACCGTGGAGGAAGGACGGGTCTTTACCCATTGTATGCCTGATCCACATCGACAGGAGGACGTATTCATTGTAACTATAAATACCCTTCCATCCATGGAAGGGTGGTGCTTCAATCTAATATTTCATTATTTGTGCTACAAGTCTCTACCAAGAAAAACACCCATCTCTCTACTTTCTCTCTCTAATGGCTACCATGTATTTTGATCATCCAAGACCACCCGAATCATCAAACACAATAAATATAACGATCCTACACACTTTAGTCATCAAACACAAACACAATCATCAACAATTGCAAACCATTTCCCTTAGTCATTTCATCATGAGAAAGGCTCCTAGTGCTAACTCATCCACTCAAGAACCACCCAAGAAACTTGCTAGAATCATACATGAAGTTTCCTCAACCGAATCATCTCCGGTTAAGTCCACCAATGCTAGGATTTCTCCCACACCAAGGAAACCAATCAAACTAATTCCCAAGAAGAGTGTTCCCACTAGGATTTCATCACCTAATTCTACTATACCAAACATACCTTCCACAACTCAACCAACATCACTAGTACCTAGAGCCACCTCACAGTCATCTCCACACTCTCACAATGTAAAAGATTTACCTTCTTGGCCATCTCATCTTTCACCATTACCAACAAATTCACTTGAAAAGTTTGAGGAACAAAATCAAAGTGTTGAACCAACACTTGCTCCAAAAGTAAACTCTATCATTCCTCCCAATAGTCCATTTTAGATTATGAGAAGACATCAAAGGCAACCACCCGACCACATGGAAGTTGATGCTTCTTTACCTCCACCCTCAAACATTGTAGAGCCATCACGTAATAAGCCTCCACCAAATCCTCCTTCATTTGAAGATCCTCAACCCACTTCACTTGAACTTCCACTTCAAGAAACTCAAAACCATGACAAGGATTGCTATCATTGTAAACATGCTAAAAGATTGATACATGAACTAGAAAGATTGATACATGAACTACAAGCTCAAACTTAGAATGTTTAGGAAAACTCATCTCATCATTTATCGTCATTAAGCTTTTAGTTGAATCTAAAGTTTGATAACTCATTAGCATTAGTAGCGCTTGTATGAATAGTTCATTTTCTTAGTTTTAGAGATTTGGTTGATCATCTCTTGTTTTTATTGAATGAATATTTTTCTTGTCATAGTTGTTATGTGCTTTATGTGTTGTGTTTGATATATCATATCTACCTCATATTCATTAGCAATGATTGAAACACTCATTGTCAAGAAACTCGTCAATGCACACCGGATCCTCCATAATGCCTAGACGGATCCCTTCAAGAAGGGAACCGTGGGATTCGTGGATCAAGCACAAATTTCTACTAACTTGAGTTTTACTTGCAGGAAATTATGCATTATACTCTTGTTTTCTAACCTTTACTTTGTAGATTTTCAAATTAGCATATGAAGATTTTGACACCATAAAGCTAGAGGAGCTTTGTGTCAAACGATATTGCAAAAACATTTGCAACATTAAACCGCTTTTGGATTATACTTCATGATACCCCATTGCATCTTTGCAATCTTCAAGGGGAGCACGTTTTGCTCACTTAGACGAACCATTTGCAAACTTAATTGCAAACACAATTAGTTTATTTTACGCCATGTCCTTGACGCCTTTCAAAGGGATGGACTCGTCAAGGGAGTTAAGACGAGTACCATTCCGCCACTTGCTCTCTTTACATTTTACATAACTTTTCTTATAAAAATTGTGTTAGTTCCTTTTAACACTTTTGTTTCGACAAAAGGGAGAAGAAAGTAAAACTACAAATTCAAACTTTTACAATTTTAGCTTTTCCTTAAAATAATTTTATGTTTTGTCATCAACAAAAAGGGGGAGATTGTTAATACAAATAAGCCGTAAAAACGTTTATTTATATTTTACGATCTTCTAATGTTTTGTCGATAACAAACGTAAAATCATTTTAACGAAACAAATAGAGTACGTAAATAGTTTGAGTTAATAGTTTCCTAACACACTTACGTTTTCACATAAAACACTAAAACAAGATTAAGTGATTTTATGATTTAGATATATATGTACAACAACTAATGTTTACATATTGGGTTAGCACATACTTAAACTAAGTATACTAAAATGGGTAAAAACATGTATATACTAAAATGGGTAAAACATGTAAATACTAAAATGGGTAAAACTAGCAAATGGTGTTGACCCATAACCCATGGTTTTATATATACCACTTAACCAAGTTCATTGTATCTAGAAAGAAAACCATGGATCAACCCATAACCCATGACCCATGACCCATAACCAAAAATACCCATGGGCAAAGAGGAGCGTTCCACGGAACCCGGCTTTGTGCTAGCCGGATCCCAGTGGAAGGGATCCGTGGGATCCGGGAACAGAGAGAATTTTCTATAAATAGAGAGCCATTTCTTCCTTTCTATTCATCACTTTACACACATACTTTCCTCAAGTATTCTAACCCTCTTACCTCGGATCCAAGTGATCTATGTAGTTTGTCTTTTGTTTTGTGTGATCTTCTAGGTTCCTCTTTAAGGAGAGATCACCACTTAAAGACGTGCAAGCTCAAGTCCATGAGTTGCCATGTCGTCATCATCAAGACAACTAAGGTTCTCTTGTTGATAGTTCTTCCTTTCTCCATAGATGTTGGGTTGAAGGCATTAGTGAAGAATGCCGAAAGTGTCAAGATGAAAGCATTAGTGAAAGATGTTCATCATCCGTGTCTAAGCATTATTGAAGAATGCTAAAGGTGTCAAAACGAAGGCATTAGTGAAGGGTGCCAAGCGTTGTGTCAAAGGCATTAGTGAAGGATGCCAAGAATCAAATCAAGTAGCATTTGGGAAGAATGCCTAGGTCGATAATCGATGAGGTGCATCGTTATACATATAAGTATTTGTTTATTTACAAGGATGGTGATATCCTTGATGGTGTTGTAACAAGGAGTAGATCTCCTCGAGATTAGGTGTTGTGTCGTGAAGGGTAGTAGTTCCTCCATAGTAATGGAACTAGGTGCTTAGCCTAGTACCTAATAAAGGGTAGGCGACGTTGTGATAGGATTAGTTCTCCTTGGTGTGAAAGAACTCGGTGGTTAGCCTAGCACCGTATAAAGGGTAGGCGACGTTGTGTTAGGTGTGGTTCGCCTTGGTGTGAAAGAACTCGGTATTTAGCTTTGTACCGGAAAAATGTTAAGCGACGTTGTGAAGGCTTCTCCGCCATAAGGAGTTGGTGTAGTGCTTACGAACTCTCGAGTAGGTGACTCGGGGAGTGGAGTAGGGCAAGGAAGGTGTCCTTGTAGCCGAACCACTATAAATAACTTGTGTCGTGGTGATGTGCTTCTTACTCTTTATCTTTCATTACACGTTTATATATCTATCTATCAACGTCCAACATAAACAACCAAATAGATTGACATAAGTCGATCTAAATATTTCAAAGGAAGTTTTTAAATTGGTAAAACTATTCAACCCCCCTTTCTAGTTTTCCACACATCTTATAGAAATATATATGTGTTTACATCTTATAGAAATATATATGTACTCTGTATATGTTGTATTGGGTAAGTAATGGGTAAAAACCAAAGTCTATAACCCATGACACATGACCCATGATCCATTGACTAGGTACAATGAATCTTGTTGGGTAAGAACCAAAGTCCATAACTCATACCCATGGAGCATGATCCATAACCCATGACCCATTGCATGACATCATGCATGAAGTCATGTTGGATATTATCCATGATCCATGACCCAAAGCCCATGACCCATGACCCAAGATCCATAACCCAATGACTAGGTACATTGCATCTTGTTGGGTATCAATGATCCAATATCAATAACCCATGGTCCATAACCCAAAACCCGATTTGCAACCCAAAATCCGGACTAAACTGACCCAGTAGCCAAATCCGAGATTTGACTAGCGGATCCTACGGTGAGGATCCGCGGAACCGTGGGACAGTAGGTAGATTTTGCCTATAAATAGTGAGCCATTTCTCTCCTGCTCACTACCACTCTTAAATATACTTTCTCTCAGTATTCTAACCTCACTAACCACATATCCAAAGGATCGTTCAATGTAGTTTTATCTTTGTGTGATTCTCTAGGTTCCTTTTAAAGGCCAGATCACCACCTCTTGAAGACGTGCAAGCTCAAGGTCATGAGTTGCTAAGCTTTGTCATCATCAAGACCACTGAAGTGCATCTTGTTGATAGTTCTTTCCTCCCTCCATAGAAGTGTCGTGTTGATGGCATTAGTGAATGGTGCCGAAGGTATACAATCGATATGGTGCATCGATGTACAAGTTGTGTAGTTTGGGTTAAAGGATGTTGATATCCTTTCTAGTGTTATAACAAGGAGTGTGTCTCCTTTGGGTAGTTGTATTGTGGTGTAGTGTTGGGTAGTAGTTCCTCACTTCCTCCTTTGTAATGGAACTCGATATCTAACCTTGTACTGGATAAAGTGTAGGTGACGTTGTGATAGGTTTGGTTCTACCTCGTGGAAGAACTCGGTGTCTAGCCTCGTACAGGATAAAAAGTAGGCGACGTTGTAAGGCTTCTCCGCCACATTAAGGATCTTGTGTTGTGTAGTGCTTAGAAACTCTCGAGTGGGGTACTCGGGGAGTGGAATAGGGCAAGGAAGGTGTCCTTGTAGCCGAACCACTATAAATACTCGTGTCGTGGTTTTGTGTTCCTTTACTCTTTATCTTTTTCATTACTTACTTATATTCTCATCTATCAATATCCAACACACAATCTAAATAGATTGACATAAGTCGATCTAGATACTTTAAAACGAAGTTTTAATTGGTAAAACTATTCAACCCCCTAATAATGTGCACCGTACACACAATTCCCATAATGACAACTTCAATACACATTTAAAACAAAATTCAAACATAAGAACAACCTCTGAACAAAAAATTTCATCAAACAACATTAAAAGGTATGGCCATTCAAACCCAATTCACGATGTCCCCATATCGAGAAAAAAACTATTCTAGACACATGAGATTCTAAAGAAAAAAATGAGTTTTCTTCTTTTAATTAATAGCATATACGAAATCAGCAGGCGTGATCCAATATACAGAGATCAAAATCACTCAAAACGTATACTAAAAATAGCATCAATAATATGATAACTGATAAGTAGATATCCAATGACAGGAAGAAAACGCAAAAATATTCAAAAACTTATACACGTAATGATAAAAAGCCAATAATTGATTACTCCAAATTCCAAACCTCTCCTATACTTTATCCACACAATTTTTTATCGTTATTGAATCCTACCAAGTTTTTATGCTACCCATATTTTACTTTCTGTCAAATTTTTATGCCATACATGATTTGCTGAATCATGTTTCTGATATGTCATGTAACTCTCAGCAATGTATTAAACCAAATTATAGGATCATGCAACCCAATGCACCAATCAAACCATTCGGCTCCTGAGCTTTTACGTATACATCCACCAAATATGCCTCTTAACAGAACCACCTATCCACCTCATGATAGTTTCGATGCAAACAATCGATTAACCACAAAAAAAAAAGAAAAAAAAAGAAGCCAAATTAAGCAAAAAAAAAAAAAAAAAGATCAAAATACAACAGCAACTCAACAAAACACCATATTAGCTTGAAACATCAACCAAACCCAAATACATTTTTTTATCGTTGTCGAATCCTGTCAAGTTTTTATGCTAACCACATTTTACTTTCTATCAAAAAAATTTGCTACACATGTTTTGCTGAGATGTGTTTAAGATATGTCATGTATAACTCTCAACAATGCATTAAACCAAATCATTATATCACACAACCTATTACACCAATAAACCCAATACATGGCTCATAAGCTTTTACAAATACACCCACAAAACATGCCTCTTATCAGAACCACCTATTCAACTCATGATAGTTTGGATGCAAACATACGATTCAATGAATTCCAAACCTCACCTATACTTTATTGGGTACATTTTTTTATCATTGTCAAATCCTATCAAGTTTTTATGGTAACCACATTTTACTTTATGTCAATTTTTATTTGCTACACATGTTTTGCTAAAATATGTTTATGAGATGTCATGTATAACTCTCAACAATGTAGTAAAATCAAATCACTGGATCATGTAGCCCATTGCAGCAATTAATCCATTACATGACTCATAAGCCTTTACAAATACACTCACAAATCATGCCTCTTATTAAAACCACCTATTCACCTCATGATAGTTTGGATGCAAACATACGACAATCACTCTCATAGCATGCATCTACCATGTTCAATAAACCACAAAAACAAAGCTAAAATAAGCAAAAAAATATCAAAATGGAACAATAACTCAACAAAACACCATATTGGTCCGAAACACCAACCATTGCTACATAAGAACCGAAAAAACGATGCTCGAGTATTGATATTACCTGATGATGATTTGGGTTCAAACCCACGACTGTCACTCCCATTGCAGATATGTAACCTGCCAATATTGAAACAAAACATTAACCAAACAAAACACTCTATCAGTGAGAAAAACCAACAATAATGATTAACCATTAGTATTACATGATGATGATCCAAGTATAAACTTACAGCTTTCACTTTCGCACGTATCTAACCTTCCATTGGCACAAAAAAACAGAAATCAATAATCATATTAAGCACCAAAATTCACTAAAATTTAGCACCAAACAAAATTAAATCGATTTACTCGATCGTCGCCGTTGATGAAGCCACCCTAAAACTCAAAGAGCTACAAAATTTAAGCATAACCTAGAATCGAAAATACGTGAAAAAAACTCGGTTCATATGTGTGTGTTTTTTGGCTAATGAATTACATTGGTACTATAAATCTTGCATGTAAAGAAAAAATAGTGGAATCCAGATGGATGAAGATGAGGTGTTGGAGTATGCATTTTGCAAGCCACGTATTGTATTTGCTTCCACAACCCACTAATAACCCACTAACAAACCCACTAACTAGTTCTTTAATCCATTTAAGCCGACGGCTTGGCTCGGCGTGTGAACAATGTTGGCTCAAGTTGTGGTTGCACAGTGCATCCAAGCCGTCTACTCCCTTAAGCCGACCTCGAAGGCAATGGCTTCGGAACAATGCCGGCTCCCCAAACGACTTCAATGAATGTTATATAATATAATAAAAAGTTGTGTATAACAGCTTTAAATATTGTATATTATTTAAATTGATAAAATATTTAAAAGTAAAGTTTGTTATTAAAAAGAAGAGAAAAATAGAATAAGTGATGGATTTTAAAAAAGGACCTACAAATGGCATTTGATGAGACAAGTTTTTTAAAACCTCAACTTTTGATAGCCAAGTTAAATACTTTGAGTCCAAATTTGAATCCCACTGATATAAACTAAACATCTAATTTTTACCAGCATCCCCTAACCCTGTCCCAAACCCCATTAACCAAACGCACCCTAAAACCCAGCTATCATAAACAAAAAGTATTTATTATTATTATTCCTATTTTTTAGTTGTGCACATGGATTACATATTGCATTCAACAAAAATCCTTCAATGTCGCTTTGTGTTAGAAGGATAGTATGTTGTGAGTAACTTAGGCTGTGTTTGTTTTTTAAAAAGAGACTCTTAACAGCCTCTGAATCTGAACCGTTCAAACGCGGTCAGACATTTTGGCCGTTCAGACCATTTGTTTTTTTCCCGTTCAGACGCGGTCAGAGGCAGTAAGATCTTAATGGTCTAGACTTGAGAGGGGAGTCTTAATGCCTCTTGTTGACACAAAAATAACCAAAAAAAAAATTTTAGTACGAGCAAGCAAATGTGCGGTTCAAACATGAGTTTTTTTTTCCCGTTCACATGCGGTCAGATTCAGACATTTATGCCTCAGATTCAGATTCAGATGTGCGGTTAAGATTCAGATTCAGAGCCTCTTAAAAAACAAACACCACCTTAGGCTAGTGATATGATTTCGTTGTAAAAATAATTAAGATAGTTAAAATAATTTAATGATAATTTAGGGGGTTTAAAAATGAATTTAAGGAATGAAAATCAAGTACCTGTTTGGTATGCGGGTGTCAGCGGTATAGATACATTTAATTATTTAGTTAATTGTTTTGTATAAACATTTAGGAGTCAAGTAATGGTCTGATAACAAAAATTCAATCCACGCTCATTTTGTGGGTATTAAGAAAAGTTGTCAGTTGAACTGAATTATTTTATTTGACAAAATTTATATGTCACATAATTTTCAACCATACTTCTTATTTTATACCTTTTACATTTAAATAATATATTTTATTTTAATTACTTAAGTAAAATAATGTATTTTTAATACCTAACAAATAATTTCTCTCTCCTCATTTCTTTCAATCCAAATCTAAATCTGATTCTAATCCACCTACAAACCAAACGGACCCCAAATCTATTCCCATATATAACATAACTAAATAAGAGAATGCTTTTATCTCACGCGCATTCTTATTTATATCAAACGGTGGAACTATTTTACTTTCTTTAGCATGATTCACTTTCTTTGTAATTCCATATTTTGTTACATTTCCGTTATATCGGATTCCTCATACCAAACGTGTGCTATCATTAAGATATCATTACATGCAATAATTGCTTGTACTCTAAAAATAACATCACCACCGTTTATAAATATAGGGAAGTGTTACACCCACAAAAAACATCCACAAAATCATCCATAAAATAAAATGTCAGGATGTGATTGGCTTAATCATGAATATTTTTGTGGAAATACCCCCGACCAACCTTATATACGACGGATATGTTTGGCGCAATGGGCTGATGTTGAGGCTGGGGTTGGTGCTGGGGCTGAGGCTTATATTATCACCTAAGCCCCAGCCCAAGCCCCAACCCATTGCGCCAAACATACATCTTGGGCTTATGTAGGTTTGATGTAGGTTTGTGGCTTAGTTTATAAGCCATTAGCCTCTGTACCTGTGTGACAAACGAGACTTATTTTATAAGCCGACTTATTTTAAAAGCCCAAACACCGATAAGCATCTACAAGCTTCTTGCCACTTTTAGTTTATGTTTGACGCAATGGGCTGGGGCTTTTATTATAGGCAAAGGATCCTCTCAAGTTGAGGATAACTTGATTGATCAAGTTAGACAAATATCAACCATTGGATCAAATCCAATGGCTCAAATCAAAAGAATAGGAGATGATTTGAGCCATTGGATTTGATCCAATGGTTGATAATTGGAACTTGATCAATCAAGTTATCCTCAACATGAGAGGATCCTCTTCCTTTATTATAAGCTGAAGTTGAAATTTGTATTTTTGTAAACTTGTTTGGCAAATGGGCTTAAGCTTAGGCTTATTATTGCAAAAATTACTAAAAAGAACATAATCAAATGAGTTTTTGTAAATGTTAGATTTTTTTTGGGTAAGTGAGTAATTTATTGTTCAAAAGCCTCGGGCTAAAGTTTTTAGCCTCTTTTATAAGGCTAAAGTTTTAAGCTCTTTTTAGGGGCGTATGATTTCATGTCTCGCGTACAAACAGATTTATTTTATGTTCGACTTATTTTAAAAGTTCTGTTCTATAAGCCTCCATAAGCCCTTCGCCATGGGTGAGCAAAACCGAATTAAACCCGAACCGAACCGAGAAACTCGACAAAACCGAGCCGACCGAAACCGTACCGACAAAACTCGGTTTAGGTTTTTACCGAGTTTCGGTTCGGTCCGGTTCGAGCAAAAAACCGCGAAAAACGACAAAAACCGAATCGAACCGAGAAAAACCGAGTAATTTCGGTTTCGATTTTGGTTTGGGTTTTTTCAAGTTTCGAGTTTCAATTTTGTCGGGTCGGGTCGATTTTGACCCGACGCTCATCCGTAGAGTAAAACCTAAAAAATATTGCCCTAATAATAATCCAACTCACAAGTTTTGAAGTCCGTGACCTGCACGTGATCTCTTGGCTCCTTACATAAACTCGACTGCAAAACCTTCCCACATAAACAAACACTGCTGATGCTTTACCACCGCCACGTCATCACCGGCGATTTAACTTCCGCCGTTGCGTGAGACACATTCTTTATAATCCATCAATAGGTATCATTGTTATTTTAACCCTAATTACTGTGTATAAGTGTCTAGTTTCGTTTAATTAATTATACATTTATTTTAATCATTATTTTATAAAGCCTAATTATTGTACTTAGCCTTTGAAGTTATGTTTGTTTGAGTGTTTGTGTTGGTAATTGTTAATCGATGAAAATGCCAAAGAATTAATTCGGTTGTGACGTGATATTTGGAACGTTTAGGCGAACTTAGTTTTTAGCGTTTAGAATATAATGCTTGTTTAGCACGAGCGTTTAGGTTTTGGAAATGCTCTTATTTGAAACACTAATAAAAGAAGCGTTTAGCCTTTAGCTTTTTACACTTAACTATGTAACTAAACGCTTTTATAAAACAAGTTTTTGCTAATAAATATCGCTTACTCTTACTGCTAGTTTAGTCAAACATAGCCTTAATGTTTGTTAAACAGTTATGGATCATTTAGGGGAAAGTGAGTGTGTGTGGGGTTTGGTAGTTTTTGCTAACAACTACGAGCGTTTTGCTGCATTGGGTCTACTAAGTCACTCTTCCTGTGTTTGTATCTGATATTCGACCCCAAATTGATTTGCGCTTTTAATCTAGATGAGATAGATGATGATATCAAATTTTGGTACTTGGAAAGTGTCATTGAGCAGATGTGTTTGATGGCCATACTTTATAAACTGCACACCAAATGTTCGATCAAATGTTTTAGTTTATCAATCAAAGTTACATTTTTGAATTATGTGTTTGTTGATGTCAGTGTTAGACGTTACTTGTTGATTATCTTCTATTTTTGTGTGATTTATCTAATCAGTATCGTTTTTTATATCAGGTTATCTTGGTATACTTGAACGACCATTAGGTTGTTGCCAATCGCGAAATTGGAGGAAAAAATGGACCGGATTGATACAGTGACAGAATTGCCTTTTAGAGTCGGATTCACGGGTCACGGTGGTCATATTCGAATAGACCCACTCCCTCCGTCGTCTTCTCAACAATCACTACCAGACTTTATACTTGTTAGTCTTTTATCTATTTACTTTCTGTTTATATATTTTTCAGGTGTTAAACTTAAATTGGATTATATTAGATTTTGAGTTCCGCAATTATTACATTGTAAACAATGGGTACGAAATTAAGGCTCTTATTAACTAGTAGCAGTAAAAGCTAATGATTAGTCGTTCTCACTATTACAATTAGAAAAAGAGAGAGAGAGGGGGTTCACTTGTTGTGATTTGATGGGATGATGAAAAAACAGTTAATAATGAAATTTGCTGGTGAACATAGGGATAACAAAACGGTGTCTTGGCTTTAACTATCGCATCTTTCAAATATCGTTTTTTAAAACTGCAAGTTTCTTAGTTTAGATAATGTGCCCCGTGAGTAACTAGCTAGCTGCATTAGCGACTACTTACTAATTTTGACTTGTAATGCCTATGTTTATGTTTTCAGCCTCCTGCATTTGTCAGGGAAACACCAGAATCTATCAAAAAGTTTGTTGAGGATAAATATCTCCTCCCAAGGTTGGATCCCGATGAATTTTCTGCAGAAAAAGCTGGAAGGCAGTGGGAGTTTGACTGGTTTGACCAAGCAAAAATTCAGTTAGAGCCAACAATGCCACGCTCATTTGTTGTACCTGCGTGGGAATTACCTTTCAGACGTTCATCAGACCTTGAGAAATGGGAACCTGCATCCGTGCAGGTAATTAATGCTTAAAGTATCAATACTGTTTTCTAAAACTTACTCTACTACATACATTAGCTGGACCAACTTGGAAACCATGTGCATACCCTGAAATTATTTTGTAGTGTAAAAACAAAAATTACAGCGCACTATAGTTCCTTAAGGAAAATAAAGTTGAGTACCTTATATAACCTCATAACTATTTAAGTATACTTAACTAATTTGCTTGTGCAATATTTATTATGCGTGTCTTTTGTTTTAGCCTTAAATATAGTAATTTGCTATATCATTAACATTACATTTAGTTCGCCATATCTAACAATAAGTCCTCTATCATTTTGTGGAATGCTACTACTTACCAAGTGTGGTAGTTTGGGAGAGAATAGGACAAGAGAGAGATACACAATTTGTGCAGGATTTTTTTTTGGGAGGGGAGGGGATTTCTAGAGAAGGAATGGAAGCAATCTCATGCGATACTCAAACCTTCTTTAGATCGAGGAATATCACAAAATGAATTTGGCCCATCATAAGTTTATATGGAGTTGACTTATTATGATGACTTGTAGGTTGATGTATCAGAACTCATGGTAGAATCGGACAATTCTATTGGCGTACGCATTAGTGGACCTCCAAAGGATTTTGTGAAGGGAAGCCTCAACAACCGGCCTTTTCGTCCAGGTGGTTTGGATGATTCTCAATCAATAGAAAGGACGTTTCCGGACAGTGCTTCTAATGGTGAATGGGTACAGGAAGTCTTCAATGGTGGTCCCTCTCAAGTGATCCCTCCTAGTTTTAAACAAGGAATGGATCTTGGAGAACTCAAGGTTTGTTGCCTATGCCATGATATTGTTTGATTATCTATAGTATTAATATATTTGTTAAGAATTGGTGGTTGATTCCTTGGTTTTCTAATGTTGCTTAATTTTTAAAGGGACATCCACGTTCTTGGAATGTTCATGAAGATCAGAGAGGGCCAAATACAACTTCCCAGGTAAAGTTTGTCAGCCACTCGTTGCAGTTATGGTCCATTTTCTCAACGGTGAAATTAAGTCACATTATTTTCTAAAATAGTTGTCCACATTTACATATCGAGTTTATAATTGTAGATTGTAGGATTATTAGGACATTAAACTACAACAAAGTACAATAACATCGCCTTTGAGATGTAAAATGTTTTTTCAAATATTCAAGTTTACCCAGGGTTAGTTCTTTAAAATTAAATTAACACTCTTTTTTATGGGATGGATAGAGTGACATTCTTATAATATTTCAATCTGATATCTTGTTTCTGCTGCAGAGTACTTTATCTGTTCAGTTTGATGACTTATTCAAAAGAGCCTGGGAAGAGGATGTTATGGAACTACCCATAGCTGGTATGTCTTATTTAGACATTTAAATGGTTACTTTTTGGCTGACTTTTAATGCAAATGACAAAATCAGAAGAATATATTGTTATGGAATATGATTTTTTTAGCTTATTTACTACATATATACGGGTGTTGATGTTGGAGGTTAATAATATTGATGGACATGCAGGAGATGCTTCAGAGTTAGAAATTGAAGTGATTGAGGCCGAGTCTCCAAAATCCATTCATTCAGAAGCTGAAAATAAGTTGGATCTTCCTGATGGTCCACGCGACTCTGAATCGTCTGTCATTGACCAAATTTTGTCCACTGGATCAGGAGGGTTGAGTAAAGATTTGGATGATTCGAGTGATGCTGGTCAACAACAGTCAAAGGAGGCAAAAGTATATTCCATTGAGAGCTCAAATGTTACCAAATTTTTTATGGCATCATGGCGTGTCCTGGTTGATGCTTTTTCTCAGCGTGGGTGCTTTTGGTTTGCAGGTGTGGGCGGTCACCGGAGGTAGTGATGGAATTGCAGATCATTTCAATGATCTTGTTCCTGATATGGCATTGGATTTCCCTTTTGAACTAGATGCATTCCAAAAGGAGGTAGCAATATTTTGTTATTGAATTGAATATCAGACATTTCATGGCATAATACATCATTATAGGTCAATTTTAAATCAATTATTGATCTCAAGTGATACCCATCAAGTGTATCTTGGTATTATATCTGGAACCAGATAAATGTAATAAAACATGTTGCTGGAAATGGTGTTCTTTGTGCATCTTTTTTTAACTGCACTAATCACTTCTAATGGTGTCGTCTGACAAGTTTTAATCATATGAAGAAGCAATCGATATAATAAGGAATTTTACTCTACTGTTTGATTGTTATAATAAATCCTATATAATCAGATAATCATAAGCAAAAGGAGGTTACCTAACTCTTGAAGCTGATAATTGCAACTTGAAGCCTTAGTTAATAATCACTTTCAAATGCAGATCCAAACACCCTAGTGTCACATGTTTCTTACCATAATTGTTGCTAATGACCTTAACACAAGTGATAACCACCAAGCCTGTTTTATATGTTTGTTTCCCATCTAAACAATGGACAACTTTTTTCTGCAGGCTATATACTATCTTGAGAAGGGAGAATCGGTTTTTGTGGCAGCTCATACATCGGCAGGAAAGACTGTTGTTGCTGAGTATGCATTTGCACTGGCATCAAAAGTACGACATCTCTTTCGATTAAACCCTGTTAATCTGTGTTTGTATGTGAACCACATGTAATTAATTTCTTTTGTATATGACGTGTGTTATCATGTACTTATAGTATGAAGTCTCAGAATAAAATTGCTTTTCTGCTTTTTTTTTTTCTCAAATCTTCCCCCTTCTCTGCTTTTCTTAAACTTAAGAACACATCTTTTGCACTAGCGTATGACTCCCTCACCACAAATGTCCAGTTGACCAGTCAAGGAGGGTATTGTGGAAATAGGTATCGGGTTCACTGAATAGGTGCTCACTGCCTAGGGCTAGGTCCTTGGGGAAGGGTCATTCGGCACCCAAAAGGGGTGCACGGGGTCAGGGTTTTCCCTTGATGAAAACATTTTTTTTTCATCATTTCCATTTTTCCAGGCTTTAATGTGTAGAAGTAACGATACTTGTTATCTTATGCAGCACTGTACAAGAGCAGTATATACTGCTCCCATCAAAACTATCAGCAATCAGAAGTACAGGGATTTTTGTGAAAAATTCGATGTTGGTCTTCTCACGGGGGATGTTAGCATACGGCCAGAGGCTTCCTGCCTCATCATGACAACCGAGATATTAAGATCAATGCTGTACAGGGGCGCTGATATCATACGTGATATTGAATGGGTAAATTGAGTCGTATTATGCTGTAGCCTGTATCCAAAGGGGTAAGATGGTGGGTTGGGTAATTGGTCAAAATGGTTTTTTTGTTAAAACTGGTTAATTTTTGTTACATGTCAAACTGTATACACCAACTTTTTTTCCATTTTTCTGGATCTTAAATATAATAATGTAATAAATATGATTACAGAAACTAGACTATGAATATAATGATCTATTTCTTATATCTTTTATTTGAGTGATATGAGGTTGTAAGAACTTGAATACTTTGTGGGAAGTTATCGACCCATTTGACATGTTATATTTTACCTAAGTTATAAATTATACCAATTTGACCCGTTGAATATTAACTACTACAGTATAAACCAAATCGATCCCCTTTGAAACTAATAGGTTGAAATTGTCATTTTTTCACATGTGATTGTTTTTTTTTTGGATGTAGTTATATGGTTAAACAATTATTTCTTATTTTATTATTATTATTTTTTATACCTTTTGTAAAAATAAATCTGCGACCTAATTAGTGTTGGTTTCACTACTGATCCTGGTTAACAGGTTATATTTGATGAAGTGCATTATGTAAATGATGTTGACAGAGGGGTTGTTTGGGAAGAGGTTATCATCATGCTTCCCAGGCATATCAATTTTGTCCTCCTATCCGCCACGGTAATTCAGTTCATATATAATCATATTATAAGATGTCCTGACACAAAATAATGTTAATTGACTACGTGGTTCTTCTCAGTTTATACCAACATGAACAATCGAACCGAAAAACGTTTAGATCTTAGGGGTACATAATTTGTAACCTTGTTGACATTCAATTGAGGGTGTGCTTGGTTGAAAGTATTAAGGGGTAAGGAATGTCAATGATAATGATTAGTGGTGGTTGGTTAGCTATAATGCAATGAGTCATTAGTCATTACTTACTTTTGGGTAATTCACCATTCGTTTATAAATTGGGGGTAATGAACCAAGTAATGCTCTTTTATCTATATTTTTCTTTTTTTCCTTTTTTTTTCTCCCCATGTTTACACCCATGTTTTATTTTTCAATTTATTTTCTGTTTGTGATCTTTTCACAAAATTGAGCAAAAGCAACGAAAGTACATAAACTTGATTCTCGTAAATAGATTCTGTGTGTTGATTCCAACAGCAATAACATTTGTGATCATGTATGTTTAAGCAACATATTAAACAATATGTAATAAATATAGAAATATCTTAACCAAATAATACACAGCCAATCTGTTTTTTATTTTCTTTTATATATTCGACATTCTTTTCATGATTGATTTTTCTAATTTACGAGTGAGTGTTGGTTTGAAAACTTTTAAAAGGTGTTTATGATTAAAACAGTGGTTAGTTTTGCTAATTAGTAAAACCAAGCACAATCTATTATAATGGAAATACTCATTATATTCCTTAGTATTCCCGTTACTATTCCCATTTCCATTACTCAAAATGAACCAAGCACCCCCTGAATAGGGAGTCCCTGCATAGAACCATCCTTGCTTTTTGATAAACTGATGATCATTTGCATTTGCAGGTACCTAATACAATTGAATTTGCTGATTGGATTGGTAGGACAAAACAAAAGCAAATCCGTGTAACTGGGTAAGTTTTCATAAGAGATACCATAAGAAATTGAGTAAAGATTTATCTTTAGAATGCTCACTCTGGTTAGATACTTTTGAAATGGGTGGGTTGCGAGATTTGGGTAACGGGTCAAGACATGTAGTTTTCTAATACTGGTCACAATGGGTCATACTCGTCATTAGACATGTTAAATGGGTGGGTCACGAGGTTTGGATAACAGGGAAATAAATAATTTTATAGTGCCAGTCACAATGGGTCATAACTTCTTGTACATGTTTGTGTGTTACATGTATTAAAAGTTGTATGTTCAATTATTCAGTAAGAAACAAGAATGAATTTTATATTATAGGTTACATAGCAGGTGATTTTGTATCAACAGGGACGTGTTTAAGTAGTAACCTATGAGTTACTTGCATATGCTCTTTTGATGATTAGTTTTAGCAGTTGGTTAGAAAACGATCAAACAATAAAAGATTGCATACATTTGGGTTACTAACTCATGAGTTCTGTCTTTTGCTGGATAAGTTTCGTTTCAATGATATACAAATTCAATCAATTTATTTTAACACTTCCCTGGTACCAAAAGGCTTAGACCAGTAGTAATGGTGACCCTATGGGTGACCAGATGCCCCTGCCACCTCAGCGCCATCTCAGCTCCACCTCAGCTTCTCTCTCTAAGACCAAATGCATGACCAATTGCCCTTAGTAAGGCTACTCCGGTCACAACCAAAAACATACCCCACAAAAATTAATTAAAAAAAAATACTCACACACACACAATAAATGAGGCTCATAAGGTTTCCTGGCCAATCAAATCAAGCAAAAAAAAGAGGGGGCGTGGCTCGAGAGGTTAGACCGACCTTGGTTGGGTCTCCATTACGACTACTCGACTAGCCCTATAGCGGTAACCGTGAGAAGCTCCAACCAAGTGGCTGTGGACTTGTGGGTTCAAATCCCTCCTGGGACAATTATGTGAGATCTTTCTGATGTATATATTGTGAGATGATTAGTTGCTTTTTTAAAAATAAAATCAAAATATTAATAGATAAATAAATAAATAATTTACGTCTCGCGTAGTTTTGGCTTAATAATGATATCATATGGGGTATACGTGCTTCTTCCACATTTTCAATGAAAAAATATATTACGTATTAGTCTCATGGTAGATGTGGCAAAACAATAGGTTGGGTAATGGGTAAAAGTGGGTTCTGGTCAAAACAGGTACTCGTAACTTTTTAGTACGGGCCACAAGGATGAGTTGACCCCTAACACATCTTTGTCCATATTTTGAATTTTTTTTTATGTATTCAATACGTTTTTAGTACGGGTCAAAAGGGGCCATGTTCAAGAGGTCACAACATGCATAAACTGAAACTTTGTACTGTTAAACTACTTTGAGGTAGGGGTGAGCATCGGGTCAAACCCAACCCGAACCGAAAACCGAAAAAGGAAAAAACTCAAACCGAAAACCGAACCAAAAAATATATAACAAAACCGAAACCGAACCGAATAACTCGGCTCAGGTCGGTTTTCGGGTTTCGAGCCGAAAAAACCGACAAAAACCGAATCGACCCGAAACCGAACCGAAACCGACAAAAACCAAAATAAATATACAAAACCGAAACCGAACCCAAAAAAGTCAAGTCGGTCCGGTTTCGGTTGGTTTGCCGGTTCGGGTCGGTTTCCGGGTGGATTTGCTCGGCCCTACTTTGAGGTGGTTATGGCTAAAGCACAAAATTTTCTGCATATCCTAATCTATTAAAACATATCAAACTCATTATTATAAGACACAACTAATCTGTTTGAATAAAATGGTATAGGAGGTTGTAAGCTGAATATGATTGGGTGACTTTTAACACGAGTGGGCCATTCAACCAATACATTTCTTCTAAAATTTGATGCATGCTAAATGAGAACCCAGTTTGAGCCAGTTTTGAGTAAATGGGTCTATGTAACCCATCTGTCTTAAAACTATGCAGAAATAATACATTAACTGTAAATTCACGTATGTATTCTGTATTATTTTTGACAGGACTACCAAGAGGCCAGTCCCATTAGAGCACTGTCTATTTTATTCTGGAGAACTCTACAAAATCTGTGAAAATGAGAAGTTTATATTCCAGGGACTGAAAGCTGCTAAAGATGCCCATAAGAAAAAAACCATGAGCAAAGTTGTTGGTGGTTTTGGATCGTATCCGTCACTACCATCACCTCATGATGGTGCCCGGTCTCAAAACCCCAACAGTTTTATGAGGGGCAAACCGAACAAACAAACTGGTCCACAGAACTTAGGAAATTTTGTTGGCGCGGGTCGGGGAAACCAGGGATATGGTAGCGGTGGAAATAACAACTGGGGCTCGAGAGTTTCAGAAAAATCTGTGTGGCTATCACTCATTAATAAGTTGTCAAAGCTGTCCCTGTTACCTGTACGTAAAAATGCTTTATGTTGAAACCTATATAATTATTTTTTCATTTGGAATATAATTCGATTTTCAGGCAAGAATAACTTGATTATGGGATTATTGAATGTTGATTTCTTGCCTGTTATAATAGGTTGTGATATTTTGTTTCTCAAAGAACCGTTGTGACAAATCGGCTGATAATCTACGTGAAACTGATCTCACAAGTCGCGCGGAGAAAAGTGAAATTCGCATTTTCTGCGACAAAGCATTCTCTCGTTTAAAGGGATCTGACCGGGACCTACCACAGGTAACCATAACATAAAAGCATATGTATATCTTGTTTGATTCAATATTGACACCAAGCATAACTGGTACATACAATTAGGGTTGCTCAAAACTTGGTTTGGAGTGAAAAATCTAAAGGACTAAACAGGGACCGGTTGGTTCTTGGTTCAAGATTATTTCAACAATTGGTTCTGAGTGCAGTCCAGTCCAGTTTCAAATGGAACCAATCGCTTTTTATTTGATTTTGTGAAACTATTAGAGACACTGTTTTGGTATCAAAGTCTTTAAATTTGAAGCAAACCCATGCATGTATATGAGTTTGGTACCATAACGATTTGAAACTGTAACAAATTCGTTACAAAACTGTTAAGATTGTTTTGCTTCCTGTTTATACCTTTTTTAAGCTTTGGGTTCCAGTCTGCTTTGTATTCAACCCGATGTCTCCCAACATGAAATTTGCTAGGATTAAACCTTGTATCTTCATTTTGCAAATTAATAGATTGTGAGAGTTCAAGGTCTTCTCCACCGAGGGATTGGTGTACATCATGCTGGTTTGCTCCCAATAGTCAAGGAAGTCGTTGAAATGCTTTTCTGTCGTGGCGTTATCAAGGTAAGTTACTTGTACTGGTTGATATGTAATTGACAACTTGGAATTCATTTATGATGGTTTTTTTTTTTTTTTTTTTTTTTTTTTAATCTGGTAACATATTGGCTACAAATGAGTACATCATCTGTAGGCTGACGAGCCTTAACGTGTTCCATTACTACTTCTTTTAGTCATTGTCTGGTTTGTTGATTACTTTTAAACATGTTGTTTTCCCTTTATGTAGGTTTTATATTCGACTGAGACATTTGCAATGGGAGTTAATGCTCCAGCTAGAACGGTGAGTCATCAAAGCTATTGTTTCTCTTGTGAACGGTAAAATGAATAGTGGGTTGGAGGTAATTATGTTTTACATGAAAGGGGCAAGAACTTCCTGAGCCTACTTACACTACTGTGTATTGACGTTAAAGGCGGCAGACCAATTAACGTAGGGAATTGATTTTGGTATTATTTTTCTTTATCTCTAACGTGCCAAATCGAAAAGGTTGGCTCCACAAGAGACTGCTCAAATGGGTTGAAAGTCGTCCAAAGTGTATTTGTAATGCATAAAACTTCCCAAGTCACTTTATTCAAGAAGTTAACTCTCTGTTGAAATAATATGCTTTTCATAATCGTAGTTGACACATAATTGTTTATAAATTTTTTAAATGTGCACATAAGTATCTCAAGCCAACTGCGGAAAATGACTTGTTTGACCAGCGACCCATTCTGACCGACCCGGCTATCTTGCAATCTTAAAAGTGGACCCTTTTACTAATTTGAGGATTAGGATTACATTCTGCTTTGCAGACTTTCATACCTGTGTGAGTTGTGGCAGGTCGTTTTTGATACAGTAAGGAAGTTTGATGGAAAGGAATTTAGGCAATTATTACCGGGAGAATACACACAGATGGCAGGGCGTGCTGGTAGGAGAGGACTTGATAAAATTGGTACTGTTCTTTTGATGTGCCGCGATGAAATCCCGGATGAGAGTGATTTGAAGCATGTCATAACGGGCAGTGCAACTAGGCTTGAATCTCAGTTCCGGTTGACCTATATTATGATAATGCATCTCCTCCGTGTTGAAGAATTGAAGGTACGCTATGTTCAACATCGCAAAAATTTGTTGTTTTCTTTACGTATGGTATAGACTGCTGTTTCAGGCCATTTTACATAGGAATGGGTCAATTTGGGTTTGTGTTTTATCTCAATGTCACTTTGGGCAAATCAAAAAATTTCGCAATGGGTCAAATGGGTTGAGAGTTATCAAAACTTGAAAGTATGTTTTTATAGGATACAACCTCCTAAATCCTTTTATTCAAGATTTAGATTTTTGTTGAAATAATGAGTTTTTTATACGAAGTTAACGCCTTCATTATTTACAAGAAATGTAATGATATGTTCAAAAAAGTGTTAGCTAGGCCACCTGAACAACCTGTTTTGACTTAACTTTCATCTCTATTGAATCTGAATATTTGATTCTGTATATCCAAATAGCGAATATAGTCATGATTCAGTGTCAGGTGTCCACTTAGCTATACAATATTATAAAGCATTTATTTGTAGTGTCCGTTAGATAATAAGATAAGGAGGGTGAATCTTGACCTATGTGATTTTAGAGTGCCCTTTAAGGAGGGAACTCTTCAGAAAGATTAGTGGATCAGGATCAGCCTGCTTTGTGATGGTAGATGGTGGAAAAACTGTTTAAAATTCTGAATCACTGATTATTTTAGGTTCAGACTTACTTATGTTGGATAATCAAGTAAGTAAAAGAAAACCCATCACCCATGTAAGTGTAAAATTACATAACTATCCATTGCTTTAAATGACAATCGAAAGTTTACATAAAATACTTGGAATAATTCTACCTCTTCTACCAAGAGTAGCCTTTTTAGTGCTAGCTGAACGTAAAGTAATGGCTTTTGTGCAGTGTCGAAAGGGTCCTGGTGTGGGATCATTTGGATTGTTACAACTTTTAGCAGATGGTTTTAAATTGATTATAGAAGAACCTATTTCACCTGGCAGTGCAAATTTCTCCCTTTTTTTAGAATGACTGATACGAACCCAGCCCATACTAAGTCGCATCAAGCCACAAAGCTAGGTGCAGAACTGACTCCAAAAAGCTAGCTCAAAGGAGGAGGGGACACCTAGATTTAATAAGCCACCAACCAATCCCATACTTGGTCGATGTGGGATCGTAACAATACCCCACGCTATGAAGAACCAACGTCCTCGTTGGTCACGGTTATGTTGGTCACAGATGGCACCCTTCTTTTTTTGTGTCCAAGCCACCACTCTATAGGCCACCACTCCGAGTGTTGGAACCTCGAAAGGTAGGGCTAGCTCTGATACCAAATGATACGAGCCCAGCCCTTTAAGTCGCATCAAGCCACAAAGCTAGGTGTAGAACTCACTCCAAAAAGCTAGCTCAAAGGAGGAGGGGACACCTAGACTTAATAAGCCACCAACCAATCCCATACTTGGCCGATGTGGGATCGTAACAGGCTCCAATGGCTACATTTGTGTTAAGCCTGGTCGCTCGGGCCGTTGTACCTTTTGATTATGGTATGGTATTGTCAAATCCGAACACAGGGCTACTTTATTTGTTTGACATATCTTCACTAGGTGTTTATGGAATTATTATAGCAGGTTGGTCTAGTAATTAGGGGGCGGCCGTTCAGTTGTCTATGATACTATCTGAATCTGAATTTCAAATCGCGGTAATTAAACCGAAACACACCAAGGAACCCCCATAGTTTAGGGCACTTGACCACTAGCAAATATATTCACACAAACACAAGAAAAGTTCTCTCTTTTTATTAATTATGAATAGCAACTTTGTGATCCTGAAATTCTGATGTGTTATATTGCCGAACAACTTAGGTGGAGGACATGCTGAAAAGAAGTTTTGCTGAATTTCATGCTCAGAAGAAGCTGCCAGAGCAACAGCAACTGCTTATGCGAAAGCTTGCTCAGCCTACAAGATCCATTGAGTAAACTTACTTTCTAGATTCTTCACCCTCATGATCATGATTGTTGCAATTCCTTATGCATGCATATAGCATTCTATGGTGGGCGCTATCGGAGATGCAAACTTTGACCAATTTACTTATGCGTATGTAGTTCGGGCTATGTTATCTCTAACGGGAAATTCTTGGTACGGGTCAGCTTGGTTGGAAAATATTAAAATCACATATTTCAGGACAAGCCGTGGCTGTATCCACCCATTTAACCACCTCCATTGTGGTTATTTGTTTTGCCTTAGCAAAATGCAAGCTTGGATTAATAGATTTTTCACCTCTTAAAATAATGCAAGTTTGGGTTTTGACATTCTTAAGTTTTGGACATGTATTATACTTTGAAATTCTGGAAGCAGTCCCTTTACCCTTGGGTACTTTAACCTTGGATAGAGGTGAGACTGTCTGCATAATACCTCCCCCATACCCTCCTCTGGCGGGATTGGGTAATGTTGTACTATACTATGAAATGATGTTTGTTTTCTGGATTGTTCACTAGACTAATTGTTTTATGAACCGTTGTAACTTTCAATAAATTAATTATTTGGGTATTTTCGGGCAAAACATCTATAGCATGATGAATGTTGAATGATTTTATAAAGAGTTGGATGGTCTTAATAAATAGTTTTTGGTAAGTTAAGTGATTTTATAAAGATAAAAGGTGGATTGCTTTTAGTGAATGATTATTGTAGTAGATGAATAGCAGTTATTTTCTTTTTTATGATCAGATTTTCCCTATACTATTTTACCCTAATTATACGTAGTAGATGAATTGCAAATTTTCTCCTATAAGCTTGGCACTTGTATTTTTTAACTTTTTCTGAGTAATTATTCTATGTAGGTGCATAATTGGTGAGCCAGCAATTGAGGAATACTTCGAGTGGTACTTGGAGGCTGAGATGTATGGCAACCATATTACCGAGAGGATCATGCAGTCTCCAGTTTCTCAGGCTTTCCTTCAGCCAGGAAGGATGGTGGTTGTTAAATCACAATCTGTGAGTTCTTCCTCACTTCATGTTTGTTATAATCTCTCAATCCTTTTTTTTCCCTAGGCATTTATAGGTGGCCATTGAACTCAGTTATGTGAAATTGGGTCAATTTGGGATACATTTTATTGAATCATGCCAAACTGGTAAAACTATAACTTTAGGTAAAATGAAACATGTAGGTAACGCGTATGGTTTGGATGGGTTGACCCGCAAACGATTTGTCATTTCTTTCAGATTTGTAATAAATATTTACTAACCAAAAGGCTTGTAGCCTAGCAGAATCCGTGAGATGCTTCCCAATCAAATGGTTGCGGGTTCAAGTCGCGTGAGATAATTGTAAATATATATTTACTAAGAAAACTTGGTCATTATTATTATAATAATCTTTATATTTGCAAAATAATTAATTAAAGAGGTAACTTCTAAGCATTTAAATACACTTCGGGTCTCTTTGAACCTCTGTTGTAAAAATCGGCCCAGGTGGCCGATTAATCCCCGCATAATCACTGATCGCTCACTAAGCGCCTTGATTTATCATAATCGGCCTATTTAATCGGTTTGATCAAAAGATCACTCAAAAATGGGTCAATAAACCGATTAATCGGACAAAATCGAACAAAATCGCTCTAACCGGATTAATCGAACAAAATCGTTTAAAAATCGGTCAACAAAATCGCTTAAAAATCAGACAACATCGCTTAAAAATGGTCAACAAACCTATTAATCGGTCAAAGATCTCTTAAAAATGGTCAACTAACCGAGTAATATCTATGTTTGACTTTGAACTTTGAAGAATTATGTATTGTGTTTATATTTGAACATTTGAAATATTTGAACTTTGATTAATCCCTGCCTAACCGATTAATTGCTAGGCCCTACCCTACCGCCTCACTAGCGCATAGAGATTTTTACAACTTTGCTTTGAACCCATTCAACTTTGACCCGTCCCATTTTTAACCAAGTATAGTAGCTTACCCATTTGACCCTTTAGAGGTCAAATCTAACTTGAATAAACCCATTTCTAGGTAAATCTATTAAAAGTGTCACCTTCAAAGAAGCAAGTCCACATGCTTAAAATCGTTATCTTTGCAATAAATTTTATTCTCGTATTTAGTATGTTACATGTTTGTAGAATCTTCTTAAAAAAATGGACAAATTTGAAGTTAGTGAATCAGCCGATCACAGTTTGGCCTGTACCCATTTCCACTCGTCACCCAATCCACTCGTAATATGTGTATTGCTAATTAAATTGACAATCTTTTTGCTAATAGATATTTATGCAATTGACAGGGCCAGGACCATTTACTTGGGGTTATATTAAAAGCACCTTCTTCAACTAATAAACAATACATTGTAATGGTGCTTACACCATCTTTGCCATTAACATTACAAAGTAGTGACGCTGCACAAGAGAAAGCAAATGCTGGTCTGCAAATATTAAAGCCAAAATCAAAGCGTGGTATTGATGATGATTATTATTCTTCTGCCACTGCACGTAAGGGGTCAGGTGTCGTCAAGATCAAACTGCCTCACCGTGGTAATGCTTCTGGTGCAAATTATGAGGTCAGAGAGATTGATACAAAAGAATTTTTGTCTATATGCAATGTCAAGATCAAGGTTGATCAAGTTGGGCTTCTGGAAGATGATAGCAGTGCAGCTTATTCAAAGACGGTACAAAATCTCTTAGATAAGAAAGTTAATGGGAATAAGTACCCTCCACCTCTTGATCCAGTCAAAGGTATAATTTCTCACATTTTCCTTTTCATGATGTTAGTGGTAGCAATTTCGAGCCATGTACTTATGAATGGGTCTATTGGGGCTTGTTTTAATCTCTACAAGTGAAATATCTAATCCTTAAACATCTATTTGAAATGAAACTGGTGAAACGGGTAGGAAAGTCAGCCAACCCCTTAATCATATTTTATTCAGTAATTGAATTATTATTAGAATAATGATAGTCTTTGACTCTTTGTAATCATCTCTCACTCACTATTTATTTATAATAACAATATGAACAGAAAATGTGCATTTGGGTCAGCCTAACCTCACTCAACAAGCTACCCGCTTTTGCCACCTTGACATTTTATGGATGAAAAGATGTTTTTGATAAACATTCTGCCCTGTGATTCTTACGGCTTATGTTTCTTCGTGCTACCTTGTCTTAGGTGTTTTCCATTCTTGCTATCTTGTAACTGGCATTGACATCAATGCCTGTCCATTGGTGTACCTGTTATACTCCTGAGAGATTTTTTTCTTATCCATGATTGCTGACTGAAATCGAGTGAATTTGGTCCATCTGCGATATGAGTTTCTTTTGAACAATTGAAACAAGCACACTCCCTATTGGCTGTTCTAAGATTTTTTGATCAGGCTATAAGTACCATAACAATTTTTCTGTGGAATCCAAATAATTCTTTTGTTCTTTTATTTCTCCCACTGTTAAACACATTCCCTCTTGCCTTGAGTTTCAGTTTTGAAACCATACATGCAGTTTAAAGTGCTTAGGTGTTTCCTAACTGATAGTTGAGATGCATATATGTTGAGATGCATCCAACAACACCAACCAATAAATTGAACTGCAAAAACCACAGTTTTTTGTTTATTGAAAAAGTATCTATCGCAAGGTGGAGATGTTTTAAGTGCTTAGGCGTTTATTGTGATTAGTCACTTCTTGGTTTGTGGCTTAACAAAATAATATTTCAGATTTGAAGGTGAAAGATATGGATTTAGTGGAAGCTTACCACAAATGGAACAACCTATTGCAAAAAATGTCACAAAGCAAGTGCCACAATTGTGTTAAGTTAGAGGAGCACATCAAAATCGCTAGAGATATAAAAAAGCATAAAGAGGAAGTTAATGACCTTAAATTCAAAATGTCAGATGAAGCTCTTCAACAGATGCCTGATTTTCAGGGCCGTGTATGTTCAATATCACTCTCTTCTTTTTCTTTATTGCATCATTTCTTTTTGAACGGCTTTGTGCATCGTTATATGTTCAGTGTCAGATATATAAATATGTATGTTGTATCTTGGGCAGATTGATGTGTTAAAGGAGATTGGGTGCATAGATAATGAACTTGTGGTTCAGATCAAAGGTCGTGTTGCTTGTGAGATGAATTCAGGAGAGGAATTGATATGCACTGAATGCTTATTTGAAAATCAGTTGGATGATTTAGAACCTGAAGAAGCTGTGGCATTGATGTCAGCTTTTGTTTTTCAGCAGAGGAATGCTTCTGAACCTTCTCTTACCCCGAGACTTTCACAAGCCAAAGAAAGGTCTCTCTTTCACCCTCTCTGCACATTTATACAAGGGGTTGGGAAGCAGTCCAAATTGGGGGGGGGGGAATTTTAAGATGTGTCAAATTTGGTATGATAGACCATTTGACCAGTCAACAATATTTGGTCTATTTGTTTTTCATAAATTATTAAATGTAGTGTTTGAAGGTAGTCTGTTAGTACTTAGTAGTATGGGTTTATAAGATCTTAAAGGGTAACTTGTATTATTTTTCTTATTTTTTGTATCATAGTGGTACTACTTTTTCTGGATAAAAATGATGATCTGATATTGCAAACGTCACCTGTAATCAGAATGTAACCTGTTTCCAAATAAGTTGAAATTTCCACCGCTAAACACGTTTAAATTTCAAATGATCTAAGTTTATAATTTGTATTGCATTTTTTCGTTTTGGTTTTGACCATGTAGTTTATGCGATATATATGTCTTATCAATTGAACTTTTGAATGCGAGGTAGGTTGTATGATACTGCTGTAAAACTTGGGGAGCTTCAAGCAGATTTCAAGATACAGATTGAGCCTCAGGAGTATGCTCGAGAGAATCTCAAGTTTGGACTTGTTGAGGTCGTTTATGAATGGGCAAAGGTTCTTTCTCGCTCTCCCACTCTCTTACACACACATATAAAGGAAAACCATGTATTCAGATGATGAATGTTTTTGGCATTATGCAGGGAACTCCATTTGCAGATATATGTGACCTCACAGATATCCCTGAAGGCCTAATAGTAAGAACAATTGTACGGCTAGATGAAACATGCCGTGAGTTCAGAAATGCTGCAGCAATAATGGGTAACTCTGCCTTATACAAGAAAATGGAAGTTGCTTCAAATTTAATAAAACGGGATATCGTCTTTGCTGCTAGTTTGTACATTACTGGGTTGTAATAGCTAAAGGAATTCTGAGGAAAAGTGTATGTTGTAAAATAATCCAAGACATTTTTTTAATTCGTAGGTGTATCATTCACTAGTTTAGTAAATTTAACAATTACTAGGTTGAATATAAGTGTGGAGTGATGTGATTGATGATGCCACATTAGCAACGGGTTGATAAACTTCATCTCCACGTTGATCGAAAATTGGCTTGCTTCATAAGAAGTTTTCATGGCCCAATGACCTTTTTTAACCGTTGACGTATTCTGGTGGATTCCAATAATCTGAATCGATACAAAATTCAAAAGAGGATGTTGACATTTTAAATGAAATTTAAAACATAATCTCTTGAACTAGTTGATCAGAATTACCGCTTAGAGTTTCAATATAATGACAATTTAAATTACATGGATGGTCCCTGTTGTTTGCTCAAAGTTTCACTCAGTCTCTAAAAGTTTAAAGTTGCATCTATAGTTCCTATCTCTGCAAAAAATAACACTTATAATCTATTTTTTAACTGGTGCTAATTGAGTTCCGTTATCATTTACATGTTAGCTTTTTTGGTTAAAGAAAGTTGCGTCGTCTATCTTTAATAATAACGATTGTTTATAAATTAAAGTTTTTCAACTTTAGGTACTTTCTATACGTTTTAATATGTTTTTATCAGTTTTTGTCTGTATTTATATGTTTTTATCCGTTTTCGTCAATTTTATACGTTTTTTTCCGTTTTTCATATGTTTTTGTCTGTTTTTATACGTTTTTATCTGTTTTTATACGTTTTCATACATTTTCTTACATTTTTATACGTTTTGGTCTCTTTTTACACCTTTTCGTCCGTTTTATATATTTTCTTACGTTTTTATGCGTTTTCATTCGTTTTTATACTTTTTCTTACATTTTATATGTTTTCGTCCGTTTTTATACGTTTTCATACATTTATATCCGTTTTCGTCCATTTTTATAAATTTTCGTCCGTTTTTATATGTTTTTATCCGTTTCGTCCTTTTTTATTCCTTATCGTCCATTTTTATACGTTTTGTTACGAATAAAAACGTATGAAAATGCAAGAAAAACGTATAAAACTGACGAAAACGTATAAAAACCGTAAGAAAACGTATAAAAACAGATGAAAACATATACAAATGGATAAAACGTATGAAAACGCAAGAAGAAAAAAAAACGTATGAAAATGTATAAAAACGGACGAAAACATATGAAAATGTAACAAAACGTATGAGAATGTAAGAATAATGTATAAAAATGGACGAAAACGTATACAAATGAACAAGGACGTATAAAAACGTAAGAAAACGTATAAAAACGAATGAAAAGGTAAGAAAAACATATGAAAACGGACAAAAACATAAAAAAACGTACAAAACAGATGAATACATATAAATACGGACGAAAACGGATAAAAACGTATGAAAACGTAGCTAAAGTCGAAAAACTTTAAATTATAAACGGCCGTTATTATAAAGGATAGACGATGCAACGGTCTTTAACCAACAGGGCTAACGTGTAAATGATAACGGAACTCACTTAACACCAGTTAAAAAATGGACCATAAGTGTTATTTTTTGCCAAGACAGGGACTTTCATGCAACTTTAAAATTTTAAAAACTGTGTGAGTGAAACTTTGGTTAAACCACAGGGGCCATCCATGTAATTTACTCTTTATAAATTTAAATCCATCTAACAAATTGAGGGTGAATGAATTAGGCTTTATATCTACGAGTTCTATGCAATACATATACTTAATTCTATGCAATGAAGAAAGTTTTGTAAACATAAGAATTAAGTTTCATGTAAGAAATATAAAAACTAATTAGGGTGCGTTTGGTATGCTTGATGGAATCACTATAGGTATAGGTTTGAGAATAAAGTGGAATGGAAATGGGTATGTAGATATCACTTTTCATGGGTATCCACATACCCACCAAATAATACTCCTATGAGGAAACCCACATATTATGGGTATCCTCATTCCATTGTGGTGGGCCCCATAACCAACCAAACAACATTAATCACTTTCAAAGTCATAGTTTTATTCCCATAGTGAGATACCAAACGCACCCTAAAAGATATTTAAAAGAATCATTTACAGTTGGATAAAAAAGTCGAAATATCCAAGAAACATAGTCCAATGCTCATTATTTTTGAATTTTACGTTCCCCAAAGATATGTTTTTGAATAAAGGCATATTTGTGAGAAAAAATAAAAATTGCATATTAATTTAAATATGTTCGACCCAAAATGACTAGTGATTAGCAATCATATGTGAAGTCGGACTATATACCTCCGTGCTCGCAACAGGGCCTTTAACGTAAATTTTATATAATTAGTTTTGATAAAGTAACGGCATATCTAAATTTTAATTGTTTGTGCATAAAAGTTGCATATTAATTTTAGTAATACAATTGGTTAAAAATATAAAATTTTATTTTGACATGCTAAAGTCTAGAGTAAATTACACCGTTCGTCCTTGTGGTTTGCGTTGACCGCAGGAGTTCGTCCTTTGACCAAAAAAGTTGCACCGTTCATCTTTAAGTGGCAAACGTTATCCGCCATTAGTCCCTCCCTCTAACGGAGCCCACTAACGGTCGTTAAGTCTTGTTAACTTGAGGGTATAATCGTCATTTCAACACCATAAGGACAAACGGTGCAAGGACGAACGGTGTATATATACCCCAAACACACACACCTCCTCATTTTTGTCACATACTTTCTCTCTCTATAAAAACACACACCTCACCCTCTCCTCTCTCTCTCTCTCTATAATTTCCGGCCACCAAACCCTGGTCGACCGGAAAATCGTACCACCGCCGCCTCACCGCCGGCAACTACCCCTCACCGCCCACTCCAAAATACTCCCCACTACACCCTCTTTCCGATCTACTACGTTCGCGCCTCAAACCACCCCCACCGTATCTTTCACCCACGCCACCCTTACGCCGCTATAGCACCACCACCGTGTCATATTCACAAAGAAGATAAAGGTAGGGTCACACATGCGAGTTGTTACTCGTTCTTTTGTAACTCGTGAAACGAGTCACGAGTTGACTTCGTTTTGCTTCGTGTTTGGTTAGAAAACATGGAAATGAATTTTTAATAATAAAACGTGGTTAAAACATCTTGGTATCCGTGGTCTTGGTCGTGTTTGTGCGTGTCGAGTCGGCAGCCGAGAGCGTAAGCCCTCAGTGTGGCCTTGTTGTGTGCTTGATAATGCTCTTGTTGTTATTGTCATTGTTGTTTATTTTTGTTTTGGTTTCGGATGAAAACATGGTACCAGTTATGTGATTGGTGGTTTTGAAACAAAAATGGTGATGTTGTTATTGTTGTTGTCGAATGGAAAGACCCTCGACGGGGTTGTTTGGTTTGGCGTGGATGATAGAAATATTTTGTTAGACCAGGATTATCAATACTTCATTTTATCTTTTCTACAAGAAACGTACTGATCAACTAATTTTTGAGGTGAAATTTTTTGTTAATGAGCCTGACATACTATCTACTGCATAAACAATCCCACCACTATCAGTTTGTTGAGCAAATTAAGTCGAAATTGCTCATTTATGTTACGAGTCAAATTGGTACAATCATGCTATAACCGGTAACCAATTTGTCCATTACAATGAATAAAAGTTTTCAAAACATAACAGCACCTGTTTAAACCAATCCATAAACATATTATTGACATTTCAGCTAAAACTCAATTGTATCTATCATCGACCCACACATATCAATACATACATAGTGTTTTATAGAAACCATTGACACCATAATTCACAACTATATGTGTAATAGTTTAGTTAGAGAGGGTAGAGGAACAAAAACCGTAATGTAAACGGCAAGAACCAGTTGAATCATGGAACCGGCCATGTAAACAGTTCGATGAAAAGATAAATCATGTGTTTTGCTTCATGAAATGTGCAACATCATTTTAGGTGGTTTAGGTGAATTTATTAAACCACAACCCAAGGTGAAACCCTAATGATTCGAAACTGAAAGTTTAGATTCAGGGCGCGTATGGGGGATTTATTGAGCGTGTGGCATGAAAATAGAACCACGAGGTCTTGATCTATCGATTAGTATAGGCGGTGTAGGTCGAGACGCGTTTCGGAAGTTGGCGGATCTCGGCGCGGCGCCGAACCCTAGGGTTTGGTGGCGGAAATTATAGAGAGAGAGGAGGGTGAGGTGTGTGTTTTATAGAGCGAGAAAGTATGTGGCAAAAATGAGGAGGTGTGTGTGTGTTGGGGTATATATACACCATTCGTCCTTGCACCGTTCGTCCTTATGGTGTTGAAATGACGATTATACCCTCAGGTTAACAAGACTTAATGACCGTTAGTGGGCTCCGTTAGAGGGAGGGACTAATGGCGCATAACGTTTGCCACTTAAGGATGGACGGTGCAACTTTTTTGGTCAAAGGACGAACTCCTGCGGTCAACGCAAACCACAAGGACGAACGGTGTAATTTACTCTAAAGTCTATTTGGTGTATACATGTGGTTGTTAAATAAGATTTAGAGTAAACTACACCGTTCGTCCTTGTGGTTTGCGTTGACTGACGAGTTTCATCCTTTGAACGAAAAAAATGCACCATTCGTCCCTAAATGCGAAACGTTATGTATCGTTGGTCTTTCGCTCTAACGGCGCTTACTAACTTTCGTTATGTGGCAAAAGCTGGTACCCACATGAGGACATTTTGGTCTTTTCTTAATTTTTAATTTCTTCTTTTTATTTATCAATCCTTCATCAACCACCTACCAGTCAACCACAATCTGCTTCTATTTATCATCCTTCATAAATCACAAACAGCTTAAAATTAGATCAAACCCCACACAAATCAAATCAAAACACTCAATTCATTATAAGGATTCACAACCTATCTTCATTATAAATCTCTAAAAACAAACACAAACACAAACACTTACAACCAATCTTCATTATAAAGATTCACCACACGACCAAACGACCTAACCCAAGATCCAAGATCCAAGATCCATAAAAAAAAAAACAAAAATTAACCGTCACCATCACACTCCGCATCCGATTCCACCACGTCATCACCGTGAGTGAAGACCACGCGCCGTCAAACAACGATTTGGAGTCAATCAGTGTAAGGAACGAATTGGATGATAGTGAGGGCTGTGGAAAAATAGATGTTTGGTCTTATCCAACTTTACTTTAATTCTCATTTCAATTTATACATGTTTGTTGTTTTTAAATGGTCTTATCCAACAAAAAATAGAGGTTTGATAACAAACGGGTGGGGGCTGTGGAAAAATGAATGGTCATATCTAAATTATTATTTATTGAAAGAAATTATTGGAGGTGAGGGTTGTGGAATAGAAAAACAAGATTTAAATTTTTTACATTATGTGTAATGTTTGGTGTTTTATTAGGGTGGTTGTTTAGATAGAAGAAGAAAATTAATTAAGGTTATAAAAAAATAGGTATTCTGTAGATTATAATGGTGGTATATGGTTTTAGGATTGAGGTTTGATTAGAAGTTGTTTATGGTTTTAAGGTGGTGGAGAATGGAAGAAGATGGTGTTGGGTGATGATAGTTGAAGATGAAGATGTATAAAAGAAGAAGATGATGTTAAAATAGAGGTGATAAAAAGACCAAAATACCCTTACATGGATGTCACATGAGGAGACTTAACGGTTGTTACATATGCCTGTTAAAGTGAAGGATCAACGGTAGATAACGTTTCGCAATTAGGGACGAACGATGCATTTTTTTCGGTCAAAGGACGAAACTCGTCGGTCTACGCAAACCACAAGGACGAACGGTGTAGTTTACTCTAAGATTTATATCTAACATTACCTAATTTTTTTTTAATAATAATACTCATGTACATGTGAATTTTTACATAATTTTTTTTTTATGTATTAATATTGATTAATATTTTGTAAATTTTTTTGTTGAAGAAATAATTTGACTTTATTTAATTGACATGGTGTGAGGTTGATGTTCTTTAACTTTAAACTATTGATATTATGTTTTAGACATTATGCATGTTTGTTAGCACACAATGACTTTTGAATTTTTTTTGGATATCCTTATTAAAATTTTAAAAAGGAATGTGCCGTTGCAATATGTAAAATCTCGAATATCTATTTTCATCTCGCGGTAACACATGAGGCCATGCTGTTATTTTCATATTTGTGAAAAGCTCATTTAAGAACACTTATCTTGTTGCAGATGGATTAATTCCACCATCCAAATCACTTGATCTAATAGACAAGATCATACATTAAAAACCAACTAATGGACAAGATCATTACAATTTATTTATAGAAGCTGGAAAAATATATTAATTTTTCTTTATATTTAAACACGCTTGATATATTACATGTGATATAACACTAATTTTTAGATTAGAAAACAAAAGATATTGACATAGATGCAAAAAATGATGAATATTTTTGAGTTGTATACAAATACTTATGTCTATTTTACGACACATGTTTAGTGTTCGAACTTACATATTAGTGTTATATCACAAGTGATCTATCAAACGAGTTTGAATATCATTTTTTTCAACAAATTCTATGAATTATTTGTATTGATTTAGATGTTAAAATATTATGTGTGATATATGGATGAAAAACTTGAAATGTGTATTTTTCAATACAAATAATGGTGAACCTTTTGGAATTCCATTCTAATACTTATGCTCATTTTAGGACAGCATATTGAGCGTTCTAACTTATAGGTTAGTGTTATATCAAATGTGATATGTCAAACGAGTTTGACTTAAATTTTTTTTTCTATTTCCGTCAACTTCTATGAATAAACTGTATTGATTTGGATGTTCACGAATTATGTTTGATATATGGTTGAAAGCTAAGGATCTGCAATATTGGATGCCAAAAGATTAATCATTTTAAGTTTTACACAAATACTTGTGCTCTTTTCACGACATCATGTTGAGTGTTTAAACTTACAGATTAATGTTATATCACATTTGATAAATCAACTAGATTTGACTATAAAAAATATATTATATTTTCTCCAATTTTATGAATAAACAGTATTGATTTGGAAGGTAAAAAATTATGTGTGATACATGGTTAAAAAACTAAGACTGTGTATTTTTCAATGCCAAAACGATGAGTCATTTTGAGTTCTACAAAAATATTTATACCCGTTTGAGTGTTCGAACTTACATATTAGTGTTATATCAAACAAAATACTGCACTGAGAAAAAACAAAATATACCCAAAAAAAAGTCGAAAATATATGAAAGTTGCCATCTACTGAAAGATAATAAAATGTTCGTCACGATGGTATAATTTTTGTAGGTTAACAGTTTACGGTTTTTAGATGTGTAATTTTTAAAAAAGACGAGTGAAAGAGAGTTTTAATTAAAAAAAAATGAAGATAGAAATTAATATTTTTAATGTTTGATCCGGTCTCTTGGATCAAATATTTTGAATGATTGAGATAAATCTCTCAAAAGGTAAAAAAATAAGTAGATCTACAGATAACTCAACTCTTATATACACATATTGCTAGTTTACATCCTGTCGACAAAAGTAATGCAATAAAATTTATGTGCAAAAGCGTAAAATCTTGGCAATGTTTACAAAACCTAGTATTTTGGATTCAAACAACTAAAAACTACATCTATTCAAATAACTCTTAAAGTATAACAGAAAGGATGTGATGTATACAAAAATAAAATACTCGTAATCCATTTGGACTATTTGTTTTTGAAAGTTTATTGTCTTTAATTGTAATGTTTAATAGCAATAGAAAAAGGGCATAAGAGCTTTTGCGCAATTACAACTTTATCCGGCTAGCTTGTTCAAGATTAGTTTATTGAATTATTATAGTTTCGTGTAATAATCGGTTTCTTTACACACCGAAATCTTCTTATATACTTCAACGCATTTTTTATATGTTTTTACACTAATATTCAACAACTATTTGGTATTGTCGTTCTCGTTGCAGCTAACTTTTTGGTCAATTGAGACTAGAAGTACAAAAGCAATCAACAATTATGTATGTTTGACATATTTTAGTTTGGACCTCTATGTTCTAGCTGGAGTTATAAACTAATTGCTAAAAACAGTTTGAAAGACATCAAATGAAATATACACATAAAGTCCTTGGTACATGATTAATATAAAAGTTTATTTGAACCAACCAGATATGTCCGAGTTAGTAAAAATCTTATAGTTATTATCACAGTTTTAAGTTTGAAAGACCAAAAAAAAAAAAAAACATACAACAAAGAGCGAAAAGAAAAATGAATGCCAAGCCACTTTAGCCATGCAAATCAATGAACCACAGAAATACAGAATGATAATGAAGTTATGGTACATATACATACAAAACAATAGTATTGAAAAACACACAAGTTTGATATTTATTTTGACTATCTAAACATTATTTCGGTTTCGCTCATTAAAGATACTTTCATTTAACAAATGAAAATGAGAAATATTCCTAAAGGGCAACAAGTATGGGCATACAATATGCAGGAACGAAGCTTAGAAGAAACTAGGGGTGAGCACATAAATCGAAAATTTGAATCAAAACCGACAAATCGAACCATGAGAAAAACCGACAGGGCAGTTTGATTTTTAGAATAACCAAATGTTTGAGGCGGTTTTTGGTTGCATATAAAAACTGAACTGAAAAAACCACCCCGCCTCACCTATATTTATTTTCATAAAATTCGAATCTACTTAAGTATTTCATCAAAAGATTGAGAAAGTTATTTTACATACCAAACTTTTCTTACATACCAAGGGACTCATCTACACCATTTATCTAAAAAGAAATCAATGGCTGAGATTAAAAGTATTTTATTATTTCACCTATTTTTTATAATTTAAATATCTCTTAAACCGTTAATCGTTAAGTGAAAATATTTACACCGTTGCGAAAAGCATTTAAATATCTTTCTATAGACGGGCACTTCGATATACTTTCGAAAAAAGAAAAAAAATCGTTTTTTCACGTTTTTTCGTCTTTTTTTTTACATTACTTCAAATTAGCATGAAAAAAATCACATATGACTAAACACTAATTTGAATATCACATGTGATAAAAAAAAAAAGTAACTCCAAATACCGTCTTCCACGGGTTATGGGTACCCAATACCGTTTTCGGTGTTTGGGGGAGGTTAAGATGTAGACAGTCTTACCCCTACCTAAGGTAGAGAGGCTGCTTCCAGTTCTAAGGTAGAAAGAACCTCCGACCTTTTGTAGGGAGTGAGGATCGAACCCCTGACCTCTCGGTTGAGAGGCAAGGGGTTTTCCAACTGATCCAACCCTACTTGTTTGAATATCACATGTGATATTAGTGTTAAATCATATATGATATGTGATATCACATGTGATATTACATATCATATATGATATAACACTAATATCATATATGATATAATACTAATATCACATGTGATATTTATCATATATGATATAATACTAATATCACATGTGATATTCAAATTAGTGTTTAATCATATATGATTTTTAATGCAAATTTCAGTAACGTAAAAAAATGAAAAAACTTATAAAAAAAAAACGTGAAAAGTATGAATTTTTTTTTTTGTCGAAAGTATATCAAAGTGCCTATCTATAGAAAGATAATTAAATGCTCGTAGCAATGATATTTTTTTTCCGCTTAACGATTAACGGTTTGAAAGTTATTAATATTTGAAAAAAGAGGATGAAAGTGGGTTTTTTAAATTGTTGGGATTAATCTCATCTATTAGATCAAATAAAAATGGATGGTGAGATTGATCCCTTGGTATGTAAATAATCTTTTGTCCTCAAATGATCTTAAATCCAAAAGATTTGTATATTTTTTTGGACTTTTGCAAAAATTGTTTTTAAATGTTAAGACTTGCATTTCATATCTTTATAGATTTTTATATTGTTGTTTCATGTTTTATTTTATAGTTTTCGATTGTTCGATGTTAGGTTGAAAGCAGTGGTGGGTGAGTCACTTACCGCCATCTCAACATTCTCTCTCATCTCACTTTCACTCACTCACTCTCACCATACATCCGTTTTGGTCACCATCTCTCACATTTCATTCCTACTTTTTTATTTAATAAAATGCTTTATATTTATAAACTAAAAACGTAAATGTGAACGTAAACGTTTCAGAATAAAAAACGTAAACGAACGAGATTAAAAGCGTAAACATATTAAGTTAAAAAAATTTATTTAAAAATTAAAAACATTACATAAATTAAACACACAAACATATAGAATTAAAAACAATACATAGATAAACAAAAAACGTAAACTAAAATTAAACATTACGAGACAAGTGTTCGACCAAATCGGCATGCAGGTTTTGATGAGCTTGTGACGATCTATGTACCTCATAACTTCTCGCAGTTGTTCATCGGATCGTGTGAGGTCGTCTGGTTGATGTGCTTCTTCGGGGAACCATTTGGGAGATATCGCCTTTTTCTTGTCTTTTCGAACCATATTATGTAATATGATGCATGCATACATCATATTCATTATTCCGTCTTTTTTCATCCATCGTGTGGGATTGGCTAGTATAGCCAATTTCTTCTTCATAGCACAAAACGCTCATTCCACATCTTTCCTTACCGATTCGTGCATTCTCTTATACCTTATTCGTTTATGGTCATCATCAAATGGCTCTGGAATCGTCTTAACGAGTGTTGCCAATTCCGTATATATCCCTTCAACAAGATAATATCCCCATGGGTATGTTATGCCGTTAGCCACAAACGAAATCTCTGGTGCTTTTCTTTGTTTAAGATCGTTAAATAAATGGGATTGCTATAGAACGTTGATGTCATTGTTGGAGCTAGAAACACCAAAGAAAGCATGCCATATCCATAAATCTTGTGACGCAACAGGTTTCAACAAAATGAATGGATTCAAACCATGATCACGTCTAACATATGCCCCTTTAAATGCGTCGGACAACCAAACCACTCTCAATCTGTACAGTCAAGGCTTCCTAACATCCCCGGAAACCCGTGTAGCTCTTCATGATGCCGATAAAGCATAACAACATCATTCACAGGCGGTTTTCTCAAACACTCTAGTCCAAAAGTTTTCATAATAGAATTACAAAAATAATCAAGAGATAGACGAGAAGTTTTCTCACTAATTTGCATATATTCGTCTAAAGCATGAGGAACCGCGCCGTATGCCAATTGACGAATTGCAGCGGTGCACTTCATCAAGGGTGAAATGCCTTCTCTTACGGTACAGTCAATATTATCACTAAAGAACGGACAATGAATAGTTACCTCTCGAACTATCCAGTTGAAAAGAGACCGATTTATTCGGAACTTCTTTCGGAATGTACGTTCATCGTAGAACGGGTTCTCACTAAAATAAGCAGCGACTAAACGGCTATGAGCACCATAACGATCTCGATATACGGAGTTTCTCGTCGGTCGATTTGCTCGTCATTTATTCCTAATAAAGGTCACCACTCTTCCAATAAATTTAACATTTCGACTTTGGATTTCTTGTTCTTCTTCTGACTCGGCCAACATAAACGTTTTAGAATTCATTTGGATATCGAGGAATGAAATATATTTGTTGTGAAAGTAATAATATATAGATATGGGACTGAGATGATGGATACACCCTCATCCTTTGTACTTCAATGTTTTTGGCGTAATAAATTTACCGGGGTGAATTAACCCTTTTACCAAAAAAAAAAGTAATAATATATAGAAGGTGTGTATAAAATGGTTAAATTTTGATGTATTTATATTTGAAAAATAGGGTGTAGTAACTTATTATTATTATTTTTAATTATTATAATTTTTTAATAGTCTAACTGATACATGTTCTTTGGGTCCTACTTTGTCAGCGTTTCACCAGTGGTGAGCAACTCACCGTACTTGCTCAATTTGGCCTTGACTTTGGTTTGGTGTTTTGGTTGATTCGCGCATGGTTTACTCACCAAAGGGTGAGTTTAGCACCACTCTGTCTAGTCTTATGTTATTATTAATCTCGTCTGAATGATGTTGTTGGAAATATAACTTATATCTTTGTTGAATAACTTGGTAGCTATTATTTTTGATTGACTGAAATCAAAAGGAAATAGTGACGAAATAGGTTAAGAGTATGTTACGACGTTTCATAACTAAGTAGTTTGTTTATTGATAAATCTAAGGTAAACAAAAAAAAAACAAAAACCGAACCGATTTAATGAAAAAAAAACCGAAAAACCGAAACCAAACGATTTGCAATTTTTAAAAACTGAGTTTTATGTTCAGAGTTTGGTTAATTTTAATCAAAATCCGTGCAAACCGCCTCATGCTCACTCCCAGAAGAAATCTTAAGCTTGTCAATATATTGACCCAAACAATATGCTATTGAATTAACAAACTAGCCTTTAATATAACTAATGTCATATGCTTTTTTTTTTTTTTTTTTTTTTTTTTTTTTGTTTGTTATTACAAACAATTTTCTTTTCTTGGACGTTCGAAAATAGTTGCCTACTTCTCATTTTAACCGATAAAAGAGACTTTAATATGCAAAGAAGATATTTAATTGGTTAAATAATGTTATGTTCAATTTTAAAACGGAAGGAGTATCACACACACGTGCACGTAGCTCGAAAAACATCCATGTCGTATCATTGGAAGTCTTTCCAACACAAATTCGTTTATGCATGTTTTTTCATGTCTAATATTGTTCTCTTTGTTTTCCTGTTTTAAACAAAATGGTAGTTTGCTTTTATGAGCATTCATTCATCTAGCATGTTTATCCCAAAGTAAATAGAAGAAAAAAGTCACACTACATTGCAAAAGATCCGTATCATTTATGTCCATCTAGTTCGATAATCCTACCCCTATTTACAAAATTTAAAGTGTACGCTAACGAAAGGTAAATAACAAGTTTCCTCAAGAAGACTGAAATCATTCACATTACACCAAAACAACACAATTTGTTGTTTTGGTAAGATATTTAAGTGATGGTAAACTTAGAAGCCGTGGTCAAAAAGTGCGAGTAGGTGTATCGTTAGCCTAAACAATGTAGACTTATGTGTGAATCGCGCGTGATCTCATCTTGTGTTGTCTCAGTCAGTGAATCCAAAACCAGAAGATTTTAAGGTAGATACAATACAAATGCTTAATGCATTTTGTTTCAAGTGTTTTCAGAAATTTTAAATTAAGTTGATTAACCTGTCTGGATCGATCATTATTCAAAATACTTTCACTTGTGACCAACGAACACCTAAATGTATCATATTAGCATAGTGTTTTCTAAGATTTAAAAACACACACATACAGTAATAATTAAGAAACTGAAACTCCATTAGTACGCCAAGTGGGACAAGTAAAGCAAACTACGAGCCTTGCTTGCTTATCACCGATCGTAACTTTAGTGTCATATATTTGGAGTAACTAACAAAAAACAAATTAACGATGGTTATCTTTCATGGACCATGCACATATGAATGCCCATTTTCCCTCATGATCCCGACATTTATGAGTTGCCTGAAATGCTTTTTACCTTGATTTTTCAGGTATAGTTATTGTACATTTAAGAAATCCAACAACCTTTTAAGAAAAATCTGTATGACAACTTGCAAGACTAAGACTATTCCATCAATATTGGATCTAGTAGTAATAACCATTTGAACAATCTTCTTGAGTTGTTGCACTATTTAGGTAAGATATTTTAGTATATATCACATTCTTACTCTATCTATGAATTTAACATAAGATATTCTAACCACTATGCCACCATGGTCATGGTTCGTTTTCCTGTATTTATTTATTTAACTTGTAGCACAATTTATAGTCATTTACAATAATTCAAAGCCCCACAATAAGTTTCTTTTACTTGTCAACCCACATGTATATGGTTGAGGTTGGCACAACATAAATTTATGCATGATCAACATTAATAAAAAAGGAACAAAAAACTTCATTTGGTGGCCATTTAAAGATTGCAGGTAACCTAAAGTTAGAGATGAATTGACTTAAATTTATGGCAGTAATTTGCAATTTCCCAACAGTTTCACACCTAACCAAATTAAATAGTACTTTCATTATACATTTCCAAAAAAAACAATTAAATCAACAATAATTACCAAATACCAATACCAGTACATCAACTTTCAACTTTTTACATTTTACTACCTCCTCTTATTTTTACTGCCTAACAACAAGCAAAAGTAAAACAAGATCCTAAAAAAGAACCCCCAAGCCACAGTTACCCACAAGCAGTCCCATTTGCTTAGATCAGTGATTCCTTGTTGTTTCAATATGTCTGCACCAGTCGTCAAGCAGGTCGTGCTCGTGATGTTGACTCCTAAAGTTGTACTCATGCTTTGGAGAAGCTTTATTTTCACGGTGTTATCAATTGCGCCTAAAGGGCTGTTGTCGAAGATTTGAGTCCCTCGAACAAAGCATTTGAGTGGGTCTTGGAATTCATTTTGTAGGACGCCTTCGTACGGGTACTTGACTAATGAGATGTAATGGAACCAAATCCAGTATGCAGGGATTCTATCACGGTTAATGAAGAATCCACTGAATAATAGGAAGTACGCAAGGATCGCGACTACAATAGTGTACCCGAGCATAACATGAGGGACAACACCCGATAAAAATGTGACAAATGAGCTTCCGGCCCAAAACGATGCCAAGATGATGAAATAGTAAAACAGGAAGCCCGAAAAACCACCATCTAGTCCCACGGCCCAAAATGTTATTGCAGCAAATGCGAATGATAGAAAAATAAGAGCCGGGATTGCGACAAGTGAGTGTGAGAGCACATAAGATGACCTTCTATACGCGTTGTACGCTGTTTCCCTCATGAAAATATAACGTTCTTGTAGGAAAACAGGTAACGCATCTGCACACGTATAGAAAGTTGTAGACATCGCGAATGCAAAGAATCCTATCCTTTCTTGAACTCCTTTTGGTGAATTATCCAAATTCCAAAACACAGTCGCGAGTATAAAACCCGTAACAACAACAGCACCCAACCGAATCCCAAACAGTTCAGGCATCCTACGTGAATTCATAATCGACCGTCTAGATAAAACCGCCATTTCCATCCACATTGGATTAGCAAAAGTAGGTACCAACGAACTCGGATTTATATCATTAGTAGCCCCTGCACCCGAGACTAATTTCCCTCGTGAAATGCTTGCGCCAATCGCTTCTTTAAGCGATAAGCCGTGTGTTGGTGTTTCATATCCGATACTATTTCGTGACGACCTCTTCAAATTTTGCCAAGACTTGTTAAACTCCACCAAACTTTTGGTTCCTCCAGGTGAACCTTCTAGTTCGCGTATCAAATCTAGCGCGAACTCGGTCCGATTTTCCTTATCCGGGATCGGATGACCAAAATCAGAAAAGTATAAAGGAAGATTCGCGGGTGACCCGCTGTAAACAGTTTGTCCACGAGACAAAAACAACAACCGGTCCAGTAAACCGAGTATACGGTAACTCGGTTGGTGGACCGACATGATCACAATACTTCCGCTTTGCGCGATACGTTGTAAAACCTTTACAACCATATACGCGCTAGTGGAATCAAGCCCCGAAGTAGGCTCATCAAGTAGCAAAATAATGGGATCATGAATGATATCGATACCTATCGAAACACGCCTTCTTTCCCCACCCGAAACACCTCGATGTCCCTCATCGCCTATAACCGTCTTAGCCGCGTTCCTAAGGCCTAACTGATCAATCAAGGCTTGAACTCGCAACTTTTTTTTTGACTTGGACAAAGTACGAGGCAAACGAAACTCAGCAGAAAACATAAGTGTTTCTTCGACAGTTAGCATAGGAAATAAAAGATCGTCTTGCATGACATAAGCTGAAATAACTTTTAATAACCTTGATTCGAGTTGTTCACCATTTAACGTAATCATTCCTTTTAAACTTTTCTTATCAATTCGGTTCGCTAAAGCATCGATCAACGTCGATTTCCCCGAGCCACTCGCGCCAAGGACCGCGAGTATCTCCCCATCCCTCGCTTGTCCCGAAATATCATTCAACAACACTTTTTGCCTAGAAAATAATCTCTCGCCACCTACGGCCTCAACGGAAGTCGCGGAAGCATTTTTCTTACCCCCGAACAAAGACATCTTGTTACTAACATTAACACTATATGTTAAGTTACTAAAAGACAAAACAAAAGGCAACGAGCGAGGCTCGTTGCTAGTTTCACTCATCTCCAGCACACGATGTGCTGGAGTGGTAGTATCTTCTGATACATCTTTTCTAGTATCTCCCACGTATTTTAACAGCTCGCCTAGAGTTGGCGACGCTGAGGTCGTTGTCTCTCGGCGGCTGTAAAATGCGGAGCTATCAGAAGAATTATCCCCCATAATCTTGAACATAGGTGAAGTGCCAAGAATGAAGGAAAGAAGTTGGTTAGTTGTGAGGAAGGTGACAAGTTATGGGAGGTGTGAGGAAGTTGAAAGAATGAGGTGAATATATTTATAGGTGTTGTGTCTTGTGTGTTACTATAAGAATTTGTGTTCATATTTCTTTCTTGTAGAAATGCATGGGGGATGACGAGTGAGACAACATTTTGGTGTTCCTCATTTTGTTAAATATGATTTTCATTTACCAACATACATTGTTGTACCATTTTTTTAGTCACGTTATTATTTAATTTTATCAATCATGGTTATATCATCATATCAATTGAAACAAATAAGTAAATAAACACTTTTATGAATGCCGAAATAATGTGACCCTTGGTAATGCGTTTCGCTAATTAAATCGAGGATGATCATATAGATAGGAATAATTAAAACACACAAATAATGTGATTGTAATGATGTCCTTTTTTGCGATGAATACGGATCATGCCATATATTGAAAAAATAGGTATAAAAAAATAATGTGATTGTAAATTGTAATACAGAGTAATGTTTTTTTTGGGCATATACGGGTCATATGAAAGGCATAAAAACAATAACGTGACTATAAATTGTAATGATGTATGATAGACACGGACCACATGACAACCTTTGGAAAAAAAACATAAAAATAATGTGATTGTAAATTGTAATGATGTATTTTGGCAAACGCCGATCATATGAAATATGATCGAAAAGCCATAGAAACAATGTGATTATAAGTTGTGATAATGTACTTCGATAAATAATAAAGATCACATGAAATACAAATGAAAACCATAGAAACAAAATATGGTTGTGATTTAAAAAAATGTATGTTGGTAAAAACTAATTCTGCATTTCATTACTCTCTCCGTCTTAAACTTATTGTAAAGAGACAAGAACTAAAGAGTTTAATAAAAGTGAGACCACTTTAATTTTCAACCACTCAAATAGAATATTCCCCCATTAAATTCTTTAGGTTTTACTTAAAAAGGAAAATTGACAATTATTTTAAGACATCTCGAAAAAAAAATATAGATAATAATATTGAGACAAAGGGAGTATTTTAATACTCATGTCAACTTGCAAACTTAAATGAACCCAATCATCTCAGTTTGTTAACTTGACATATTAGAGTACTTTAGGCGGTTATACCATTTCATTTTTCATATTAGTGTATCACATTAGTTTTCTTTCTCTCAACTCCTTCTCACTTTTCACCCCCAATAGTCATCACTCCATCACCTTTCATTAAAATAGCCACTTTTACACAAATATAACTTACACACACTCACAAACCAAATAATTAATAATAAAAACATTAAAAGAAGCCACATTTGCACGTTTTCATATAAGGTGAGAAACCCATCTTCGATGCTTAGTGTGAGCACCTCACCCTTCGTCCCCAACAAGCCTCATACATGCAAAAACAAATATTGATGTTGAGGTATTGGAATCAAACCAACTAGGCTAATGAATCTTTTGGTTACATACTTCAAATTATAATATATATACATGACTGTTTTTTTAATGGTATAAATATTTCTTTCTTTTTTGTTCATATTTATCTCATTAATTATATGTGGATATATTATGAAAATATATATGATGATACATTATATGCCTATATTTGGGGCCGGTTAACAATTTGATTATATGCATGATTCAATAAAATTTTATCCTAATCTGTAAAGTATATATAATATATTGTATCGGCATTCCATACATACATATTCAATAATTTTTGATTCAGTATATACACACAGTTTATTCAAAGATGCAGCCTCAAAGACAATTTAAAAGGCTTACAAGAGTTAAAGATATGAAGAGTAGTGCTTCTGTTTCAAAAAGTATTATTGTGATGTTTTATGTTTGTATTGTTTGTATTGTTTATGTATTATTGTGATGTTTTGTATTACTGTTTGGCGTTTAAATGTATCTAATTTTTTAAAACAGATTCACGTACTAATAAGAAAGCTAAAACTATCGATGTTGAGGTATTGGAATCAGCCACATCAGAAAATCAACAAACAAATATTGTAGTTATTTTGTATATGTTGTTTCCTCAATTATTTTTCATTAATATATATATTTATACAACCTGCATGTATTCTATGTATGTTGTATGTTTTTTGTTTGTTTGTTTGTTTGTTTGTTTTTTTTTTTGCAAGAAAGTAACAAACAGGTATTGTAGTTATTTTGTATGTGTTGTTGTTTTGTCAATCAATTTTCATTAGTAATGTGTGTTTGTTTATATGGTATTTGTATAACTTATATACCAATTGTTGTTTCAGAAATTGATGCTTTAGATTCACCAAATCACCTACATGGTATTTTTTTCTCTATTTAATTGTTTTGTGTTTTGTTTTTCATACTTTTGTTTTTTATGTTTTAACATATGTTTTTGTTTCGTTTTTTCTCAGAAGCTGCTAAAACTGGGCATCTGCAAAAACATGTCATGGGTAAAAGTATGATTGAAGGTAACCTGAACAAAAGTGACAAAGGGTTTTCAAAAGTTATTTTGTTGATTATTAATCATTCCAGTGTTATTAAAGAATCTGTTTTATTTTTGTAATTGTTTGGTAAATTAGTTGAGATGAATATATTTACAGGAGGTTGTTCTGAAAAGGAAAACAATGTAACAAAAACTCCTATATTGGAAAGTGACACACCAGGAAGACAAGGTTCATGTATTATTTTGTAAATTTTTTTAATTGGATTTTTTTTTTTTTTAATTAATACAAAATGTTTTCATTATATTTTAAACAACAGCTGATAAAAGTCGCAGTAAGAAAACAATTGGTATGGGTAAAACTGTATGTGAGGGTAATATGTTTTTATTATTGTGTAATTTATATTTTTATTTAAATATTACTTTAGATACTTTTGTATTAATTTGGAATCCTGTATTGTTTGGTTATAAACGCTAGATGCTTCAATCAGTAATAAGACGTTACAACAAAGTTCTTCATCTTCTGCAACATGTTCAACGGGAAACATTCGATCGACGCTTTTGGGTATGCCAATGGTAGAAAGCGACACACCTGGGAATCAATCTTTAAAATATGGAAAGGAGTTGGAAGGTATTGTCATTTTAATTGTGTTTGTTATGGTAACGGTTTAGCATGTATTATATAATTTCCCACTGCCTAATAATGTGTAGGAAGAAACAGAAACTCAAAAATGAGTTTTGGTAACCAAACACCTTCTTTACGTCCCAAATCAAGTTCTGGGAAAACCAGAAGCACCATTCATGATTCTAATTTCAAGTATCAAGGTAATAGTTATAGAGTGAATAACTCTAATCTAGGAAGATCTGCATTCGGTGAAAGAAACATTCAAAGGAAGAGTTCCAATTTTTAAAGCAGTTAACGAGGTATATATATTATTTATTACTATTAATAATAGCAAGGTATATAAATATATTTACCAATAAATATATGTGTAAATGTTTACAGGAGTAAACATACATGAACAACAAATAACTTTTAGAAAATGTTGACCCCATGATTACTAGCATGGTAATAAAAGGGAGATGTATATCTATTTGGCATTCTCACAAGTTGAATGAAGAACATGATCCATGCAGTTTAAATTTTGTTTTGCAAGATGCGGAGGTAATTTGAATTTATACGCGCAAAATTTATACAAATTGAAAAGTATTGATCATAGACTCTAACATTTGTAACCGTCTAAACAGTCCAATCGAATCCAAGTCTACAGAAAAAAAGAGCTGATGTTTAAATTTGAATCACTTTTACAAGAGGGCCAATGTTATATCATCTCAAAATTTGGAGTGGCCGAAAATGGTGGTAGATTACCGTTGTTACCACACAGGTACAAAATTTGTTTCTACAAAGGGACCGAAGTGACCAGAGTTGAGCACATAGACGATAATTATGTTGGTTTTATTAATGAGCCATTTACACTTATCTTGAATACATATAATGAGTATCATGAACATGATTTTGTAGGTATGTGTTGGTTGCTTTAAAATTTTGTAATTTTATATTCAAAAGGTGATGTTTTAATCTTCCTTATTTTCGTTACTGTTGGCAGACGTTATAGGAACAGTAGTAGCTATTGGAAAAATTGTACGTGTCAATAGCCATGGTGGTCGGAAGATCCGCAGGAGTGTTGTGATTGAAGATGCTCAGTATGTGTTATTCGTATTTATTTACACAAAATATTATATTAATGGTGCTGTTACAATTTAAATAAACACATATCTATTTCATTCCACACACTCCACACAGGTCTTTCAGGATTGATTGTACCTTTTGGGATAAATGGGCATTATTGTGGAATGATTACGAAGAGAAATTTGATCAACTTGGACATATAGACTTTCTGTTGGTGTTGGGGAAAGTCAAATATTGGGATAGTAAGTTTTTTTTATTTGTTTTTTAAATTTAGCGCACTCTAGCCGCCATTAAAATAAGTATGTTTTTTCATTCATATGATTTCATTAAACTTACACATAATGCAGATACGCCATCTATACATAACGCTTTATTTGGCACGAAGATTTTTATTAACAGGGATCTGCCACAGTTGGTTTCATTCCGGAAAAGGTAACGTGAATAATACAAGTTTATATATATATAAGTACGTAATTTGTTTAAAGTTAATAAAATTCATACATAATACAGCTACGAAGCGCAAGAGGGATATGACCCTAGGGAATTCAAGATTTAATCCTACTACCAGGTCAACCATGTAGTTACACCAGCGGAATTCATGCAAGGATGTGTGAAAAGATTGGTAGGCATGATTCGCAGCATTGATCCGGTAAGTCTGTAAATTTTACTCTGATTATTGATTTAGGTGTTTCCAACTGAAACGTGCCATTCTTTAAACATAAACAATGTTTATCTAACATTAATAACACAATCAGGATACATGCTGCGTTGTTTACGCGACAGTTCACAACATACAGTATGAGAGTGGTTGGACTTACATTGGTTGCAAAGTATGCAATACAAAAGTAACACCAATAACGGGAAAAGAAAGCTCCAGTTCAAAGAATAAGAATCAATTATGGCATTGCAGAACCCACGGAGAAACATACGCAGTTGCATCCATGTACGAAATACACTGTGTTGAAATATATTGTTGACGTTGTACGGTGTTTTCAATTATCGTATTTTAAAAACAAAACAACTTAATCATTAATATATATATGCAGGTTCAAAATCATTTTACGAATATTCGATGAAAGTGGCTCCGCACAAGTAATTATTTTGACAAAATGTCCATAGGATGATTGGGTTTTCAGCGTGGGAGATTATGAAAAAACAAGGCATGGATACAGATGAGTATTTTCCAAATTAGCTCAATGCAATAATAGGGAAACCGTATTTGTTCAAAATCAAATACACCGAATTTAACCACAACAATAACATGCATATATATCGAAGTGAGAAAGTCACGAAAAATGCAGAAATAATCAGTCACTTCAAAGATGGTTTTCTAATTGACGAAGTTTAACATATTCTTTGTAAACATAAACTAATGAAAATAGTTATAATTACAATATAATTGTCACTTTTGAAATATTATTTAAAAAATAACATTTGTTTTCTTTCTTGTAGAAATGCATGGGGGATGACGAGTGAGACAACATTTTGGTGTTCCTCATTTTGTTAAATATGATTTTCATTTACCAACATACATTGTTGTACCATTTTTTTAGTCACGTTATTATTTAATTTTATCAATCATGGTTATATCATCATATCAATTGAAATAAATAAGTAAATAAACACTTTTATGAATGCCGAAATAATGTGACCCTATACGGTGTGGTGACCTACATTGCCTAATATAATGCATAGACGTCACTGATTAGCTGAGAAGAGTGTCGAGGTAAATATGACACGTGGCATGCATCGATTGATGGAAACGAGTGCAACAAAGGGATTAAGGAACGGATGCTTTCTTAATTAGGTAAGGATGGTAATCTACAGTTCGGTTTAAATTATCAAGCAAGTTACCTACAAAAACAAAAAGTCAATCTAGTCAAACTAAATATCTACTGACTATATTCAAAGATAAACAAGACATGTTTACATTAGAATAATAATGAAATAAGTAATAGCTGATGATCTTAGTTGTGTGATACGAGTTCTAGAGGCATTTGTCTAAATTTATTTGTTCGTTTAATGAGCTCATAAAACTTTTAAAAAGTTACTACACGCAAGTTTTTTGTTTACTGACTTATCGCATGCGCGTTTTTTTTTTAACGGCAAATATTATTAGAAAAGCTAACAAAGAGCTAGAAAATTACAAAATTATAATATAAGGGTTTTTAAGTCACTCAATCCAACTAAAAGAGACTTTACATCAAAGAATTTAAGTTAGTCTGTTACTAACCTAAATAAACTATAATACTGAGTTGACAAGCTCATAAGATCGAATAATTTAAGTTATTACTCTTTACGTCTCAAACAATTGTTTACAATTATTTTTTGGATGTCAAAAATTCATTGTCAACTACTAAAAATAGATGAAAAAAGTTCGATTGAGATTACCGTATTAGACTTATTTGAGATTATTATTATAAATTTTAAAGAAAATAATCAATAATTTGTTAAGACTAAAACTGTCATTCTGCAAAAAGTAAGAAATATAAATTAGTAACAATTATGTTTTTTTAAATCATATATTTTAATCGGAGAACAATTATTTTAAAACGGATGGCTTAAGTCTAATAAGCTTAGTTGCCGAAAAACAACCTTCAACAAACACCCTTCATTGCAAGATACGGAAAAATGATTAGAAAACATATGAATGGCATAAAACATGTCTTAACGAAACGAGAGAATCAAAGACTAATTAAAAAAGTACTAACGTTCCAAAAACCATCAACAAACATATGTCCAAATGAAAGGAAATCAAAATTGAGTTAACTGAATAGATTTGAATTTATCTGACGACTTTGTGGGCCATTTTCGAGTTTTAAAAGTGATGGGCAAGAATTGAAAACGAAGCCCCTAAGGGTGACCACAATGGGTCGGTCATGTGCCAGGTCGACCAATTGGTTGAGATCGGTCTTTCCACTGTAGAGGTTCGGTCGAGATCGGTTGTGGGTCGAACTAGTTTGTTTCTACGACTGAATTCTATGCACACAAAAATCCAAACACACTCCTTTTTTGTTACCGTTTCTTATTTAAACAAGAAAAAAAAAATCTTTTTTTAAAAAAAAAACTTTGCCACTTTACATTTTATAAATATCAACCTTAAACACACTTCTAAACACACAATTTCATACACAATTCAACCTCAAACAACTTCTCAACACAAAATTATTATGGCTTGTCGTCTCCCCCATTCTGTTGAAGATATGCAAATGTACGTTAAAAAACAATGCGAAGAAGACGACGAGGCTCAAAAAAACGTTATTATGGACGTTATCAAGCTGTTTGATCAGGCAAGGGCAGAAAAGCAACGTACGAGAGAAAAATACACGATTTGCAATGACAATACGCCTGAACGAAAAGCTGTGATCGACAAACACTACTACACAAACTGGTTTTTCCCACAAAAATTTTCCCACGGAAACGAAACTGTGTGAAATTTCACACGGAATACCGACAAATTACACACCAAATTGTTGGCCAAATTTCGGTGGGAAATTTGTCATTAATTTCCCACGTATTTCCCACTATTTACACGCTAAATTGTTGACCAAGGTTTCGTATGAAATCCGTCACAAATTTCCCACAGATTTGCGACAATATTCACACTATTCGTGTTGATTAGACGTCCGTGGGAAACTAGTGGCACATTTCACACATATTAGCCACGAACAAAATTATGTGGCAAAATTTTAGATACATTACTCACGGATTTCACACGTTCTTAATTTGATAAAATAACTATTTAACTGGTCCATGGGAAGTGTGTGGGTCACTAGCCACGTATTTCCCATAAAATGTTGTTTTTGTGTTAGTCGTGGGAAATATGTAGTATTTTCCCACGATTCAAAAAAAAAAAAAAAAAAAAAAACCCTTTTTGAGGAACAAATTGTTTTATATGTGTGGATATCTGTGTCCGTTTATGACATTCATTGTATCTATATGTGTTTTATATGTAGTTATACAGACGTGTATATGCGTGAGTGTGTAACTATATAAAAAAATCAAAGAAAACGATTATGTTAGTGGGAAAGTCGTCGGTAATTTCCTACTAATTACCTACCGATCTGATAAATCCGTGAGAAATATGTGTGTAAATACCCACGTATTTCCCACAAACAATATCGTTTATATGTTTTTGTATACTTACACACTCCCCATTACCTAGTATGTCTTCATATGTGTTTGTAGTTTCATATTTTATGTGTTTGTTTATTAATATAATTATTTATGTGAGTATCATAAGTATATGTGTAGGTTTAAGTATAATATAATCTTTTTTTTCTAGGGACTACCCACACCCGTTTATTGGTTGTTGGTGTATTGGCTCTTTGGTTTGGTTCTCGGTCAAAGCCGTGAAAGCAAGATAGGGTGACCACAAACCATTGTATATATGTGGATTTCTACCAGATCACGAACTAGAACAAAGGGAAAAGGACAATGTTCAAATATCAATGATCACGTATATGTTATGTATGTCTGTTTATGACCTCTGTTGTGTGTGTGTGTGTGTGTATATATATATATATATATATATATATATATATATATATATATATATATATATATATATATATATATATATATATATATATATATATATATATATATATATATGTGTGTTTTGTATGTAGTTATACTGACGTGTATATGCGTGAGCATGTAACTATATGAAAAAATTAAAGAAAACAATTATGTCTGTGGGAAAGTCGTCGGTAATTTCCCACGGATTACCTACCAATCTGATGAATCTGTGGGAAATTTGTGTGTAAATACCCACGGATTTCCCGCAAACAATATCATTTTTATGTTTCTGTATGCTTCCACACTCCCCCATTGCCCAGCATGTATTCATATGTGTTTGCAGTTTCATATTTTATCATAAGTATATGTGTAGCTTTAGATATAACCTTTTTACGGAACAAACCATTGTATATGCAGTATATTTCTTTTTCATAGTATAATACCATAAAATCTCATAATCATCCAAAACATATGCACAAAGTTCGATCCTCCAATGGTGGTGTCCGAGTAATATCGTACATCATCACCGTCATCCGAGAAGAAGTTGGCAACGTTGAGGAAGAATGAGATGAGAAAGATGGCTACTTCGAATGTTCATATTTCGTTAAAATTTATGGTATTATACAATGAAAAAGAAATATACTACATATTTTGTTAATTACTTTTAGGAATACATATTTTGTTAATTAAATTTTTAGACAACCATACTCACCTAAAAAACTTCACAAAAAATATGGTCTTTATGCGTTTGGGCCGCGATCGAAACATAAAAGTATATTAGATTGCATATAATTAGGGGAATAATAATTTAAAAGAAAATTAAATTTTCCTTATTTTTAATTAATGTTATTACCAATAATTTCGAGTTTAATAAACATTAATTAATGTTTATTACAATATTAATGTTTAACAAAAATCTTCATACGTGTACTCTCTTTGTTGTTTACTTGTTTATTTATCACTCAGCCCAACAAAAACAATAGTACCCAGCCCAAACTATATACTACTTATTTCACTCACTTAACCCTAACCCTATTTCTCTTCTTCACATTTATGCAGCCACCAACACTTTTATCTTATGACTCTCTTCAAACAGAAACACAAGGACCCTTTCTTATTTCTATGAATTCGGACCACAATCAGGTAAGTTTTCGGTTTGTTTAGGCTAATACAAAGGGTCTTATAAAACAGAAACACAACACTTTTTATCTCAACCTCTCGGTTTCTTTTTTCTATGAACTCGCATAAAAAAAATACAAACCAAAACAGCCCTTTTGCTCTGGGTTTTATATGAGTCACGAATCAAATAAGTTTTCGGTTTGTTTGATGTTGTTACTCAACCTCTCGGTTTATTTTTTTTATACAGATTATGGGACGATTTTTTCTTGGTTGATATGAGTCATGAATCAAGATCGATTGCAACGGCTCACTCGCCGGACTCAGCCACGGTAGGTCTTTAATGTTTCGGTTATTTTAGCTTATTTAAGTTTTACTCAAGTATTTTTTATGTGCTTATTATTTTTCTATTTATTGTAGATCTTGACATCTTGTAATATTTGTTAATTTGGTCCTCTTGAAGCACCTTGGGGGAAGCAGATTTACAACTCTTGGAAGCAACTGCAGGAAAGAGATTTTAGAGATTTTGTAGAAAAAGATAGGAAGATGAGATGTATTATGCAATAAAAAAATTGTAGTTGTTCATATGTATTAAACGATTTATGTATTTTGTACTATATTAATCGGTATTTATTAGATTCTTCATATTGATTCATATTAATTGGAATGGATTTTGAATTTCTTTATTGATTCGTGTTTTTAATATATTTGCTAAAAAAAAAAAAAAAAAAAAATAGTAAATCGAGAAAACACAGATTATATAAAATATTAAAATTTATTGAATTATATAAAAAATCCGTGGGAAATATTTTTATGAAAAATGTGGAAAATCTTTCGGAAATGTGGGAAATCTGTTTTGAAAAGTTGTGGAAAATCTGTGGGAATATTTGTGGGAAATCTTTTGAAAAATCGGTGGGAAATCGGTGGGTAATAAACCTACAGATTACACACGGCGATATTTGTGTGAAAAATAGTCAACACAGTGGGAAAATCCGTGGGAAAATATTTACCCACGATGTTTTTACACACGGAACAATGTCGTGTGAAATCGGTGGAAAAAGGCCCTTTTCCACGAAATTTCCCACAGATTTTGCCGTGGGAAAAACCTGTTTGTGTAGTAGTGAAATTTTTGATGGATGAAGCCCGCAAAGACGACAACATTGCTGACATGTTGTGGGGGTGTGTTCAACAAATACAAAACAACATCAGCACCAAAATCAATTGGAGCTATCGGGAGAACAAAATCGATGTTGTAGGTGCATCAAGTTTGTCTGCTAGATTTGTTGAACAACCTCTGTTAGACGAGGAACGTTTGACTTACATCGAGGAATTTGCTGGTTATCGGTCTCCTTCGTATGATTTTGCATGCGGGGAGCATTCAGATCAGGATTTATGATTTATGTATTTTGTATCGTTTTTATTTTTAATATATTAATTTTTTATTTAGTATTATAATGTATTTATTTTTAATGAATTTTAAATTTGTTGTTAAAAATATTTGAAAAAAAAATTAATTAGGTCACCACTGTGTCAACTAGGTCGTCGTCAGGTCGTCGGAGAAAGAAAGCTGATAACGCTACACGCGTCGTTCGGGGTCAAGGAAACTTCCTTTTCTTGAGCAAGTTTTATAACACCCCAGGCAATGAACCTAATCGTTGTAGTGTAGTAATTAGGGTAAGCCACAGTATTGATATCGTTCTCTGGGGAATAGGAATGCTAGTAAGAAGTTACTACGCTAAGGTTAAGGTTGAGGAAGATTATTTTTGTATTTTTATATTTTATGAAATGGAAAGGTACGAATCTCGGGTATTGGATTTGGGGGGTTGGTATTTCTACCGATTACTCTACTATTATCTAATTATCTAAACTAAGGTTGTGGGAGTCTATGTCTAATTAATGTGTGCTCGTATGATAGTTTAAAGATGTGTTTACTTAGGTTATACTACTCCTTAATTATCTCCTATTGATAGTTGAGTTGTCACGTCCTTATTCTTAGTGCGTTGTGTGTCTAAAGTTGTAGGATATGCGTTTCTCCCTAACTCTTTGAACTTACCAAAGGGTCTCGTCTACAAAACCCACTAGGGATGATAAACTCTTACTCTAAGGCACTCTTTGGATAATTTAGCCTACAACTACTCAGGTAATCATATTCTAAGGTTCACAAAGATGAATCAAGCATTAAGTACACAACGAATGACCTATCGCATTATTAGATCATTAATCAACTAAGATAAGAAACAACCAATCAATATTCAATAATTAAGTTTCATACTTCCTAAGCAAACACACAAATAAATTAGCCGGACATGGAGAACATGCAAGCATACACACAAATAATCAAAGACATAATTGAATTAATGAAGTAAATACTTATCTTGATGTAAGATAGGGTTTAAAACCCTAAAATACTGTACAAGACACCTTAGGTTCGGTTTTAGGTTTTTTACTCCAAAAGACTCTCTAAAACTGAAAAATTCGGATTCTATATATAAGATTACATATGCGACGGCGTCACCTTATGTTTCGTGACGCCGTCGTGTCGCCGTCATTAGGGTTTCGTCTTGGCCACGTTAACCTTGCGGACGGCGTCACCTTATGTCCGTGGCCGTCCTCTTGACTTCCGACCGTCGGGTCACATCTAGGCCGTCTCGAGTTGCGACGGTCTACTCTTTTAAAGCCCGACGTCGTCACTTGTAAATGAGCAATTTAGCTCTTGGTAGTCACAAAAGTGATGCGACGGCGTCGCGATTAACACCGACGCCGTCCCTTTAGTTCCAGTGATCTGAGTGGCTCGATTCTTGACTTTGGCCATTTTCTTCAGATATTCGCGCCTTTTCGTCCAAATAAGTGCCATTCCAGCATTTTGCCTTCAAGAGACCTAAAAGTGAAAAGGAACGAAATTAAGCAATAACGGATACAAAAGTGATCAAATAAGGGCTAAAACGACCCTCAAAATGATACCTTTAAAACCTTATCAAATATCCCTACACTTGTTATTTGCTTGTCCTCAAGCAAATGTGCTTTTAGCCAATTAATTTATAAGTTGGGGTCATGAAGCATTAATTCAAAACGGTCCACAACACATATAAGCCCATAAAAGTCATAACAAGCACGAATTACATACTAGCACCTCACATGGGGTGTTTGGGTACTCACATCTCTCTCGGTGTATATATGAAATATAACAAATAGGAAATGGAAGATAAACACTCATTAACCGGTCCTAGTACATAGATTACCATAGGCTTGAGAATAGATCAAACCTCCATCGCTTTGGCGTAAGCACCTAGGAAAGACTATCAAAGAGGTCTTTTAAAGGGTTGGAATGTTAGGCTTACGGTAGGGAAACAAGGGTTTGGTGGGATAGGCTATTTAGTGGTGGCAAGTCAAAAATCTCTATGTTAAATGCATACGAAGAATGGCGTTGCTAAGCCAAGACTCGACACTCTAAAACTCTTGGTAACGGAAATAAACAAACATAAATTTAAAGGATAGATGTAGGATGGTAGCCTTTTTTTTTTTTTTTTTTTTTTTTTTTTTTTTTTTTTTACTCTATTTTTTTTTTTTCTCTTTTCTATTTTTTCGATTTTTTTCATACACTTTTACTCTACCATCCTCTACGGTAACATCAAAATGATAGGGATTTATAGGCACATCCTACACTTGAGTTTTATTACTCTAACACTAATTTGACCCGAATTGAAAGATCAAAACACTTGGGGTACATTATTACGCAAACAAAGGGAATTTGAATTTAACGTTCCTTCCGTCATTTCATAAAATTTAACTTTTCCCATGAATCCCAATCGTCCCAAAAGCTGTATACAAAGGATATGACTCGACTTAGCAACTTATGCAAGCAACTAGATAATTGAACTAGGGGTTTAGGGTGATAACAAACATTTGCACTAAAAGTGAGTGCATAAGGGGTAGGCTAAGGCGATTTGGGTGTATATTTGGGGTGGGGTGTAAACAATGCTCTTCATTGATATTCGGAAAACCGAAACATCACGAGAACCGCGAAAAGGATAGGCTCGAGGGGTTAACTAGGCGATCGTGTACTAAAGATGAGTACAACGCAAAGGTGTGGGGAATTACTCAACCGATGTGGAAGAAGTAATTATATTACGGTATCAAACAAGGGTTATCCTAATGCCTCTTATCATTTAGTTATTCCTAACTACACAAGTGTAGTCTTACTAGCGATCTCGAAATGCATCACAAAACAAGTTCTAGAATCTAATATACTACCGGTTCACACTCTAAGCATTAAAGATGAATGCTTTAATTCCTACTAATCTAAGGGTGATCCTCACATTTTGGGTGGAATTTGGGTGGTACAGGGTTTTTGTGCTAGTCATGCAACTTCCTATCCGTGAGACGCTTTTGTTAAGACTAATGGCCCAGTCCTATATGTAATGAAAAATTTTAAATTTGGTGCCAAAATTACCCTAACCGACATTTTCTCATGGTTTATTACACAAATACAATTGGAGAAAGCAAATAATCAAGGATAAGCATAGTTTCAAAGTTCCGCTTTATTTTCCTCCTACACTTAAACCGAACATTGTCCCAATGTTCCCGAAAGTATCAAAGTTATGATAATGGAAGGTAATTAAAAGCGAAAGAAACTAATACTCCCGATTAGCTCGGTAGGATCCGTGTAAAGTGGTGGTTAAATCCTTTTCAAGAAGAATTATTGCGTGAAAAGCTCCTTCCAATCTTATGTAACTTCTTCTTGACAAACTAAACTCGCACACTTGAAGAAAACAAACGAAACCTTCGCGTAAAATCGGCGGTAATAATATATATAAGACTCGATTTAAACTAGGATATAATGCTTGTAGAATGGATGTTTACGAATTTCTAAGAAAATTAAGACCGAAAATTCCAAAAATTTATAAGTAGCTCGAAACGAGAAAAAGTAATCGATGTTTTACTCCTTCGGCGCCGTCAGTTGCAATCTGACGCCGTCAGTTATCCCGACAAAAAGCGGTGCGATTTTGGAAAAATTACGGAAAATTTACATCTTTAGAATCGAAAAAATTTCGCAAAACATCCATTATGACTCGATACAAGCATTTGACTCGAACAAACAAACATAAATATCTTTTAGTTAATTGTTATTCTCATGTTTACGTTTCTTTTGAAACGTGTGTAATCCTCCCTACACTTATCCCTTATGTAAAATACCTTTATATGCAATTAAGACGAGGTTAAAAACAAAATAAAGCATTTTTACAAATTTAAACATGAGGATAAACAATTAATAAAAGATATATGACACTAACAAGGACAATCCAATCACACAAGCTAGACAAATCACACCACATTCAAATATACATAAACACCACATAGTTCAAAGTTCATCACAAAGTTAAGATGTCTAGATTATTACATGCCCAAATAAAAATTGTTTCATAAATAATCCATACAAACTACATGAGTCACTGGGGAGGGGGTCCATAACGATAGTCATAACCAGGGGGAAGATGGCCTAAATACCCGTAGGGTGGATAATCCTCCTCTCGCCCTGGGAAAGGATCAATCTGGAGATGTGGGTCAAGCTGATCATGCATAGACAGATGTCGATCTGCTCGACCGTATGGTCATAGGTCCACCGCCCTCGGTCTTCTTTGCCATCCATGTATCCATCGTCCCATCCATGCTCCCTGGTAGGCTCGCCAATCTCCACTAGACATGTGCACAGTAGGCGCGGTGGAGCTTCTGCTCGCCCCCTGGCGGTGTCTTTGGTACACCGTGGCTCCTCATCATTGTCGTCATCATCACCTTGAATAGCGGGCTGAGAATGGAACCAAGTATAACCTCTACCATAATCCATCAGGACATTCATATCTTTCAGAGACTTAGCCTTGACGACCCTGGGTGCTGCCATCGTACTCAGGTATGAAGGTACCTCCCCTGCCAATACACCTAAGGATCGAGCTAACCGAGTGATAAGCATGCCTCCATACACCCTATCCTCCAACCTAATCCCACTTGCAGTTCTTAAGTAATCGGCCAACCAGAACGGGATGTTGCAGTGCACTTCCTCGGCCAATATGCAGGAGAGATAAAATAGGTCTGGTAAGGTGACACGATGGCTCGTGGCATGTCTTCTGTAATAGAGAAGGTGAGGCGCGATGTATGAGCCTAACCCTTGGATCCCGGTTGTGAAGCGAGGTACCCCGATAATGTACTCCCCATCGCAATCGTGTTCAGAACTGAATACCCAACATCTCGTCCTTATGGGTAATTCCAGCTGCAAATCGAGTCCTAAAAACATCACTCTCAGCATCCTCAGATGTATACAATCCCAACCTCCATCCAAACTCGAGTGTCGACATTTGCCTCCAGTCCCCTCCTAATCTAAATCAGACCCCTTGGAAATCAATATTATCTTGACATGCATTGACATTTGGCAGATATGATGCGTGAAACTCACGTACCAACTCGCCATACACGGGTTCTCTAATCTTAAACAGTCTTTCCCATTGGGGATCAGTGAACTTATCCCTTCTAAAACTATTCGAAAATTCCCTAGCCAAATCATTCTCCTCCAGAAAGGCCCAGTCCAACACAACCCCTGAATCAATAGTTTGATGGAGTAAATCGTTGTAACTGGATTGACATCCTTCCTCAGTAAATACCCCTACCCAATGATCGTGTCCGCAATGTTTTCTTGGGTGTCAAAAGATTGTCCCCTGGTCCTTTTTACTCTTCTGCTCATCTGAAACAAGAAATCAAATAAGTGGAGAGCAAATGAGTATCATTTGCGATGCAAAGGACGACACAGTGTCTCGACGGCGTCACTGAATACACTGACGCGTCGTCACCGATCAACTTTTGAATTCGACATTTGCGAGGGAAAAGTCCAAGTTTCTAACCATACCCCTTGACCCAAACACCCTTGTTGTGGCAACAATGGCATAATGGCTGGGTGGTTTTGATTCCCAAGCCGTCAAGGCTCCTCGCAAAGTTAACCCCCATATGATAATACTACTACCACGCCTAATCTCAAGCCTTAACAAGATTTCAAGGGCGGAATAGATCAAATTAGTTGGGGTTTTCGGATTGAGAGAAAGGGGAAAACGAAATTGAACATGAATTAGAACAATTGAAAAGTCAAAGATCAATGTGGATTACTTACCTTGTGGAGATTGCCGTGGAAAAATGGTGGATTTGATGTGGGGAATTCGTTTTGGTGTGGTGTGGGGCGGATAAACAATGTGTAGGGTAAAGAATGAAAGAGATGGGTGATGTATTTATTCGTCTGATCTGGCTTAGCGACGGCGTCACTCGTTAAAGTGTGACGGCGTCACACCCAAATTTTCGTAAAAGAAAATAGTTTTGTCAATCCGCCCGGATCAAAAATCTGGTTACTATTTTTGACAAGGAACTTGGTTTTTATTTTAAAATGAATTTGGTTATTCCACCAGTAATATCCACTATGGTAAGCAATGCATATGTCAAATTGTCTCTCAATCGTGATCTCAAAAGTTCCGAAGTCTTGAGGGTGAGGTTCTTTGTTTTCAGGTTTAAAACCGAAAGAACTTTTCCTCGCATTGGGAAAATCTGGAAGTGATACGTGCACCATTCCAATGAATGTGTTTCTAGGGAGCAAGTGGGAAACGTTGAGACAGGGGTTCAAGCAAGAATATGATTCCTTGACGAGGTTTACTAAAGGAGAAGGTTCGGGAGTCACCCCGGTGTGTCCTAGTATCGCATACACCTTTTCTAGCTTTTTAGGTATATTGTTTTTTACGATTTCACCACGGATGCTCAACATGAAGTTGTTAGCTAGGCCCAAGAAAGTGTCATGAGTTGTTCGCATTTGAGCTTCGAGGCGTTTTATTTCCTCTTCTTGCTTGTAGACAAATGTCAACATAATGTCCTCGAATTCATCCTGCCGAGATTTTCTTGGGATCAAAAATTCCTTGACCGCATTCACATGTTCATCAGCACGCGTGGTTACTCCCATTAACGCCTTAACTTGAGCCTCCATACTCATAATTTCTTGTGCTCTGGAAGTTGATCCGTTCTCTTGAACAACTGGAGTTTCCCAACCTTCCTCTTCATATTGAGCTAGTTCCTCAATGACCTCCCAACATGCCTCAGCATCGAGGTTACTTAGCCTTCCACCGGAGGCATAATCAATGGTTTGTTGGAGGGAGAGACTGACATGATCATAGAAATTTTTTTTATGAAGTCTACTCACAATAACTATTCCCTGGCAACGGCGCCAAAAACTTGATAACGCTACACGCGTCGTTCGGGGTCAAGGAAACTTCCTTTTCTTTGAGCAAGTTTTATAACACCCTAGGCAGTGAACCTAATCGTTGTAGTGTAGTAATTAGGGTAAGCCACGGGTATTGATATCGTTCTCTAGGGGAATAGGAATGCTAGTGAGAAGTTACTACGCTAAGGTTAAGGTTTCTATGGAGGGACAACGGAACAAGATTGATGCATGATCCTAAATCGGCTAGAGCGTCGAGTGGTTTGGAAGTTCCAAGCCTACACGGAAGAGTGAATAGCCCGGGATCGTCTAGCTTCTTAGGTAAGTTGTTTCGCACAAAAGCGGACCCATGTTTTCCAAGCCTAAGTTCTAACTCATATTTTTCTTTTAAAGCATTATAATAAGGTGCATGAGCTAAGACTTCAAGAATCGGTTTTTCTTGATGGAGTTCCTTGTACTCCTCCTCTAAACTAGGTTTGGATTCTTGGCTGACGGGTTTCTCAAGAGTAGGCTCTACCAAAGGTGCCGGGCCTTGGTACCTCTTGGATGGCTTGGAACCCTTTTTGATAGCATTTACCGAGTGAACCGTCGGGTGCGAGGGGCATGGATGCACTCTCCCATGGTGAACTAGAACATGAAGTCGACGCAATCAAATTCACTTTTGGGTTCTTTATGGTATCACTTGGGAGTGCTCCAACTTCCCGTTCATTGAAGGCTTTTAAGAGGGCATCAAGCTTGGTTGTCATCTCGCTTTGTTTTGCTTAAAATCGGCTTCAAGCTTATTCAATCGAGTCTCTTGGGATGACAAAATCTAGATGCAATTGCCTCAAGATTAGTGGGGTTCCGGTATTAAAAGAATTGAACCTAGTGGGCGAACTAGATGAGCTTTGGGGTGTGCTTGAGTTTTGGTTCCACTTAAGGTTAGGGTGATTTCTCCATGAGGGTTGTACGAGTTTCCTAAGTTGCTTTGTTCGGGTTTGAAAGTGTACCACTTCTCCCGCTCCGTTAGTACGTATGGGCGTAGTCCGCAAAGCTTGTTCGGGAGCCTTGTGCAATCACGAGTGTCATGGGGACCACTGCATAACTCACAAGGTAGAGTGATTTGATTCACTTGTCGTGAGGACTTAGGATTTTGTAGGAACTCATGAGGAATTTAACTTGATCTTCAAGTTCGATCATCCCTACGGTCGGAAGGTTGTGAGTTGATGGAAGGCAATGAGATCGCCTTCACGGTTTAGGTAGCTCACGGGGTCGTCCCAACCTTCGTTATCGTGAGGCAAGGTCCTCTATTATACCCCATGATTCTTCCGCGGTGAGATCACTAAGTTTTCCACCGGCCGCTTGGTCAATGGATCGCTTAGTGGGGAAGTTGACATGATCATAAAGATTTGGACTTGGAGCCAAAGATCAATGCCGTGATGAGGACTTTATGAAGTAAGTCCTTGAATCGGGTCCATGCTTCAGAGAGATTCACCTTGACGTTGTTGGAACATCAAGATGTCATTCCTAAGCTTAGTGGTTCTCCCGGTGGGAAAATTGAGCAAGGAAGCAAGAGGTAAGATCATCCCAACTTGAGATGGAGCCGGGAAGTCGCTCAAGCCAATTACTAGCTTGGTCCCGTAGAGAGAATTGGAAGAGACGCAGCGCGTGGTCTCCGAGTAGTAGCATCAAGGTCGATGGAATCGACAATTTTGAGAAATCCTCGAGATCTTGATTTGGATCTTGAACGAAGTCCATGGAATGCACATCCGTTTTGCACCAACCGGATGGTGTCGGATCGCAGGCCGTAGTTTGGGCTTGGTCGGGAAGCTCAATGGTGTTCCTATAGCCTAGGTGGCTTGGTCTTGAGTATTCACCAAGAGTACGGGCTCTTGGCGGGTCATTTGGTGGTGGGTTGATGGTGGTGGTTGGTTATCATCCTCCATGATGAAAAGTGATGGGTGTTACGAACAAAGGTCACGAAGAAGGGGATAGACTAAGAGAAAGCTAAAATGAGAAAAATTTACTTGGTAGGAATCAAGCAAAGAACCTAAACGAGGTGGACTATTAACTAGCTATTCTATTCCCGCGTAGCGCCTAAAACTTGATAACGCTACACGCGTCGTCGGGGTCAAGGAAACTTCCTTTCTTCGAGCAAGTTTTATAACACCCAGGCGTGAACCTAATCGTTGTAGTGTAGTAATTAGGGTAAGCCACGGTATTGATATCGTTCTCTAGGGAATAGGAATGCTAGTAAGAAGTTACTACGCTAAGGTTAAGGTTGAGGAAGATTATTTTGTATTTTATATTTTATAAAATGGAAAGGTACGAATCTCGGGTATTGGATTTGGGGGTTGGTATTTCTACCGATTACTCTACTATTATCTAATTATCTAAACTAAGGTTGTGGGAGTCTATGTCTAATTAATGTGTGCTCGTATGATAGTTTAAAGATGTGTTTACTTAGGTTATACTACTCCTTAATTATCTCCTATTGATAGTTGAGTTGTCACGTCCTTATTCTTAGTTGCGTTGTGTGTCTAAAGTTGTAGGGTATGCGTTTCTCCCTAACTCTTTGAACTTACCAAAGGGTCTCGTCTACAAAACCCACTAGGGATGATAAACTCTTACTCTAAGGCACTCTTTGGATAATTTAGCCTACAACTACTCAGGTAATCATATTCTAAGGTTCACAAAGATGAATCAAGCATTAAGTACACAACGAATGACCTATCGCATTATTAGATCATTAATCAACTAAGATAAGAAACAACCAATCAATATTCAATAATTAAGTTTCATACTTCCTAAGCAAACACACAAATAAATTAGTGGGACATGGAGAACATGCAAGCATACACACAAATAATCAAAGACATAATTGAATTAATGAAGTAAATACTTATCTTGATGTAAGATAGGTTTTAAAACCCTAAAATCTTGTACAAGACACCTTAGGTTCGGTTTTAGGTTTTACTCCAAAAGACTCTCTCTAAAGCGAAAAATTCGGATTCTATATATAAGATTACATATGCGACGGTGTCACCTTATGTTTCGTGATGCCGTCGTGTCGCCGTCATTAGGGTTTCGTCTTGGCCACGTTAACCTTGCGGCGTCACCTTATGTCCGTGACGCCGCCCTCTTGACTTCGATCTTCGTCGGGTCACATCTAGGCCGTCGAGTTGCGACGGTCTACTCTTTTAAAGCCCGGCGTCGTCACTTGTAAATGAGCAATTTGGCTCTGGCCGTCACAAAAGTGATGCGACGGCGTCGCGATTAACACCGACGCCGTCCCCTTCGGGTTCAAAGCATCTGAGTGGCTCGATTCTTGACTTTGGCCATTTTCTTCAGATATTCGCCTTTTCGTCCAAATAAGTGCCATTCCGCATTTTGCCTTCAAGAGACCTAAAAGTGAAAAGGAACGAAATTAAGCAATAACGGATACAAAAGTGATCAAATAAGGGCTAAAACGACCCCTCAAAATGGTACCTTTTAAAACCTTATCAAAAGCTGATGTGACAAAATTGACATAGGTCACCACTGCTACCAGCCTAATGTAAAGGTTAAATAAAAAATGTATTTGTTCCTGAAATATGCACTGTAAATTTACGTAACATGTCACTCCTAAAGCGTTATTGTATAAAGTTGTTAGATCAATATGATTATTTATTATGTATAATTATAATATTTTAATAGTTTTATATATCAACCATAAATTTTTAGGCTTTTAAAGAGTGGGATTTTGGGCGGTCGCCCATTTTGCTCGCCCTCAAATACCTTGACGACTTTAAGTAGCAAGTAAAAGGGCCTTAGTATCATCCAATATATATTATTGTTTCATATATTTATATTTGTGAGCTGAAAATCTATCTAGAAAGATAAAAGGAAAATATTTGAAACTGTATTTGTTCCTGAAATATGCACTGTAAATTTACGTAACATGTCACTCCTAAAGCGTTATTGTATAAAGTTGTTAGATCAATATGATTATTTATTATGTATAATTATAATATTTTAATAGTTTTATATATCAACCATAAATTTTTAGGCTTTTAAAGAGTGGGATTTTGGGCGGTTGCCCATTTTGCTCGCCCTCAAATATCTTGACGACTTTAAGTAGCAAGTAAAAGGGCCTTAGTATCATCCAATATATATTATTGTTTCATATATTTATATTTGTGAGCTGAAAATCTATCTAGAAAGATAAAAGGAAAATATTTGAAACTAATATAACTGAATTTATACGCAAAACCTTAACCAACCCTACAATAAAACTTGTGGAAGCCACCAAAACCATACAAATTTGCTGATATGTGTTATACAAGACTCATTTTATTTTTATTTTAGGGCGAATTGCATATGTGTTCTTCCAAAGACTTGAATTACATATATATTTTTCGATCTTTAAAAAGAAAATTCCTTAACTAGACCAAAATCAAAAGGCTATTCCACTTTCTAGTTAAAAAAATAAAATTCCCGATATAGATTATACGACTGATCGACCGTGCGTCTCCATTAAATTCTTGACACGTGTCCCTTTTTTAATAATAAAGTACAATTAGTGGAAGATAGGTGTAAGCTACCACTAGATTGATTAAGCTTTGTATATTTTTGTGACTAGCGACTTTTGTACTTTATACGACTTTAGTTTTGTCTTTTAAGGTAAAGAGTCGAACCAAATATAATACAAAAGTAAATAACTAATTCAAAATTGTGCGGCTGACAAGCTTATGTTAAATTTTTTGTGCTACAAATATAAAAGTACATATTTTACATTTTTTTGTTTAATTTTACGTTTAATCAATATTGAAACTCGTGTAATTAACCTCGTTTAATGTGTAATTATATATTAAACGAATAAACATATATTAACATTAACATATTAAATGTGACAACTCACATTTTCAAAAATAATACATAATCATAAACTTAAAACGTATTACTTTGAACACTTTAACTCATGTCTTTACGTATAACCGTTAGGTTAAATCGCGTACGACGAAAAACAACTTTTAACGTATACCGGTACTAGACTAAGTTTACTTGACATTAAATAAGTATTTTATGACTCTTATAAACATATTTTATAAGTCTATGCATTTGGTTTTACAAATCTTACATAAATCACCTAAGACTTGCAATAATATCATGCATACGTGCAAAACTTAACCAATTCACCACATTTGAATTATATTACATACATATACACTATAACTTTCAAATTTTGAAAGTTTCCCTCCCCTTTTTCCCCTCCCAAAACGTCCACCATAACTAGAAGGCAAACAAAGTAGTTCCATCATGACAAAACTAGTCTTACCTTCATTAGATGTCAACTAATCAAGCCAAAGGCTTAAGTAAGCAAACCCCCTCCCCCACCTCTTACACCTACGCCTCATCCATGGACCACCATAAGCATCCAAGAGTTGATCTAGTTAGTAGGAACCAAGCCATGTGAAATTGGATATCTCTTACATACATACCAAAATTAAAACTATAAAAAGACCCCTTTACTAGTTCACTTCTCACACTTCAAACAACACTCAGAATCTTTTTTTTTCTCTCAATAAACGGCAGCCACAAGGAAGAAACAAGGGTATTTGGTAGAGAGAAAATTTTGGTTTAGAGCTTGGAAGAAAGATTAGGTTTTAGGTTTAAGAAGTTAAGGTTTTCTTGAGTTCGTGTACACTTTTTGATCACCATTCACCCATAAAACTTTTAAGCACTTCATAAACTCATTTCATACTCATTTATCATTTCATGCTTGATTTCATATCACCTCTATATGTTTGTTGTGTTGAAAATTGTTTAAAAGTTAGTATAAACAAACCCTAAAACTGTCCTTATTTATTGTTGACTTAGGAGCTATTGAAAACCACTTTAGAATGAATTTTGGCCAAAATCCTTCATACCACAGCTAGATATATGTCTTAAGTGGTTCCTTGTCAATGTTTATAATTTTTAGACTTTTGTAAGTATTTTTAACATTTTACACCAAATCGGGTGTCGGAAAAATCTTAAATCTGGGTTTGAATTTCATTTCGTAAATATGAGCACTTTAAACTCGAAATGAGGAACAATGGTAGTTTTAGCTTTTGTAGAAAACACCTAGACCTAACCACAACAACTTGACTCACTCAAAAAAGTTAACTAACGAAGAAGTTATGGCCCCGTAAACCTGGGAAAAGTTTCTTACAAAAATAGTAACAACATGTCAGCCCACTAATAAGTATAAAACGACATCTAAAACATGTTTTCATGAACCGAGGCCTTGATTTCTTGAAAGTAGATATTTTACCTACTTTTAGAGATTTTAATGACCTAAAACGGACAAGAAACTAATGAGTTACGCCCATTTAAAGTCGGATTTATTTTCCAATCAACAACATTTCTAATAGAATTTTTGAACTAAATACGCGTTTTACTTGTTGTTTGTATATGTTTTGACTTACGAAACTCTAATAAACTTCACTAGTAATAAAAAAAATTTAAAATGAATATAGTACATGTCGTATCATTCCTAAGACGACTTATTTATCTAGGTCACGGTCAGGACTTTTGCTCATTGAACTTACTTATCATTTCCCGTATTCACTACTTACTTGAGGTGAGTTTCATAGCCCCACTTTTAATTGTTTAATACTCATTTTAAAATACTTTGGGGTGAGAATACATTACTTATTTTTACTTACGGACACAAGTAATCAAAACATTTACGGATTGCCTAAGTTAAAACATTTACCATGAAGTCCCCGTAATCATGAACCATTAATTACGTTGTAAGCATGAATTTGTGAATTATATGGTAAGTAGCACTTACTCAACTGTAGTACAGGTCAAACAGACGCATTTCAATTGGAGAGTACTGGGTGTTTGGCAAGACACCTACATGGGCATACATACATATATACATATTGAATACGTTAAGGCTTCGGGATCATGAGCTTAGTACAATAGTAATACTGATAAGTCTAAATTAGTATTATATCTATCACTTGATTATTGCTCAAATATTGTATGTTTATATTTGAATTGATACTTAATTGCTTAAGTTTTCCATTTTCAGTGTTTTTGGAGCAATATTGGAAAAGACACGGAAAATGGTGTTATTTGGAGTTAAAACGAAGAAAACAGTCAAAAAATCTTTATGGAGGAAGATACGGCGTATCCATCCACTTTTAGATACGTCGTGTATATAACTAAGGAGATTTCAAGACCTATTCGTACTCAGAAGAATACGGCGTATCCATTTCTGGGGATACGTCGTATAATATTCCAAGCTCATGATGACCAACGACACGTTTTAAATACATACAACGTATCTATTTATAGAAATACGCCGTATACACGTCCCAGAAGAAAACCGAGAGGAGAAATGAAATCAAGAAGAGTAAACAAGTTTACATGATGGCCTTAGAGGATGCTTTAGTATTTTGGCCATAAATCCTTCATTTGGACTCCGATTTACGCGATTCAAGCGGCCACGGAAAGGGAAAATGAAGACATGCATGATACTGAAGATAATATGGCGTATTGAGCGCTTGAAATATGCCATATTGACCAATACATCGTATTGGTTTATGAATACGTCGTATCTGAAGCATATTCTAGAATATTATTTCTTTAGGGATACGTTTTATATCTTGGATACGCCGTATTGAGCCCAGTTTAGCAACTATAAATACAGAACCCTAACCATGAACTTTAGCATCATTAGAGTTCCTTGGGACCATTCCCAGGCATCCAAAACTCACTCCAAACAGCAGCAAACACCCCGAGAAGACCACAATTATTAAAGAAGAAGATCTCAATTCATCATTCGGTTTGATTATCGTTTTGTCAATGAACAATCGTTTGTTTATACTTTGATTATGTTTTCTAAGATTATGGGCTAACACTCTTTGGTGTTAGCTATGACTATTATATTAATGTTATTCCGCTTATTATGATTTGATGTTTAGTTTGGTATAGTCTATGTGTTTATCGTTCAATGAGTACTCGTTTATTTGTTTGAGCATTTTAAGTCTAGGAATTGCCAGGACCAATGAGATATTTAGATGTATAATGAGAGAACACTTAAGTTAGTATATAGTGCTCTTCGATATAGTGACCATGTGAGAAGAGTAGATATCGCATGGACCAAGTGGGTATCACAAATAAATCACATAGATTAGTTGACATAACTTAATGCATGCTTGTAATTGAGTAGGTGCATGGACCAAATGGCCTACAAAATTACATGTATAGAGGCTAGATGCATGGACCAAGTGGTCTAGTCTAAGTTAGATAGGAGTATGGAGGTATTTCCTGGACCAAAGGGATATTCTCTATACATTCTGAAGTCACCAGAACTTTACATTAAAATAATTGTACTAGTAAACGGATAACTAAAATGTGTAATAGAAGTAACATGGTTAGTACTTCTTTCTCTTATTAATCACAACACACGTAGTTAGATTAGTTAATTTACTTTTATTTTTTTTAGTAGTTATAATTAAATCTAAAATCAAAACCCACTTTAAAATCTGTAAAATTCACTAGGTTAATTCTAAGCATACTATTCATGAGATCGACCTCGTACTTACTCCACTAGCTGTAGTTGATCGGGTACACTGTCCGTGAAAGTGTTTCCTTAGGTATAAGTCCGACAAAATATAAATGTAAAACTTGAATAAAAAAATACCTAAAATGAAACACACATCAAATACTTTTCATGATATTGTATGCGTACAATAGTCACACTTGGGAATCTTTGGGTCCATTCTAATTTTACTTAAACCTATGAACTCACCAACTTTATATTGACATTTTTAGCATGTATATCTCAGGTTCGTAACTTGCATTGCGTGGCTAGCATCATGGAGTCCATATTGGAGTCACCTGTTAGAGGTTTCATTTCATTGAAGATTTACTGCATGGACTTTATATCGTTTGATTGTATTTTCAAAACTATCTTTTATTTGTCGTGGAACTTGTGAACATATTTTTTTTGAAACCTTATTTATTTCAAATGAATCAAACGATATACTTTTAAACGACTCATGTACAGGTCGTTCTTTATAGCTTGTGTTCTTTGTGCTATGAACGTCATACCCACGGTTACCTTTCCGCTGTGACATTTTGGGGGTGTGACATATTGGTATCAGAGACAAGGTTATAGAGAACTAGGTTACATCATTAGGCCTAGACTATAACCATTGCATTATAAAAATTCCGTGTGCATAATTACTATACATTTATACATGCTTTAATTACTTCATATATATGTTTTTCATTTACATATTGAACTCAACACAGAGATGTCGACCCCTGATCTCATTATCCTATCCGATACGGAGGACGAGTTTGAAAACTTGTCTACTACCGTACATGTACCCATGCCTCCCTCCCCTGACTATACACCGATGTTAGAGACCGAGACTGAGCCTTTCGAGGATAAGGAGTCTGATGAGAGCTAGCAAGACCCTGAGGACTCGTCTGAGGACGAACCATTATCGGCTCAGACCACAGTCACCATTCCCACCCGACCAGAGCCCACTTCGATCTTTCAACCAGGGCGAGCCCCATCATCCTGCCCATTTAGACTTCGTCCTCACGGGCCACTACTGGCTTATACCCCTCAAAAGAGAGTCCGGTTTGCACCACCGGAGATGGTGGATCAGTTGGGGATGAGGAAGTTCAAGCAGGATGTCTAGTGTGAGGTCGTCCCTATGTATTACACATCCTACTCAGAAGACCATGGTAATACGAGTAAGGTGTTACCTGTGTAAGGATAACACTAGTTGACATCTCTTCCAGATATCATTACCGAGGCTACTTTGTTACCCCGAAAAGGGCCCGGTTCACCTCACCAGATTCTACCGTTTAGGCTACGACCGAGGCTACTATACCTCGCAAAAGGTTCACTCCTGGCGCATGGGCTGGATGCTTGACACCCTCCGCTCTTGGAGAGGCGAGGAGGGGTTACCTATCATGTTTGAGATCGGAGAGTTATCGACAACAACCCACAAACCGGCACCCACTGTCCAATTTTCTCTCTCTATATGTAGATCTTTTTATTTTCTTTTTATACTTTTATTTTACTATTTTATCATTTATGTTAGGAATTGGAAATTCCATAAGTTAAAGAGTCGGTCACCCCAAATGATATCTAGCCTAAGTTAGCTCGAAGACTTGTCATTATTTACGTTATTTAGTAGTTAATTAGTAGCGTAATATAGTTTAGTACATCACCGTGGAGGAAGGACGGGTCTTTACCCATTGTATACCTGATCCACAGGCCGTCAGGAGGTCGTTTAATTTGTAACCTATAAATACCCTCTACCTTGCAAGGTAGAGGGTTGGATGTTCTTTGGTAATCTAATATTCCACAAGTTTCTCTTTCTAGAATATCCCACTTTCTCTCTCTCTAAAATCATCTATACGCTTAAAGTGTTAATGTTTTAATGTGTATGTGAAATCCGATATGTTACAATTTATATAATAGATTTTACTTAAAACTTATTATAAAATATATCTAAATAAATATAATTTCTCTCTCCTAAACCAGCTCCAAATCCAAATCCTATACCAAATCCAAATCATAATCCAACCCCACTTATAAACCAAACGAACCCTTAAAATGGTCCTCAAATGTTGACAACATGCTAGTTTATAAAGGTATTAACTTGCTATTTTTGCATTTAACAGGGGACTTAATTATGAATAAGAGGTCTAAATCTGTGAAAGGGGGCAAGTATAAATAAAGAGAAAACTGCGAAAAATGTCCCTATACTTTGCGAAAATTGCGAAAGTTATCCTCGAAAAAAATTGCAAATACTATCCCTAAACTTTCAATTTTCTGCAAGTAATGTCCTTTCTGCGTTACTGTAGTTACAAATTTTGTTTTTGGACTAACGATCATTAGGAAACCTCGTTAAAGCCGTGTCAAATGACTATTTTACCCTCCTTTTCTTCAATAATCGCAAATCCACCCTTATCCTTTCTTTCCCGCCAAACACAACCAAATTTCTCAAACACCATTTCAGTATTTATAACCCCTTATTGTACTTCTTCAAAACGAAATGGACAAATCCGATAATACCCCCACCTTGGAAAACTTACATTCATCACACATCCCTGAAAAGGAGGTTAGGATAATACCCGGTCCTGCTGGTATTGTTCAATTGGCTAAGTGTCATAAACAAGCAGATATTACCGAAGGTGGGCAGGAGTGTGTAATTTCGACACAAGAGTATATTAGGAAAGTTTGAGGATGTGGGTGAGGATGAAGATTTTTCACGTGGGCCATGTCTTAGCGCGGTTGAGTTTGTGAATGCTAATGGGGGGTTGTGTTTGGATGTTTAGGTGATATCAAGAGCTTTATCAATAATGGTAAAGTTGATCAAGTTGTTGCAATGATCAAGTCGTGTACTCCAAATGCTCTTGGCGATCTTACAGTAACTCTCAAAGATCTATCAGGTTCAATACCTGGTGTAATACATCATAAAATCATTAACAAGGATGGGGGGTTATGGAAAGGATATTAATGTAGGAGCTGTTATGATTCTTCATAACGTTTCAGTGTTTTCTCCTAATCGATCACTCCATTCACTCCATTATCTTAACATTACAAAGAAAAACTTAGTTAAGGTTTTACACAAGGATACACTTTATGGGAATGGGAATAGGAGTGGGGTAGCTGGTAGGGGAATGTTAGAAGAAGAAGAAATAATGGAATTGTTAGTAGAAGAAGAATGGGTTGAACAAGAGTGTATGAATGGTGGATATCTTGAGGAACAGGAACATCAAATGAGATTAGATGAATAAGCATTGTTACAAACACTGGCAGAAGAAGCAAGGCCTAAAAAAGAGGATGAGGAGAAGCTTAGGAAAGAACGAAAGGAAGATTGGAAACTTGGGTTGTATGGCTATGTATCTGATTCATTTTCCGATTCCGATTAAGTTGTAACTAAAGTCTATTTTGACCTTTAGCGTTAAAGTAATGTTGAATATGCAAAATGCAGTTCCAAACATAATTAGATTGTGTTTAATAGTTGCATGCCACAAATTAAAATGACTTTAATGTATTAAACATAAAGTTGAATACTAAAGATGTGTTCCACTTTCAATGGGTGACGGACCACATGATGAACAAGGTTGATGATATGCGATTGGTATGTTTGTGTGAGATTGTGAGAAGTAAATGAAGCTGGTTAAATGGGTAGGTTTGTGTGTAAATGTGGGAAGTTAATACTCATTTACCTCACACAAAGAAAGTTAAACGGGTTTATTTCAAAGTAGCCTAACCCTATATTTGACTACACAAAAGTTAATTGAAACTAGGTTAGAAAGAGTGTATGTTACTCTTGAAGTAAATTCTCCTACCAACTAGTATGGCACACCGTTCAAGTAAAAAGATGAAGAGAAACAATATGGTGGTATTGATATAGGCGTGGGGGTGTTGGATGACAACAACCAATAAACTAAAATGAGATGCATTGGCTGTTATGAGGAAGTTCAAAATATGGCCAGTTTAACTTTTGAAGCAAGGTTACCTAGAGGAGAAAGTATATACAAACAAATTGCATATGTAAACACCCCTAAACTGCATATGTAAATGCTCATGCAAAATGCTTAAGCAAAAGGATTTCTTAAAAGATTAAGCAAACAAATTGCATAAACATGTCTTACATATCTTAACTAAAAAATGTCTTAAAATAGCATACTACATACAAAAGGACAACACAAAACAAGGACCATTATCCTACATACGTGTAATGTAATGTCAGTTGTGCACTTTTAATTGTCAATTTATTCCCTCAATTTTCATAATTTATGTTGTCATTACTCTCAACTACTTCTTGATGAACAACCACATTGTTCCCTCCATTACACCATTTTTTATTGTCTTATATAATACATCGCTGGTATTCATTTCTTTATCACATCAAAGAAGTTTCACCATGGTTGAAGAAAATGGTTGTCAAATGATATGCATTGACTGTTGGCTAGAAAGATAAAACATGGTTGGATTGACCTTTGATGCAAGGCGTCCACCTAATAGATAAATCATGTGGTATTGTTGTCCAATTCATCTTTACGGAATGGGAAACACTATTGATAGTGGTGTTGCTGCAGGTGGTGTTGTGGGTATAGATGTTAGAAGGGAAAACACAACTACAACTGGTAGAGGTGGTGGTGTAGTGGGCCTACATGTTGCAGCATCTACTAGAGGTGGTGGTTCATTTAGTATAGGGGGTGGAAGTGGGACATTAGTGATGAAGAAAGTGAACCACTTGCAAGTCAAATACCAAGTGAACCACCTGCAAGTCAAAGACCAAGTGAACCACCTGCAATTCAAAGACCAAGTGAACAACCTACATGTCATACACCAAGCGAATCACCTGCAAGTCATTGAATAAGTGATCTACCACCTATTCATGTTATGTTCTATTTGATAATATATGTAAGTTAACTGGTATATTGTATTTGTTATGTTATGACAATGCAAGCACCTCTTTAGTTAGCAAAATGGGTAAATCCAAACACTCCATAAACAACCTGCAAACTGTATAATCAAGCTGCAAAACTGTCAATTTCATTTTTTGGTATCTATTTAAAAGTCAACATGGGTAAATCCAAACAACTCTGGATATAGCAGCAAACCAGGAGGAGATAGGTACCATTCAGCAGGCCAATTCATATTGAGCACATTCTACAATGAACATCTGGATCAAACGAGCTATTTCATTCATTAACCATAACCATATTTTTACAATTTTAAGACAGGGTAAACAACGACAAAATAACCCTAATCCACTACCCCTACTTAGTACCTACGTTCATCATAAACAAAAGAAACCCAATCCAACCTCCATCAACCTACCCCCTCACGTAAACCTCTGCCTCACAGCAAACTCAATCTTCTTAAGAACCTTGTCGTGAATTTGACTGACCATCCTCATCAACGCCCTCGACTTACGCAAATCAATAGTCTGGAGTCTCCTAAGTTTCTTTGTATTGTCCCTTGCATTTCTCGAACGTGAAAATTTTCGAAGTTGAACAATCATCTCTCCCTAAGACCGACCCTACGAGTAATCTTTTGGGACTTGTTCTCCAAATCGTGTGCCTGCTGCATGTCTTGAAGAATCTCTGTCTGGTAATGGCCAAGCATAATTTCTGTTAGCACAAAGGAGTTACACACAACCGCGAGGTCAATATCACAACGAGACATGTTCATGATTAATGAAATAGGGAATTTGAGCTTATCTTAAAAGTATTTGTGTTTGGGGGAGTGCGTGTAGTGATAAACTGGAGGTGTGTTTCGGAAGTTAAGCCAGTGAAATAAAGGCGTGCATTGGGAACGCAAATTAGATTGGTGAATTAATTATGAACAGTGAATGGATAGGTTTTGGTAAATTTCGACTTTTAAAAGTAAAAAAGGGTAAATACAAACAACCCATACACTGCATATTCAAAAAGAAGAAAAATTAGTAACCATACTCTTGTTGTAATGTTTTTGGAATGGATAAAGTGTTCATTCTGTTATCACAACACATATTTTGTATATGTGAACTTTCAAAATTCAAAATGGATAAATCCAAACACTCTCTAAATTGTCTTATAAGCAAAAGGATGTCTTAAAAGATTAACCAAACCAATTACATAAACATGTCCTGCATAGCTTAACTAAAAAGGTCTTAAAATATTATATTACAAACCAAGGAAAACATAAAACAAGGACCATTATCCTGCATTTAGTTTCTCTTTTTGGAATGCAATGAACAACACTTAGAACCTCTTTTGAGAGCTGGTTCTTTCAACTTTGCTCTTAGGCTAATGACGCAACCAATTACACTTAGAGGCCTTGCCTTCCTCTGCTCACTGATACCCTTATCTGGCCTTGCCTTCCTCTGTTTATCATCAGCTTCTAAATCAGTGCTGAAAGTACCAAAATCCAAAACTGCAAAGGTTATACAACAAAAGGCAAACTGTAAAACAAGCTATAATATTCACTTCTAATTAAGCTGTAATATTCACTTCCAAACACCCCTTTAAGAGCTTGAATATATTTACCTTCTAGCGTTTCCTTCTTTCTGCTTGTAAACAACTCATCAAAAAGCTTTGCAGTCACTTTTTCCTTTCCCTTGTCATCTATAAAGATGGAAAAAATGAAATAAATAAGACTTATTTGCTTTTCCAAACACCCTTTTAAGAGGTTGGATACTTTTTCAATCCTTGTCCTCATAAACTGCTCATCAAGAAATTTATCTACATTTTCCTCTGTGATGGTTTTGTATGGCCCATATCTTGGTTTCATCTGATCCAATAATTCATCATTAAAGTTATTGCCCAGGTTACACCATACTTTTTCATCATCCGCCAAACATTGAATCAGTTTAAGCCCAACTAATAGTATCTACATTATATCATAAGAGGTTGAAAAAATTAACCTTTCATGATTTTTGCCATGTATAAATCATGTTCAAGTTTTGCAATCATGTTTTCCATACTATCACAAACGCTCTCTGCATTTTCCGTGTCATCTATAAAGATAGCCAACAATACTAGATGTGATCACTAATTCCCACATGAAACTAGAACCAAGACTATACTCGTTAACCATTCACCAAAACTAGATGTGATCACTTAACACAAGCAACTAGACACTACTGTTAACCACTCACAGTCAAATATAATTACCAAAAGCAAACTAAGCCAATTTTTAACACATTAAGGAATTAAATAAACAACGTAAATTACTTGAATGTACTATGAAACAAAAATTACAAACTCAGTTAATACTACTTTTTGGCATTACTCACAGTCAAATATAATTACCAAAATCAAACTAAGCCAAAGTTTAACACTAGAGGAACTAAATGAACAACATAAACTTACCAACACCAAATACCTATTGCATACTTTCACTACAAACATGGCTTTTCCTCTCCTGTTGTGGCGTGGGTATACTCGGGTTAGGGGATGCAACCAAAGGTGCGGGTAGCGGACCGTGTTTTCTAGGCCCCTCTCTCCCTCTGTTTTTCTTTACCACAACCCTATTCGCGCTTCCAGTTTGACCACCATCCGTGTTTAAAACAAATATGGTTTGTGCAGGCTAAACAACCAACTAAGGTTTATGTTTGTATGTATTAGACGTTAGGGACGATGTGTATGTTTGTGTCAGCTCCAAATGAAGTAGTTTTATAAGAAAGTTGTATCGCGAATTTTGTCCCTCAAGGTTTGGAGGGTGAATAAGTAATTTTGCATATGTGCGGGAAATAAAGGAGAAGGGTGGATTTGCGATTATTGAAGAAAAGGAGGGTAAAATAGTCATTTCTCACGGCATTTAACGAGATTTTGTAACGATCGTTAGTCCAGAAACAAAATTTGCAACTACAGTAACGCGGAAAGGACATTACTTGCAGAAAATTGAAAGTTTAGGGACAGTATTTGCAATTTTTTTTAGGATAACTTTCGCAATTTTCACAAAGTTTAGGGACATTTTTCATAGTTTTCTCTAAAATAAATAAAGTCAAAATTTGAGGTAGTTGAACTATAGGGCAGACCTATACACCTCTTACCAAAATATCACCCAATTCCAATATTCATTCATCTATAATACTATATAAAGTGTTTAGAACATTTTAAATAAAGAAGTCTTCACATTTTTAAGACCAAAAACATTTCTAATAAAGTAACCCGCTAAACTTGTAACATCCATTTTAATAGTTTGTTGAAAAATTGAAAACTGAACACTTATTAACTTGTAACATTCATATATCTTAGTGCCAAAATTAATGATATCATTAAAACATTCTCACTCAAAAGTACAATTAATATAACACTTTGTACAAAACAATAATGCATAAATCATCTATTTTTCTTTATTATTTTTTTTATTAAAACACTCACTAAATGAAATTTACAAATCATTAATTATATAATTAAAATACCCCATCACTCAAAAATACAATTAATATATCAAATGATACAAAACAATAATGAATAAATAATTTATCATTTATATCTTTAAAACACTCACTAAATGATATTTTACAATTCATTAATGATATTATTAAAATAATTTTCACTCAAAAGTACATTTAATATACCACATGGTACAAAACAATAGCGCATAAATCATCGTATATTTTATTTCTTCTTTAAAACACTGACTAAATAAAATTTACAAATCATTAAGAGGATCATAGAAACAATCTTTTATATAGTCAGACTTTCTATCACCACCTTTTTCAACCACACACGGACCACCATTCACAATCATAACTTATCAATATAGACACCACTAGATGGTGCTAAAATGGATATTTTAAAACACCCTCAATGTTTAAGCGATATATAAAATTACACGTCCAAAACGACTAGCAATATCGTTGACCATTGTTTTCGTATCGTCGTTGCATCGTGATGCATGGTTCTCTGCCATTTTTGTAAGCAATACTGTGCGGCAAAGTTGTTCCATTAAGTTATCGCCATGTGTAAAGTTAGCATCATGAAAAACATATAATCGCGTAGGCATGATGCAATAAAAGTTTTTTATTATGTTACTAAATGCGTAAATAAGAAAAACAAACTAATTTCCAGTTAATAACCTCTGTTGGACATTCTTTTTTTTCTTTTCTTTAAAAGCAATGCATTGAAAAAACCTTGTTATCGCCAAAAAATATAATCACACGGGTACTCGCCTCCGCAACGCGCCGATACCCGACTAGTATATACTATAAAACAACTAAGATAAGTCAACGACATGTTCCAAAGTGTAAAAAGTCAACTCCTTTTTTATGATACTAAAAAAAGACCGTTGTGTTCAAGTTTTAGATCGACCTAGGTTTTTTATCAACAAAAGATATTTGAAACTATGTTTGTGTAATGATCTTTCTAGAAATCAGAAGTTGAAATGAAGAAAGATCATGATGATCAATGATTGGTCCCGAACCGTCAAGTTTAATCAATCAAGCTAGCCACTTGTGAATGACCAACCGTAATAAACTTAAAACAGCTCAAACACCAAATGCAATGAAGATCAGAGGAATATAGTGTATTCCTGGGTCGTTAAGTCCCACGGAGGATGAATTGGTGTATAAACACTTGATCAGATGATAGAATGATCACTAAGGATAGTGATCAGTAAGGATTTTGATGGATAATTATACCTAAAGAAAAGATCTACAAATTACAGCGACTTAAATGCAAATTAAAAGAAATTAAAAAGTTAAAATATATTAAATAAATGCTATCACTATTTTTACAATGATGTTTTTGTGATTTTATAAAACAAAATAACTTAAATAAACTATTTTTATTGAAATGTAAACCTAAATTACTTAAAAACGTTACCTAAAATGAAAACGTATGTTATTTATAAAAATTACGCGAGTGCGCAAGCAAAAACGTAAAATTTATGAAATAAAAGTCCTACGAGTGTAAAAACAATTTTATTACGTACTATATGATAAAAGAAAATTTTAGAAAAAAAATTTATATTTTTTAGACTTTTATATTTTTTATTATGAATTAATTACTATTTTACACTAATTAAATGTTTAAAAATACTAAAACTATTTGGAAAAATCAAACTTTTTATAAAATACTTTATACTAATACCAAACTAAGAAAATGAAAAGGATGAAAAATTTGGTCTAAATAAGTCGGAAATAAGCTATAAGCTACGTGTAAGCTTAATGGAACAAAATGGGTTATATATTAAATGTTGCATGAAATAACCGAGACAAGTCCCAAGGGCAGATGGTGTGTGTGTGGTGTGGTGAGCTGGGTGGCCAGGGTTCGAATCCCAGCAACTCCTTTTTGCTACTATTTTATTTTTTTGATTTTTCTTCACAAACTTGTTAAGCACAAATAAATAAGCACTTTTTATAACTGTGACTTTTTCCAAAAATGATTAATAAGCTCTGAATAAGCTTAAGATTCCAACAGTTAACAAAATAAATGATTAAGCACTATGATTAAGCTAAAATAACTATTAAGCTAGAAATAAGCAAAAGCTAGACTGAAAATAAGCTAAGTAACTTAAAATAAACTAATTTAACAACTGAATAAGTAAAATGACTAAAATAAGCACTGAATAAGCACTAAATAAACACAAGATATACTGTTACACAGTGAACTTTATAGTTTACTAGGCAGTTTCTAACTTATTTTTAAGCACTGAATTAAGCTACAAAATGAAAAGGAGCACTTGAACTAACAAGCTAACCAACTGAGCTATCCAAAAAGCTAAAATACTCACAGTGGTGTTCACTAGATAGCTTTTAATTAGCTTATTCAAAAACTTGAAAACACTGACTAATTTTTAGACTGGATAAAATGGACAAAACAAAAAGCTTATAGCAGGCCTACTAAATAAGCCAAGAATGGAAAAATAAAAACTGGAATCTTGAGACAGCTGGGTGAGCTTCTCAAAAAGCTAAAACACATAAGTTATAGGCCATTAATAAGCTCTCTAAGAGCTTGTGAAATGGGGTACCACAACTGTGCACAGGGCACTCTTTTTGACAGGGGACTCAAAAGAAGCTATGTAAAAAGCTGTTTATAAGCTAATTAGAAGTAAGCTAATATTTTTATAATTTAGTTAAGCAGCTATATTTTAATATCCTAGAAGCTTATGAGCTAAGTCTTAGTAATAAACACACACTGAAATTCTTAATTTTATTCAAAAACAGGTATTGAAAAAAATTTGACTTTTTGATTAACACTAAAAGTTGACTTTTATGAGTTTGTGATTGATCCTAAGCACTGATATTGATGTATTAAGGTGTATAAATACAACTAATAAACATACAAACACAAAAATTTGAGCTAATGACTGTCTTGAACAGTAAAAGGCCAAATTGGATCAAAAGAGCTTACAAGTGATTTCAAGTGAAAGATGAGAACCAAGGACTGAGAACATATCCTATAGCTTCCCGAAGCACTAAACCAATAAGCAATCCAAAATCACCTGCTTGATCTTCTTGTACCTTCTTCATTGATTTTTTATTTTCTCACTATTTTTTTAGTATTTTTATGATTTTTCTGTTTTTGATACTAGACTGTTTTTAAAGGTTTCTAAAAGCTTGAATAAGCTTTCTAAGGAGCTTATGTGGGTTTATGAGTCCATAATAACAACTGTTAATAACATTCGAGCTTATTGAATTTTTGAACAAGAGTAAATTTTTGCATAAACAAAGATAGAGCTTGATACTGAAATTAATGTTTCACAAAAGTTTAATTATGCAATAAAAACTTGAAATACAGAGTTTAATAAGCTAAAACATACACTGAATTTGAAAATAAGCTAAAACGATATTAAGTAAACTAAATTAAGCTAGATAGATCTTCACATTGCTTCCCAATCCTTCTTTATAGACTTTTGAGGCTCTGTTTATGCCTCTGAATCTTTCCCACCTCAATCCAACCATTGGATTGGTCAAAGTAATCGTATTCGTCCATTTGGATATTTTGGCGCCAAATTTCTCATTAGCAGGTTTATCTCATTAATGGGGCTTGGATGGATGTGGAGGTGGAAGAGAGGTGTATTCAAGTGGAAAAACAGGTGTAAAGGTGAAAAAGAGGAGAAAACCACCTCTGGTTTTGGGATTGCAGCTTGTGTGAAGGAGATGAACAGTAACACCTGTTTTGGCGCGTTTGACTATTTTGACCAGAGGATATTATAAAGGGGGTCCAAAATAGAGGGGTCCTTTGGTGCAATGGCGAGGTTCTTTTTTGATTATGGTTGGGTTCTAAATACAAAAGGGTCTAAATGGCTTTAGTTAAGTACAAGGACCAAACTTACCGTCGCCAAACTTGAGGGACCAATCTGCGATTCTCCAAAAGTTATTACAAGGACCAAAACGCCAATTATGAATAGTACAAGGACCAATGTTGATTATTTTCCATTTTAAATGTCCAAGGACCATTTTGTCATTTTAAAAGTTAAGGGACTAAAGTTGTAATTTTGCAATTTTTGATTTCAAGGACTTGTTTTGACAACTTTATGAATCTAAGGACTTAAAATGATATTTTCTTTATTTTGATATACAGGGACTGTTTTGACAACTTTTTAAACTTGGGGACTAAAGCGCCAATTATGCAAACTTGATCGTTTTCACCGATTTTGATGTTTTGCATTTAAAACACATAAAACACTTGTTTGTGATATTTTATCATTTTGATGTGTTTCGAGTGTTTTCGGATGTTTTGGCATTCTAAGCAATTATAAAATGATGAGTATTTAGACACTCATCAATCGCCCACACTAAGATATTGCTAGTCCCTAGCAATGTTTTAGAACTTTAATGGATTTCATCTCTTTACCAAAAGCCATTACTCGGAGTAGCCAATTGTTTTAGTTCAAGTAAGAACCTTGGTACAATGATAACCAAATGATTTTGAGCAAATCATAAGTCAGAACGGATTTGATTTGTCTTTACCGAGCCGTTTATACGGACTAGCCAACTCTTAGATAAATTATCAATATTATCTTTGGTGAGCCGATTACCAATTATGGATTTTCAAGCGCCTTTACCACAAGCCATAACCTTGCGGGCTAGCCAACTTTTCACTAGTTTAAAGATATGGTGAGTTGAACACCATACAATTTTGGGCAAATTGCAAGCCATAAGCGGATTTGAGATATCTTTACCAAGAGCCGTTTGCTCTGGATTATCCAATCCTTTATGTGGGTTAGACATGGCGGATGATTACCATTCTTGAGTAAGTGAAAACACTTACTCCAAAAAAATTTTGGCCAAAAGCGGGAATTGGGTGGAATAATTACATGATAAAATTCGTGAAATTTCCCCACACTTAGAAATGAATATTGCCCTCAATATTCAAAGTACACGTGGTTATGCGAAACAAAGAACATAAAAGGGAAATACTACGGCCATTATTTTGTTTTGATATATACACTTTTTTTTTTTTTTTTTTTTTTTTTTTAATTTTTTTTAGAGATTGATATATACAACAATGGGAAACTCCCCCACTAGGGTGGTAGAAAGGGTAAGAAGATAGAAACATGGGTGAAAACCCATATGGTGTGTACTCTTGTTTTGATTCCCGAGTCACTAGCTTGACTCGATCCCGCATTCATTGGTTCATGGGGAATGTTTGTAGATCCGGGACAATCACGGGTGGAATGTCCTCTCCAAAGTAGTGCTTTAATCGATGACCATTCACTTTAAAATTTGGACCATCGGTGAGATAACTCAATGGTGCCATAAGGATAAACCTTAGTGATAGTAAATGGACCGGACCAACGGGACTTAAGCTTTCCCGAGAAAATCTTCAATCTTGAATTGAAAAGAAGGACTCGATCACCAATGTTGAAAACACGGTTCTTGATTTTAGAGTCATGAATCTTCTTTGTCTTTTGTTTATAGATTAAAGAGTTCTCGTATGCTTGATCACGGAGTTCATTTAATTCATTCATTTGAACTTTTCTGTGATCACCAGCTGTCTGAATATCGAAGTTTGCATGCTTCAAGGCCCAGTAAGCCTTGTGCTCAAGCTCAATCGGAAGATGACATGCCTTCCGTACACTAGCTTGTATGGAGTACACCGATGGGTGTTTTGTGAAGTTGTCTGAAAGGCCAGTGCGTCATCCGGTTTATCCGACCGGGATGCACGATTTTCGCCTCCGTCCTTTCAAGGATTCTTTTAATACCACGGTTTGAAACTTCCACCGCCCACTTGTTTGGGGTGGTATGCGATAGATAGGCGGTGGGTAACACCATACTCGCATGACACGATCAAATTGGTCATTACAAAAATGTGTACCACGATCGCGATTATCGCTCTCGAGTTCCAAACACGGCAAAAGGGATTTCAAAATTTTACAACTACTCGGGCATCATTTGTAGGTAAAGCTTTCGCTTCAACCCATTTTGACAAATAGTCAATGACCACGAGTATGTATTTGTTACCTCGAGAAGATGGAAATGGCCCCGTAAAGTCAATACCCGGATGTCAAATATCTCACAAACTTGAATGGCATTTGTGGCATTTCATTTCTTTGAGAGATATTTCCATGACGTTGACAAGCGTCATAGGTTTTGACAAAATCGTGGGCATCCTTATAGATAGTGGGCCAATAAAACCGGAATCAAACACCTTTTGGCGGTGTAGTTCGGACTATGATGGCCCCAGTGGGTCCGGCATGGCAAGCTTTGAGAATGTCAAGAGCTTCTTGTCCATAAACACACCGTCGGATGACTTGATCCGCATGATTTTGAATAAGAAGGGTCGTCCCGAGTAATGTTTAACATCTTTGAAGAATTTGTTCTTCTGTGGGTTGACATCCTTTCACTATGAAGTTACCCGCATGGTAATTTGCGAAAGTCGACAAACCATGGGGTGGTAGAATTTCCACGAAAAGAAACCGCATTGAGTGTCTCGAGAGGAAATGTTTCATTTATTTCCTTTTCTCGAAAACATCTTGGTGAGGGTTTTCTAAGCGGGATAGATGATCGTGACCGGGTTCTCGGCTCCTTTTTATCACGTATGATGATATCAAATTCACGGAGGAGGAGAACCCAAAGCAATCTCGGCTTTGCATCTTGTTTTGCAAAGAGATATTTGAGAGCCGAGTGATCCGTATACACTACACATTTGGTCAAGATTAAATACGGCGAAATTTCTCAAATGCATACACCACGGCTAGTAATTCTTTTTACGTGGTGGTGTAATGAGTTTGAGCTTGATCATAGTCTTACTTGCGTAGTGGATAGGTGAAAATGCTTAGCTCTCGTTGCCCTAAGGCGCCCCTATAGCAAAATCACTTGCATCGCACATGAGCTCAAAGGCAAGTCGATCGGGAGCAACGAGAATGGGTGCTTCACTAAGCTTTTTCTTCAATGTTTCAAAAGCTTGATGCACTCGGGTGAGAAGATAAAAGGAGCATCCTTTTCAAGAAGATGGGTCATAGGTAGGCGATTTTAGAAAAATCTTGTATGAATCTACGATAGAAACCGGCATGACCTAAAAACTCCTAATACCTTTGAAGGTAGTAGGATGAGGTAATTAGCAATAACATCGACTTTCGCTCTATCTACCTCAATCCGTTTTTGAAATCTTATGGCCAAGGACTATGCCTTCTTTGACCATAAAGTGGCTTTTCTCCCGGTTTAGACAAAGATTGGTGTCTTCACACCGTTTGAGCATTTTATCTAGATGGGAGAGACATGTTTGAAACGAATCCCCAATGACCGATAAGTCATCCATAAACACCTCCATTGTTTCCCGATCATGTCGTGGAAAATGGCCATCATACATCGTTGGAGCGTGCGGGAGCATTACATAAGCCAAAAGGCATACGTGCGTAGGCAAAAGTTCCGTATGGGCGGTGAATGTGGTCTTCTCTTGATCACGTGGATCAATGGGAATCTGAAAGTAACGAGAAACCATCAAGGAAACAATAGTATTGGTTCCACGCTAATCTCTCAAGCATTTGGTCCATAAAGGGTAGAGGAAAATGGTCTTTCTGGTGGCGTCATTCAACTTACGATAGTCAATGCAAACACGCCATCCGTAACCAACGAGTTGGAATTAACTTGTTATCTTCATTCGTGACAACAGTTATGCCACCCTTTTAGGAACACAATGAATTGGGCTAACCCAAGGACTATCTCGAATTGGGTAAATCAATCACGCATCAAGAAGTTTGATAACCTCTGTTTGATAACATCATGGATTTTGGATTTACTCTTCTCGATGTTGAGCTAGCGGCTTGAAGTCATCCTCCATCAAGATTTTGTGAGTACTGAGAACTCGGGGTTGATACCCTTAATGTCGGAGAGTTTCAAGCAATTGCTTGCTTGTGTGACTTCAAGATCTTTATGAGGCGACTTTTTCATCTTTATTCAAATCTCTAGCAATAATGATGGTAATTTATTATCACCTTCAAGAAATGCATACTCGAGATGAGGCGGTAAGTCCTTAAGTTCGACTTGAAATTCTTGGTTTTATCAAGCGACTTGACTTCCTTGTTATGAAGTTCGACGGGAGGGAGTGATGATGGATCATCATTAAGCAGCTTCTCAATGAGAAGTATGTCCCCCTCAATGTCGATGGGAGCATGATCAATTTCCCATGGTACAGAATCACTAGACAAGTAGGCTTCAATCTCTTCTAAGATGAAGTCACTTTCCTCAAATGGGGTGAGAGAAGGAGTAGAATTGGCGATGATGGGTTGAGATGAATGAGTGAGATTATCACTCGAAGAATTATGATCATAACCAAGAACTTCTTGAGAATACTCTTCAGAAGCAACATCAATGATATCTATTCGGTTAACCGACTCAGAATCATAATTTGCGGAGTACCTCGAAGTTTGATCAAGGTTAAAGGTGTGACTTCATTACCAACACGTAATGTGATTTCTTGCTCAAATACATCAATGAGAGCACGGCCGTTCTCGGGAATCCTCGACCAACAATGAGAGGAACCCGATGATCGGCATCAAAATCAACAACCACGAAGTCGGTGGAAAATGGAACTTTCCTACTTTCACAAATCGTCCTCGGCAATGCCAAGAGGGCGGGATATTGTACGATCGCAAGCTCGAGAGTCATGCATGTAGGAGTAAGTTCGGAAGAAAGTTTCTTCCATCTTGAATAAGGCATCGGGTTGATGCTTGCACCAAGATCGGCCAAGGCAAAGCATTCAACCATTCACGGAAATACACAAGGTAAGAGAAATTTTCCGGGATCTCCTAGTTTTCCGAAGCTTCTTGAGGATAAGCTGCAGAGAGTTCTCGTTAAGAGGAGTTTAGCCATTTCAAACAGCTTTTCCTTGTTGCTTAACATGTGTTTGAGAGTTGATGCAAACTTGGGCATCAGCATGATAGCATCCGCAAAGCTTATGTCAAAATGTAGTTCTTGGAAAATTTGAAAAAATTTATCCATTTGATGACTAGCTTTTTCATGGAGCTTTTGCTCATTTAAACGTGATGGGTAAGGAATAGAAGATTTGGATTTGGTATTTTCAACGGGAGCTACAGGTGGTTCAAAAACAACTCCTGGATTAGACTTGGGTTTCTGGACAACTTGAGGATGGACTACCGAAGGTAGGACGTGGGTGGTACTTCGTGGGTTTGAATAATGTACCTTGTCCGTTGTATCCTTGGTAACTTGACTCATTTCTCCTAGTGGAGGAGGCATTGGAGTCAAAGGTCCATTGTGTGTCGGAGGTTCACTTTCTACTACCTTTGGGAGAGAAGAAGAAGAAGAGGTAGTAGGAATAGCAGGTCCATCATATGAAACACCACTTCTGGTTGTGATCGCCTTTGCATCGCCCCTCGGGTTAGCGATCGTGTTGCTCGGAAGTTTTCCTGAGCCCGAGGGTTGATCATTTAAAGACTTCTTAAGATCGACAATCGGTGACCAACAACTGTTCATTTCATCTTGGGATTTCATGAATTGCTTCAACAACTCATCGGATGATGGTCAGTTGGAACAATGGCGGGAAGATGTGGAGGGAATTCGAGGTCGGATGTTTTGATTATGACCTTGTTGTTGAAAATTCCTTGATTAGGATTCACATTTCCACGAAATTGATTCCCTCGATTGAAATTGTTTTGATTAAGGTTCCTTGATGTTGGAAACCTTGATTGGGTCCAGGATAGAAATTACCTTGGTTTTGATAACCTTGGTTCATTCTAGGTTGATTCGATTCAGTTAGGATTACGGTTAAAACCGGTGGTGCACGATTAGTGTTAGCACGGTAGCTTGGTTCATTTTGAGGGCGGTATTGATTACCTCCACGATGTGAAGTACCGGCTATAGCATTAGCTTCAAACGGACTACCATCGGTGGCGATCTGATTGTAGTATGCATGAGGACCACCACAAGTAACAAAACTTCAACTTTCTTCACTTCACCATGTGATGGTGTGCGAGTGAAGGTGACTTTCTTCAGTTAGCAAGAACCAAATCACGAACAATATATGTGAGTTTATCAATCTTAGCATCGGTGCTAGATGTACTCACGGGAGTTGAAGTAGAAGGTCCAACATTAGGCGAGTCGATATGTCTTTGTTCGGAAAAGGCGGACTTGGGACTTGTTTTCAATGATTTGTAAGGCTTCTTTGGTGGTCTTGCTCAGAAATTACCTCCGCGGAGGCATTCAAAGAGTCTTGGTCACTTGTCTCGGACCATTATAGAAAGTATCCATTTGCATTAACTCGGTAAAACCATGATGCGGACACTTGAGCAATTCTTTATAACGATCCCATGCCTCCCGAATGATTCATCAAATCTACGAGAAAATTTCATTATCTCATTCTTAAGACTTGTAGTTCGGGATGGAGGATAGAATTAGTCAACGAACTTGGTAACTAGATCCTCCCATGTCTCAATGGAGCGAGGGGTTGTTTCTCAAGCCAATTCCGGCTTGTCCTCAGAGAGAATGGGAAGCGGAAGAAGCTTGATAGCTTCATGTGGGACATTCTTGTATTTGATGGTAGATGCAATCTTGTTAAACCATCGAATGTGTGCATGAGGATCATCCGCTCAAAACCATAGAATTGGCTTTGGGTTACTAGATTAAGCAACCGGTTTTGAGCTCAAAGTATCGCCTACAATGGTTGGAACAACAATGGCATCTCCGTAACCCTCGATGGGTGCTTGGAGAAGCTCATTCATGGGTTTGTCTTCGCCATTTTGACGGGGGTGGTGGTGGTAGGCGTTCCTCGATCACGGTGAAGGAGCGAGCGTCCTCTACGTCTACGAGGAATCTTTCCAAGTTACGAAAGTGGACTTGTAGAAGCTGGAAGAGCAGTGCGCATGCACTAAGTATAAAATCAATTTTCAAAACAAATGCGAGGCAAAGCGACAAGTGAACTTAACCAATAATCACAACCGAAATGGCTTCTTTGAAAAAGGTACACCAAATCACAAGTGACACAAAGGCAAGTTTTAAATCGATGTTCGGGAACTTATTATGGTCACACCCCAGTTAGTAGGTGTCTTGCCTTGATTTGCGGTGGTTGATTTTATGTATTAATTAAGTACCACGAAAAGGCGTAGATATGATTTGTCTTGATGGTTTAAAACTTTTGGAAAATATTTTTGGTATCGTCTCGTTTAACCAAATCGTATTTCTTTAAGAATCACCTTAAAAGAAACACAAGCTAGAAAGCGTTACGATTGTTTTGTTGTTTTATATTGTTTTGGTGTTTTAACACTTTAGGAAAAGTGTTAATGAACTTTTGATTTATATTTAACTTTACAAAAAGCTGTTTACAAGCGATGGTATATGTGCAAATGCGGGTGCGAAAAATGCTTAGAACACGCTTACTGACCTCCCGTGGCGCCAAAATTTGATTGGTCCCGAACCGTCAAGTTTAATCACTCAAGCTAGCCACTTGTGAATGACCAACCGTAATAAACTTAAAACAATTTGAAACACCAAATGCAATGAAGATCGAGGAATATAGTGTATTCTGGTCGTTAAGTCCCGGAGGATGAATTGGTGTATAAACACTTGATCGGATGATAGAATGATCACTAAGGATAGTGATCGATAAGGATTTTGATGGATAATTATACCTAAAGAAAAGATCTACAAATTACAATGACTTAAATGCAAATACATCAATGAGAGCACGCCCGTTCTCGGGAATCCTCGACCAACAATGAGAGGAACCCGATGATCGGCATCAAAATCAACAACCACGAAGTCGGTGGAAAATGGAACTTTCCTACTTTCACAAATCGTCCTCGGCAATGCCAAGAGGACGGGATATTGTACGATCTGCAAGCTCGAGAGTCATGCATGTAGGAGTAAGTTCGGAAGAAAGTTTCTTCCATCTTGAATAAGGCATCGGGTTGATGCTTGCACCAAGATCGGCCAAGGCAAAGCATTCAACCATTCACGAAATACACAAGGTAAGAGAAATTTTCCGGGATCTCCTAGTTTTTGGAAGCTTCTTTAGGATAGCTGCAGAGCAGTTCTCGTTAAGAGGAGTTTAGCCATTTCAAACGACTTTTCCTTGTTGCTTAACATGTGTTTGAGAGTTGATGCAAACTTGGGCATCGGCATGATAGCATCCATAAAGCTTATGTCAAAATGTAGTTCTTGGAAAATTTGAAAAATTTATCCATTTGATGACTAGCTTTTCACGGAGCTTTTGCTCATTTAAACGTGATGGGTAAGGAATAGAAGATTTGGATTTGGTATTTTCAGCGGGAGCTACGGTGGTTCAAAACAACTCTGGATTAGACTTGGGTTTCGGACAACTTGAGGATGGACTACAGAAGGTAGGACGTGGGTGGTACCGTGGGTTTGAATAATGTACCTTGTCCGTTGTATCCTTGGTAACTTGACTCATTTCTCCTAGTGGAGGAGGCATTGGAGTCAAGGTCCATTGTGTGTCGGAGGTTCACTTTCTACTACCTTTGGGAGAGAAGAAGAAGAAGAGGTAGTAGGAATAGCGGGTCCATCATATGAAACACCACTTACGGTTGTGATCGCCTTTGCATCGCCCCTCGGGTTAGCGATCGTGTTGCTCGGAAGTTTTCACGAGCCGAGGGTTGATCATTTAAAGACTTTTAAGATCGACAATCGGTGACCAACAACTGTTCATTTCATCTTGGGATTTCATGAATTGCTTCAACAACTCATCGGATGATGGTCGGTTGGAACAATGGCGGGAAGATGTGGAGGAAATTCGAGGTCGGATGTTTTGATTATGACCTTGTTGTTGAAAATTCCTTGATTAGGATTCACATTTCCACGAAATTGATTCCTCGATTGAAATTGTTTTGATTAAGGTTCCCTTGATGTTGGAAACCTTGATTGGGTCGAGGATAGAAATTACCTTGGTTTTGATAACCTTGGTTCATTCTAGGTTGATTACGATTCGGTTAGGATTACGGTTAAAACCGGGTGGTGCACGATAAGTGTTAGCACGGTAGCTTGGTTCATTTGAGGACGGTATTGATTACCTCCACGATGTGAAGTACCGGCTATAGCATTAGCTTCAAACGGACTACCATCGGTGGCGAAGACAGTTGTAGTATGCATGAGGACCACCACAAGTAACAAAACTTCAACTTTCTTCACTTCACCATGTGATGGTGTGCGAGTGAAGGTGACTTTCTTCTGGTTAGCAAGAACCAAATCGAACAATATCGTGAGTTTATCAATCTTAGCATCGGTGCTAGATGTACTCACGGGAGTTGAAGTAGAAGGTGCGACATTAGAATGAGTCGATATGTCTTTGTTCGGAAAGGCGGACTTGGGACTTGTTTTCAATGATTTGTAAGGCTTCTTTGGTGGTCTTGCTCAGAAATTACCTCCAGCGGAGGCATTCAAAGAGTCTTGGTCGACTTGTCTCGGACCATTGTAGAAAGTATCCATTTGCATTAACTCGGTAAAACCATGATGCGGACACTTGCGGAGCAATTCTTTATAACGATCCCATGCCTCCCGAATGATTCATCAAATCTCGAGAAAATTTCATTATCTCATTCTTAAGACTTGTAGTTCGGGATGGAGGATAGAATTAGTCAACGAACTTGGTAACTAGATCCTCCCATGTCTCAATGGAGCGAGGGGTTGTTTCTCAAGCCAATTCGGGCTTGTCCCTACAGAGAATGGGAACATAAGAAGCTTGATAGCTTCATGTGGGACATTCTTGTATTTGATGGTAGATGCAATCTTGTTAAACCATCGAATGTGTGCATGAGGATCATCCGCTCAAAACCATAGAATTGGCTTTGGGTTACTAGATTAAGCAACCGGTTTTGAGCTCAAAGTATCGGCTACAATGGTGGAACAACAATGGCATCTCCGTAACCCTCGATGGGTGCTTGGAGAAGCTCATTCATGGGTTTGTCATCGCCATTTTGACGGGGTGGTGGTGGTAGGCGTTCCTCGATCACGGTGAAGGAGCGTAACGTCTCTCGTCTCGAGGAATCTTTCCAAGTTACGAAAGTGGACTTGTAGAGCTGGAAGAGCAGTGCGCATGCACTAAGTATAAAATCAATTTTCAAAACAAATGCGAGGCAAAGCGACAAGTGAACTTAACCAATAATCACAACCGAAATGGCTTCTTTGAAAAAGGTACACCAAATCACAAGTGACACAAAGGCAAGTTTTAAATCGATGTTCGGGAACTTATTATGGTCACACCCAGGTTAGTAGGTGTCTTGCCTTGATTTGCGGTGGTTGATTTTTATGTATAAATTAAGTACCATTGAAAAGGCGTAGATATGATTTGTCTTGATGGTTTAAAACTTTTGGAAAATATTTTTGGTATCGTCTCGTTTAACCAAATCGTATTTCTTTAAGAATCACCTTAAAAGAAACACAAGCTAGAAAACGTTACGATTGTTTTGTTGTTTTATATTGTTTTGGTGTTTTAACACTTTAGGAAAAGTGTTAATGAACTTTTGATTTATATTTAACTTTACAAAAAAAGCATTTACAAGCGATGGTATATGTGCAAGTGCGGGTGCGAAAAATGCTTAGAACACTTCTGACCTCCCGCCGTGGCGCCAAAATTTGATTGGTCCCGAACCGTCAAGTTTAATCACTCAAGCTAGCCACTTGTGAATGACCAACCGTAATAAACTTAAAACAGCTGAAACACCAAATGCAATGAAGATCAGAGGAATATAGTGTATTCCTGGGTCGTTAAGTCCTACGGAGGATGAATTGGTGTATAAACACTTGATCAGATGATAGAATGATCACTAAGGATAGTGATCAGTAAGGATTTTGATGGATAATTATACCTAAAGAAAAGATCTACAAATTACAGCGACTTAAATGCAAATTAAAAGAAATTAAAAAGTTAAAATATATTAAATAAATGCTATCACTATTTTTACAATGATGTTTTTGTGATTTTATAAAACAAAATAACTTAAATAAACTATTTTAATTGAAATGTAAACCTAAATTACTTAAAAACGTTACCTAAAATGAAAACGTACGTTATTTATAAAAATTACGCGAGTGCGCAAGCAAAAACATAAAATTTATGAAATAAAAGTCCTACGAGTGTAAAAACAATTTTATTACGTACTATATGATAAAAGAAAATTTTAGAAAAAAGATTTATATTTTTTAGACTTTTATATATTTTTATTATGAATTAATTACTATTTTACACTAATTAAATGTTTAAAAATACTAAAACTATTTGGAAAAATCTGAAACTTTTTTATAAAATACTTTATACTAATACCAAACTAAGAAAAATGAAAAGGATGAAAAAGCTGGTCTAAATAAGCTGGAAATAAGCTATAAGCTACGTGTAAGCTTAATGGAACAAAATGGGTTATATATTAAATGTTGCATGAAATAACCGAGACAAGTCCCAAGGGCAGATGGTGTGTGTGTGGTGTGGTGGTGGGTGGCGAGGTTGAATCCAATGAACTCCTTTTGCTACTATTTTATTTTTGATTTTCTTCACAAACTTGTTAAGCACAAATAAATAAGCACTTTTTATAACTGTGACTTTTTCCAAAAATGATTAATAAGCTCTGAATAAGCTTAAGATTCCAACGATTAACAAAATAAATGATTAAGCACTATGATTAAGCTAAAATAACTATTAAGCTAGAAATAAGCAAAAGCTAGACTGAAAATAAGCTAAGTAACTTAAAATAAACTAATTTAACAACTGAATAAGTAAAATGACTAAAATAAGCACTGAATAAGCACTAAATAAACACAAGATATACTGTTACACAGTGAACTTTATAGTTTACTAGGCAGTTTCTAACTTATTTTTAAGCACTAAATTAAGCTACAAAATGAAAAGGAGCACTTGAACTAACAAGCTAACTAACTGAGCTATCCAAAAAGCTAAAATACTCACAGTGGTGTTCACTAGATAGCTTTTAATTAGCTTATTCAAAAACTTGAAAACACTGACTAATTTTTAGACTGGATAAAATGGACAAAACAAAAAGCTTATAGCAGGCCTACTAAATAAGCCAAGAATGGAAAAATAAAAACGGAATCTTGAGGCAATTTGGGTGAGCTTCTCAAAAGCTAAAACACATAAGTTATAGGCCATTAATAAGCTCTCTAAGAGCTTGTGAAATGGGTACCACAAAGCATACCTGTGGCACTCTTTTGTGAGGGACTCAAAAGAAGCTATGTAAAAGTCATTTATAAGCTAATTAGAAGTAAGCTAATATTTTTATAATTTAGTTAAGCAGCTATATTTTAATATCCTAGAAGCTTATGAGCTAAGTCTTAGTAATAAACACACACTGAAATTCTTAATTTTATTCAAAAACAGGTATTGAAAAAAATTTGACTTTTTGATTAACACTAAAAGTTGACTTTTATGAGTTTGTGATTGATCCTAAGCACTGATATTGATGTATTAAGGTGTATAAATACTAAATTGAGCAAGTATAACAACTTCTTAACACAAAACACTGATCATAAAACTTAAAAATCCAACAGTGAACAAGACATATATGATCAAATGGTGTTTTGACTTTTCACCAATTGAAGACTGGTTTTGATGGTTTATCTTGACTATTAGGAACCTAAGTGACTCAGAACAACAACAATGAACAACACAACAGGCTTCTAACACAGATTAATATACAGATCCAAACAAGACTTGATATAACTGTTTTGATGATTTTCAAAGCTAAACACAAATTAAAACCATGAAATTGATTCAGAACCTTGTATTATCATTAAATAGGACTAAAGAAGCATGAAATAACAACAGTAGCAACATAAAACTTAAGATTATCAATTATGCTTATATTACTGTGAAACTGAGATTTTTATTAACTATTAATTAAAAAGAACAAGCTACTGGTTATATCACTTAATTTAACTTAACTACAACTAATAAACATACAAACACAAAAATTTGAGCTAATGACTGTCTTGAACAGTAAAAGGCCAAATTGGATCAAAAGAGCTTACAAGTGATTTCAAGTGAAAGATGAGAACCAAGGACTGAGAACATATCCTCTTCTTCTCAAGAAGCACTAAACCAATAAGCAATCCAAAATCAGCTCTGCTTCAGTCTTCTTGTACCTTCTTCATTGATTTTTTATTTTCTCACTATTTTTTTAGTATTTTTATGAATTTTTCTGTTTTTGATACTAGACTGTTTTTAAAGGTTTCTAAAAGCTTGAATAAGCTTTCTAAGGAGCTTATGTGGGTTTATGAGTCCATAATAACAACTGTTAATAACATTCGAGCTTATTGAATTTTTGAACAAGAGTAAATTTTTGCATAAACAAAGATAGAGCTTGATCCTGAAATTAATGTTTCACAAAAGTTTAATTATGCAATAAAAACTTGAAATACAGAGTTTAATAAGCTAAAACATACACTGAATTTGAAAATAAGCTAAAACGATATTAAGTAAACTAAATTAAGCTAGATAGATCTTCACATTGCTTCCCAATCCTTCTTTATAGACTTTTGAGGCTCTGTTTATGCCTCTGAATCTTTCCCACCTCAATCCGACCATTGGATTGGTCAAATGTCGTATTAGTCCATTTGGATATTTTGGCGCCAAATTTCTCATTAGCAGGTTTATCTCATTAATGGGGCTTGGATGGATGTGGAGGTGGAAGAGAGGTGTATTCAAGTGGAAAAACATGTGTAAAGGTGAAAAAGAGGAGAAAACCACCTCTGGTTTTGGGATTGCAGCTTGTGTGAAGGAGATGAACAGTAACACCTGTTTTGGCGCGTTTGACTATTTTGACCAGAGGATATTATAAAGGGGGTCCAAAATAGAGGGGTCACAGGCAATGGCAGGGTTCTTTTTTTTTTGATTATGGTTGGGTTCTAAATACAAAAGGGTCTAAATGGCTTTAGTTAAGTACAAGGACCAAACTTGCAAATCTGCTAAACTTGAGGGACCAATCTGCAATTCTTCAAAAGTTATTACAAGGACCAAAACTGCCAATTATGAATAGTACAAGGACCAATGTTGAATATTTTCCATTTTTAAATGTCCAAGGACCATTTTTGTCATTTTTAAAAGTTAAGGGACTAAAGTTGTAATTTTGCAATTTTTGATTTCAAGGACTTGTTTTGACAACTTTATGAATCCCTAAGGACTTAAAATGATATTTTCTTTATTTTGATATACCGACTGTTTTTGACAACTTTTTAAACTTGGAGGACTAAAGCGCCAATTATGCAAACTTGATCGTTTTCACAGTTTTGATGTTTTGCATTTAAAACACATAAAACACTTGTTTGTGATATTTTTATCATTTTGATGTGTTTCTGAGTGTTTTCAGATGTTTTTGGCATTCTAAACAGTATAAAAATGATGAGTATTTAGACACTCATCAATCAACATGAATTCTCAAGATTATAAAGATAAGAACTCGAATTGAAGATCAAAGGGATTTGTTATTAGAAGATGTATTGTACAAGATAGAGTTTGGATTACAAAATGATTAGCTACTTGTAAATGAAACTAGTGAATGTATTTATACAGGAAATGATGAATGAATGTAAAAACATATTGGCGGGAAATACAATTGTGTTGTTTGTTGTTGATGTTTGAATTTTCTTGACTTTGACTTTGTTTTACTCTCCTCTTTTGTACCCATAACAATGCTTCTCTCTTCGAATATTACTTGTCCACAAGTAATCAACATCAAGCATCCATATCAAAGGAGGGAAAACGTGCACCTATGTCTTCATATAACTCCCATGTTGCATCAGCTGCAGTACCATTAAGCCATTGAACAAGAACATAAAATGCAACTACATTACCTTTTCTGGCCATCCTTCTATCCAATATAACATAGGGTTCCACTGAAATCACTCCATCTTTGTTGAAAATAGGCAACACAACTGGAGTAGTAGGAGGATCACCTCTGTGTAGATTTAACTGTGAAACATGAAACACTGGGTGTATTTGTTCAGAATCTCGTAACTCAAGTTTATAAGCCACCTTGCCCACTTTCTGAATGACTTTAAAGGGACCAAAGTACTTGGGAGATAACTTGTGATGCTTAGTCTTCCTGATTGTGGACTGCCTGTATGGTTGGAGTTTAAGATAAACTAGTGCACCCACTGCAAATTCCCTATATGTTATGTGCCTGTCTGCCGTGGCCTTCATCCTGCCTTGAGCTATCTGCAAATGGAACTTAAACAACTGAATAGCTTCCTCTCTGGCTGATAAAGATCTATCCACAACTTCTACCCTGCTCTCCCCATGAATGTAATCAATGTGAGTGGGTGGCGGTTGTCCATAAACTACCTGATAAGGGGTGGTGTTGATTGCAGTGTGAAATGTTGTGTTGCACCAATATTCTGCCAGTGAAAGCCAATGAGCCCAGTCCTTTGGTTTATCCCCACTCATGCATCTCAAATAACATTCCATAGCTTTATTCACTATCTCAGTCTGGCCATCACTCTGAGGGTGGTAGGCAGTGCTCATGTGCAAGTTGACTTGTAACATACCAAACAACTCCTTCCAAAACTTACTTAGGAAGACAGTATCCCTATCACTGACAATTACTTTTGGTAGATCATGGAGCTAAATGTTGTCTAGGAAAGCTTGTGCCACAATTAAAGCAGTATAAGGATGAGTCTGAGGAATGAAGTGGCTATACTTACTGAGTCTGTCCACTATCACAAGTATGACTAATTTACCTTTAGAGAAAGGCAAACCATCAATGAAATCCATGGATATTTCTGTCCAAAATTGATCTGGAATGGGAAGCGGTTGTAACAAACCCGGTGGCTGCACAAGTTCTGGCTTGAACCTTTGACAAACCACACAATTTCTCACAAAACATTTGACATCCTTTCTCATTTTCTTCCAATACAGTTGAGCACATAACCTCTTGGTAGTAGCCTGCATTCCAGAGTGTCCCCCTTAAGAAGTAGCTTGTAAGTGATACAACAACTCTTGTTTTAGTGCAACATCATTCCCAACCACCAACTTTCCCTTCCTCATTAAACTGTTAGCAGACCAAGTGTAGTGTTTGGAAGTAGGATTAGGTCCTTGTAGTATTTGAATCAAAGTCTGAAACTTGTCATCTTTAGTCCAACTAGCAACTATCCTTTGATAAAAGTCACTATAAAGTGTAGTTGTCACCATTTGCAGAATTTCACCCGTGTTTGGCAATCTTGAGAAGGCATCATCAGACATTCTCCTTACCTTGTTTGTAAACTATCTCATAATCATAACCTATAAGCTTTGGCAACCATTTCATTTAAGCAGGAGTGGTTATTCTCTGATCCAAAATATATTTGAGGCTAAAGTGATCTATCTTGATGATGAAGTGCCTATTTAATAAGTAGCCCCTCTACCTTTTAAGGGCCTGTATGACTGCCAAGAACTCCTTTTCATAGGTAGATAAGGTTTGATGCTTTCGTGCCAAGATTTTACTTAGGAAATCTATAAGATGACCCCCTTGTTGTAGCATGATAGCAGGGTTCGGGTCGAGAAAACCTCCTTTTCTACGAGCAAGCTTTTCAACCCTCTAGGCAGTGAACCTAATCGTTGTAGTGTAGTATGGGGTAAGCCTCGGGGATTGATATCGTTCTCTAAGGGAATAGGAATGCTAGAAAGAGATTTATGACGAGAAGGTAGGGTTGAGGATGATTCTTTTTATTCTTTTTTATGTTTTTTTAGAAAGCAAAGGTAAATATCTCGGGGGGTGGTACTTCTACCGATTTCTCTACTTCTACTAATTATCTAATTATCTAATTACTACGGATACTTTTATGCTTAATTGAGGTGTGCTCGTATAGTGATTAAATATGTGTTCACTTCGATACTATTACTCCCTAGTTATCTTTTATTGGCCGGTTGAATTGTCATGTCCATTATCTTAACGCGTTGTATTCCTATAAGTCGTAGGGGGTGCGTATTCCCTAGTTCTATGGGTGTATCTCTCCTATAGGATTCACGGGATCGGCAAGTATAAAACTATCTCCTCCGAGCACCCTATCATCATAAAGCACACTTCACGCAATAAATACAACGAAATCCTAGTTGCACTCCTAAGCTTCAATCAATTAAGACAAGAAACAACCTAACAACAATCAATAACTAGGTTTCATAGATCTAAGTAAACACACAAGTAATTTAGCTAGACATTGTTGAGAATCGTTTAAGCTCATCTAGGAATAACAATAACAACAATAAATAGAATGCACAGCGGAATAAATCAAAACATTATTGTTATTGCTAAAGGTTTCTTCGTCATCATCATGTGTTCTACAAAACACATCTACAGCCCCAATCCTAGACGATCAACTCTAAGACGGTTACACTCTAACGAGGATCCATGATCCTTGAGGGCGACCAACTACATGTCGACATTCACTATAGTCTAGGCATTTATAAACTCACGCCCTAGACACACACACACACCTATGTCGATTTTTACATTGTTTGACACTTCTATCTAACCTCACGCACTGCATCTCTTTATATACTAGAGAATACTAGGGTTTACAAAGAGATAAATGTGAATATCTGAGAATATCTTCTTTAACAAGTAAATTGATCTTGAATATTCTCTTCTTTGAAGTTATCCTCCTTGTCATAAGCAGTCCTTCATCTTTCATACTATTTTGTCTTATCAACTCAAGGAACACGATTCCCAACAATCTTCCCTAGTTGATAATGACAAAACCACATAACATGAACTTCCCCAAGCTAATATGAATGAAAGATAAACGAACTTCCCTTAACCATGCAATCACCAAGAATCTTCAAGTTGCGACTTCCATGTAAATATTCTTCCCTTTTGTCATCTTCAATTAGGGGTCATAAGTGAGCAACCTTGATCTTCACAACTACAAATCAAAATCAACAGTAGTAATAACAACTAGCAGTTGTAAAAACCTTCACCTCGAATGATACATGCAAATGTTTAAATATTTTAACATTAAGCTTCCCCTGAAAACCCATATATTAACCATTTTCTTGATTCTTCAAATCTGTAAGCTCCATGTAATGATCACTTGTGAAGAAAACCAAATATAACGAACTTGATGAAGAAGTAAAATCACCCAAAATTGTATCTTATGTCTTGTTTATCCACGTGACTCTGAACGTATACTAACCAATGTATAAGGAGACCACAATCTCTTGACAATAATCACTGAGCACAATAACGTCACTCTTTTAAGTGTTATGTCAATTCTTCGTCACAATCATTGAAGCACGAACAAGTTACCCCCTACCAAAAGGTATGATAAAACACAAACTCAAATAATTCCACTTCATCTTCAAATAGGTGATAAACGCCTTTCTTCGTAATCAACTATGACAATAAGAATGAGCCATGAACCTGTTAAGAACAAAAATAAAAATCCTCTTGTATGTGTGAGCCAAATCCCATGTGTGTGTCATCACAATCAAAAACCATAACCTGCCATATGACACCCAATATCAAACAATACAAATAATCTGCATGACTTCCCCTTACTGTATGTAATTCGTGCCATAAAACCAATAATCATCTTTCAATCCATGCAATAGACAACATGAAGTGAAAAGCCACGACAACCCATAAATTTTAGTACAACCTGCTTGAATAAAATACACCAACTGTCACAAACCAATGTTAATCAGTAGAAGCCAAACGAGCAGTTGAGTAGAACGCAGCAGAGGTAGCAAGTTAACTAAGCAATAATCTCTGATACCACTTCTTGAGAATTGTTTAAGCTCATCTAGGAATAACAATAACAACAATAAATAGAATGCACAGCAGACACACACACACACCTATGTCTGATGTTTACATTGTTTGACACTTCTATCTAACCTACGTACCCTGCATCTGTTTATATACTAGAGAATACTAGGGTTTACAAAGAGATAAATGTGAATATACAGAATATCTTCTTTAACAAGTAAATTGATCTTCTGAATATTCTCTTCTTTGAAGTTATCCTCCTTGTCATAAACAGTCCTTCATCTTTCATACTATTTTGTCTTATCAACTCAAGGAACCTGATTCCCAACAGACATGTTAGACAAGCAAGCATACACACAATCAATTGAACATGGGGTAGACATAATGATAAATTAGAATAGCAAACTTATCTTGAGGTGTAAAATAGGGTATAGGACTGTTAGGATTTAGTAAATCCTGTTATTAAAGTGTCGGTCACCTCAAGTATATGTAATCGTTAGAAAGCTCGTACTCGTAGTTATTTAAAGTTAAGTAGTATTTAGTTATGTAACACCGTGGAGGACGGACGGTCTTTACCCATTTGTATGCCCGATCCACACCCGTAGGTGGCATTTTATGTAAGACTATAAATACTCTCTACCCCAAGGTAGAGAGTTGGAGCTCATAATAAGATTTTCACTTTCTCTCACTAAGTTCCCAAACCTCTAACTCTTTCTCTCTCTAAAACCTAATAGTATACGCCTTGTGTGATCATGGTTTGATGTGTTTGTGAAATCCAATGTCTAACAATTGGTATCAAGAGCCATGGTTTGATCATCTCTCTTACATATCCTTGGATTTCTAGTGGTTTTATATGGTTTTTGAGTTTGAAAAAGTTTAGTGGTTTTTGCATCATTTGGATCATTTCTTGTGTTAAAGTTTGAATTTTGAGTTTACTTTTGTGTTTAGAATCATTTTAAGTGCTTGGGGTTTGATTTGGAAAGCTTGAATCACTGTGGTTGGGCTTGTTTTGGATTGAAAAGTGTGGTTTTGAAGTTTATCATCTTAGCGACTTGAGTCTCGGTGTGTTTTTCTTCGTAGCGACTTGCTTTAGTAATTTCCAGCGAGTTGTAGTTTAAGTCGTAGCGACTTTATCTTAGCGACTTGTCTATTGAGACAAGCCGACAAACAGTACAAGTTAGTGGAGGTTCCACTTCGGCTAGCGACTTGGTTAGGTTAGCGACTTGTTTCTATTATTTCTAGCGACTTGGCTTTATAGTTCTTGGCGATTTGTTCTAGTAGCGACTTGTCTACTTAACGATTTGGTGCAGTAGCGACTTGTGTTCAACGACTTGATTCATAGCGACTTGTAAGTAGCGAGTTGTTATTTAGCGACTTGTGCTTAGCGGCTTGGTTCACATCGAGTTGTTCTTTAGCGACTTGTCTGCCTAGCAACTTGGTGACTTAGCGACTTGTCTCAAGGGTTATAGCGACTTGGTAGATTGTTGTTTCTAATACGGTTTTCTCTTGATTTAGTAAAATCTCGTGAAAGAATCTATTTTCCGGTTTAATCATAAGAGTTATAAAATCCCGTGTAATCTGGAAACATGTCTACCAACGTGCCTACAATCATCTCTACTGTGGTGAGGGGCGTTCAAGCGGTGGTTTAGACACTCGTCCACCCATGCTTGATGAGGCCGACTATGACTCATGGGCTCAACGAATCGGATCGTATTGTCTAGGAAAGGAAAATGGAGTCAACATTCTCAAGTAAATTGATGAAGGATGATAACGCTACACGCGTCGTTCGGGTCAAAGGAACTTCCTTTTCTTGAGCAAGTTTTATAACACCTAGGCGTTGAACCTAATCGTTGTAGTGTAGTATTAGGGTAAGCCATGGGTATTGATATCGTTCTCTGGGGAGCAGAATGCTAGTGAGAAGTTACTACGCTAAGGTTGGGGTTGAGGAAGATTATTTTTATATTTTATGTTTTTAGAAAATGGAAAGGTACGAATCTCGGGGTTTGGATTTGGGGTTGGTATTTCTACCGATTACTCTACTTATCTAATTATCTAATCTAAGGTGTATGTAGTCTATGTCTAATTATTGTGTGCTCGTATGATAGTTTAAAGATGTGTTCACTTAGGTTTTATTACTCCTTAATTATCTCCTATTGATGGTTGAATTGTCACGTCCTTATTCTTAATCGCGTTGTGTGTCTAAAGTCGTAGGGTATCGTTTATCCCTAACTCTTTGAACTTACCAAAGGGTCTTGTCTACAAAACCCTCTAGGGATTATAAACTCTAACTCTAAAGCACTCTTTGGATGGTTTAGCCTACAACCGCTCTAAGTGCTATAGCCCTAGGTTCACAAAGATTAATCAAGCATTAATTACACAACGAATGACCTATCGCATTACTAGATCATTAATCAATTAAGATAAGAGACAACCAATCAATATTTAATAATTAAGTTTCATATTCCCTAAGCAAACACACAAATAAATTAGCCGGACATGGAGAACATGCAAGCATACACACAAATAATTGAAGACATAATTGAATTAATGAAGTAAAACACTTATCTTGATGTAAGATAGGGTTTGGAACCCTAAAATACTATACAAGATAGCCTTGGTTCGGTTTAGGTTTTTACTCCAAAAGACTACCCACTAAAACTGAAAAATTCGGATTCTATATATAATATTACAATCGCGACGGCGTCACCTTATGATTTGTGACGCCGTCGGTCGCCGTCATTAGGGTTTCGTCTTGGCCATGTTAGTCTTTGACGGCGTCACCTTGTGCTTGTAACGCCGTCCTCTTGACCGACGACCGTCTCGGATCAAATCTAGGTCGTCGAGTTGCGACGGCCTACTTTTTAAAGCATGATACCGTCACTTGAAAATAAGAAATTTGGCTTCGTGTCGTCACAAAATGCTCCGACGGCATCGATTAAGCGATGGCGCCGTCCTTGTATTTCAATGACTTGAGTGTCTCGATTCTTGACTTTGGCCATTTTCTTCAGATATCGCGCCTTTTCGTCCAAATAAGTGCCATTACAGCAATTTGCCTTCAAGAGACCTAAAAAGTGAAAAGGAACGATATTAAGTAATAACGGATACAAAAGTGATCAAATAAGGGCTTAAACGACCCCTCGAAAAGGTACATTTTAAAACCTTATCAAAGGACCTTATCAGATTGAGAATACAAGAGACATAATTGACACTGCTGCAGATGGAACAATGATCTTTGGATTGGACAGACCAAAGAAATTTGATGAGCTCAGTGATAAGGAGAAAAAGAGATTCGATGCTGATATCAGGCTTCAAACATTATACTTCAGGGTCTTCCAAAAGACATTTACAAGCTGATCAATCACAAAACTAAAGCCAAGGCGGTTTGGGATAATGTCAAGATGCTTCTTTCGGGTTCTGAATTAACTAAGGAAGACCGAGAATCACAACTGTATGATGAATTTGAGCACTTTAAGATGAAACCAGAAGAAAGTGTCTATGAATATTACGTGAGATTCCACAAGCTTGTAAATGACATGAGGAACATCAAAATGACCATGCCAAATATTCAGCTGAACTCAAAGTTTATGAACAACATGAATCCCGAATGGCCCAAATTTGTCACCTCTGTGAAGCTAACCAAAGGATTGAAGAACACCAACTATGAGAAATTGTATGCCTTCCTTCTTCAGAATGAGAGACATGCTATGTTTGAATGAAGGATTCTTGAACAGTTCAAAACTAAACAGGAGAAACAAGTTCATCAAATGATTCAATGACCTTTTACACAAATGTTGGAATTACCACCAAAGCTTCACAAGTCATACCCACGGAAATGGTAATTACAAACTCATCACGATCCAAAGATATAAGCCTCCGAGACTCAAACACATTCATGGAAAACCTCATCAATCAACTGTCTCTCATGGTTAGTCAAAATATAAATTCCACCCCACACACCAACAATAACCTCGTAAGCGCATCCAATCCATACAATCAAGCTCATCGAGAGATGGAAAGGTTTTGGTGCAACCAGTTCAAGGAAGGCAATATGAGCAGGGAAGAGGTGGAGTAGGTGGAGGTTATGTGGCAAATCGATGTCGGGAAGGAATGGTAATCAAGGACAAGCAAAGCCAATTAAGTGCTACAACTATGGTGGTGATGGACACATAGCAAGGCTGCACATCTCCAAAACGCCTCAAAATGCGAGTACTTGAGATAAGATGTTACTTGTGCAAGCTCGGGATAATGGAGTGTTTTGAATGAAGAGGAATTCTTGTTTCTTCTTGAGGTAATGCCAAGGCATATGATGCGAGATGTGGATGAGCGACCAATTCACGAGATAGGTCATAATCATCCGAATGCCTTTCAAGTTGCGATGTGATGCATACGACTCGGCGTCGATGATGAACCTCGCACAAACAATTTTCATGGCTAGCATTTCTCCAATGGTCTCTAAAGGTCTCATCATCACGAAGAAGCTGGTCCATCCAAAGAATCAATCATCTCGGAGGTATTAAAACTATATGATGATGTTGATCGACAAAAGATACATGATAAAGTGCAATCACGAAACTTGTGACTCGGATATTGCTAATATGGGTAATAATAATATTGTCCCATATGATCAATATGTGATCCAAAGTGAGTGTGATTGAACCAAGTGATGCATCTTCTGCGGTCAATGATGACTATGTTTTGATGAATACACCGCATGTGCCCGATGATTCTTACCTCGAGGCCGAATGCCTATAAAGAACAAATTGCTATTTATGAACAACGTGCTAAGTTTGAGTTAACTACCCGTGAGCGGAAATGGATGACCAAATGCGTACAATTATTAGAAAAGTAATTTTAGAAGAAGTGTTAAAACAAGAGTTAAACTCCTTACAAGAAAAGCTTTCTAAAACTGTTAAGCAAATGCAAGAACTTCAAGAAAATGTTAAAGTGCTTAAACAAGAATTTAACGCTAAGGAATCAAAACTTTTGAATACTTTTCTAATCTAAAAACTTTGAAAAACAAGCTTGAAAATAAGTTGTACGTACAAGGAACACCATTTGATCGCTCACATGGTCACTAAGTATAGAGTTTTAAGCGATAAGCATAGTATTCCCATTATTAAGGAACCCAACCACGAGTATGGTAAGAAAGCAAGAGATGCTCGAAGGTAATCTATGATGGCTATGAAATCCTTAAGCCTAGGCGAAACCTAGTTCATACTGAGTGCCTTGAGGAAGATAAGCGATTAGAAGAGGTTACTAGGAAGAAATTGGATGAAAAACTTAAGAGCCCTCATGCATAGAAAAAACATCATTTTAAAACACCCAACTATTCTAAGGATAATTGGATTGCATTTAACAAGTTTAGACCTCGAGACACGGTGACCACAGAACAAGTGTTACGGAAAAGGATATGGACATGAAAAAGGCGATGAGTTTGTTGAAAAGAATCTCCCATGTAGGAGAATGGTTCACCCATTGTATATCCCCCAATACACCAATGCATTTAGTTCCTAGATCTATTCCACTAAGAGCAAGACCTTAATCAGTCACTATGTTATTTATCAGTTATTTGTTGATTTTGAGAAAACATGTAAGAAAAGGATCACACCCACTGGGATAACTGAAGGGGAAAGGGGTTTTGAGAAAACTAAAGAATGCTATTTAACTGAGGTCATGCCTTTCTTTAAAAAATTAAAAGGTCAATTTGAGAGTCTTAAAAAGTGGATGGATTCAGATATTAAAGAAATGGACAAGGAATTTGATGCAATGATAGTTGAGGTCAATGACTATGAGCGAGAATTAAAATATAATGAGATTGAGAGGAAGAACTTGCATACCTTAAATGAGAATCGATTTACGAATGTATCACTCAAGATGTGTTTCTGATTGCCACAATTGTTCAATTAATGCATCTCAATTTCATGAATTATCTGTTGCTCGAAAGTCTCCATGATCGTGTCATTGAGCTTGAGAAAACTAACTCTAAATTGCATGATAAAGTTGAGCAGGATGATCATGATAACACGGTGAAACAGTTTTCTAAATTGGAAGTTGAGCATCTTGCTTTGCAATTAAAATATCAACATCTAAAAGAAAATGTTAAAACCTCAAATATCAAGACATCCTTGGATGCTCCCGAATTTGATGCGCTTTTGAAATTAGCAAACGTGATGAACAAATTCGAGCTCATTGTAACACGATCGAAAATTGAGAACCCAAATTTCACAATTAAAGGGTGAAAAGAACAATGTGATCGGCTCCCAAATTCCTCCTCCTTTAGATTCTCGGTATTCTCAAACTTTTCATCTTCAAAACTTGGTTAATGTTTTACAAAGAAAATGAGAATTTTCTAGAAGAAAATGAAAAGTTAAACAACACTTTAAAGAGTTATATGATTCAATGAAAGTCACTCGTGACAAGAACAACGAAAAATAACGTCTTTACAAAAGAAATTGAGAATCAAGAGTCGGGAAAAAGGAAAATGCCACTTGTCTTTAATGAGAATGTTGCATCAAGTCATCTCTGATCGCAAATATATATGATGTTAAATACATTCCTCCTCATCTAAGGAATAACGAATTTTTATTTCATAACTATTTTGCTCGCCTTAAGGATAGTCTTGAATGTCTCCGAGAGATTGTAGAAGAGGATTTCATAAATAAACCACTTGATAGAGAAATTATGTTTTCTTGCATTCAGGCCAAACGATCTCAAGAGTTGTTAGAATGCTTAATAGCAACATGTCCTAAATCCTTAGGTGCGAAAGGCAAAGCTGTGATACCTTGCTCGATGCCTAGTGATAAGTATGCAACTCATTCTATGCCCAAGTTAAGCAAGTAAACTCTAGAGTGCCTTCAATAGTTCGGATCCCCGCACTTCTAGTTCGGGAATGCAAAAGTAGCAAAACCAACTAATGTTCCAATTCCCTCTACAGGAGTAAGAAGTGACACCAAAGTGAGCGGGTCAAAGCTTCAAGGCAACACAAAGAATGATAGGACCTTGCATGCTAGGAATGTTCAGTGGAAGAGAGTAGAAGATCACCTTAGAGAGAATTTGAATAAAACGAAGTGTGTTGATTCTAGTGTTAGCTCTAAGCGTACTGTAATTAATGCGAATTCTGCTACTTTTGGCAAAACATGTAATGATGATTGCGTGGTTTCTGTTACTAATCTTGAATGTGGTGTGAATGATTTGATTAATGCTGTTAAATTGATTTTGAAAGCTACTTTTAAATTGATTTTGAAAGCTTTTGAGGGGAGATGTGACTTGATTATGAGAAACATTTAACCGATAAGGATCAAGTTTGAGACTCTAGACTCCAAAGATTAAACATTCTTGAGTATCTTTTGAAAACATAATTATAACAAAGGTCTTGTATCAATTGTATACAATATTGTAAAACATTGTTCTTTTTTATTATTCAAGATTAGACCTTTCTCGATTTGAAAAATACTCTTTTTGATTGAAATCATTCTCCCCTTCAATCAATGACATATGTTGTTGATTGAAGGATAGAGATTTTGACAAATGAAAAGCCCGGATGATTTTCAAAAGTAGAGTCTGAAGTATTTTCAAAGCAATTTTGTTTTCATTAGATGACAAATACTTGAAAGGAAACATTTGTCTTTTTAACGACAAAAATTTGTTTTTAGAATCAGAGCATGAGGTTTGAAGATATAAGATAAAGCATGGCTCTGTTCTTTGTTTGAAAAACGGGTTTAAGCCTGAAATGACAATAAACCATAGTTTTACTTTCTCCAAAATTTTTTTTTTGTTTTTTTTATGTACATTCGAACAACATCTAAAGTCCCGTGTCATTTTTTGAATGACAGCACAAAGACCGTAGATATTATCGAATCGAGAAAAACATGACAAAATGACAATATTATTATATATATATATATATATGGTGAGGTTATTGTCGAACCAAATAAATTACGAACTGCGAGAACTGCATTAACCAATCGATTTTTTGGATATTAAATTTTATTTTATAATTCAAAAGGGTATAATGGTAAAAATACTTTTTATTTTATTTTGAATTAAAAAAAAAACGCGTTTTCTAGCTCCCTAAATTCTAGTTTTTTTTTTTTTTTTTTTTTTTTTTTTTTTTGCACTATACCTGTTTAAAAAAAACACTATGTGCACATGTGTTTTGCATTATATGGCAATTGTATTTTTTATTTATGCATATGTGTTTCGCATTTGCACATGTATTTTTAAGAAATATTACATTAATATAAATACAAACAATAAATTTTTAATAATAGATTTATGCAATTTCAAAATGTACAAATTGCATTACTCCAGTGAAATGGTATTCAAATTTATCACAAACATAAGTATGTTTACACTTGAATTCAATTTTACATATGTATTTAAGTTCGTCCAAATACACATGTGTCTGATGTTTGCACATGTATTCCTCGCCTAGTTCAAGAAACCATGAAATCTTCAGATGTATTTTTAGCAAATGTGTTCAAAACACATGTGCATTCTTTATATTGGTCATCGCCCTTTTTCTTTAGCAAATGTGTTCAAAACACATGTGCACTTTTACATATGTATTCAAGTTCGTCCAAATACATGTGTCCGATGTATGCATCTTTCTTTATATCTTTATCATAATCAATTTTTAGTCATACTAGTTCAAAACATGTGTGCAATCTTCATATTGGTCATCATCCTCTTTGTAGTCACCTGCAAAATGACAAAACACATATACACACTTACTCATAAGCTATTCTCATCATAAGACAATCTAAACTTTGCACTGCTTCGAATAACATATCTGTCTTTGCAATTTCTCATCAAATCTATTCGAACATATGTGCACGGCATCAAATAACATATGTGCACAGTTTCCAAAAACATGTATGTGTATTTACAACTAATCACTAACACATAATTAAATTGTAGGCCCACCTAATTTAGTAATCTATACGAAAACAAAAATTGAATTTTCGCATACGAAAACGAAAAGAAATATGAAACACACGTATACACCGTCTATCGTATTACAAATATCCATGTCCTTCCTTCCCCTGATTCATGCCTTGTAGATTAATGTACTATTAAATATTATAAATTTATAAAGTATTAACAAAGAATATCAACCTAATGAAGCTAATCATATTTTTTTAATAAAATGCAGATGTTGTAATCGTTTCATTAAATCGGCATACGGGCTACCATTTCGTTTACAAAAAAAAATTATTGTGTGTTGATTTGGTACGAATTTTATTTACTTTTAAGATTCATTTTTCCATTCAAAATGGTATATGCTCTTATCCTCTCTTGTATATATGTTCAAAATAACCACAAGATAATGAAGCAAAGTAATTAAAAAAATGATAAATGAAAACTAACCTTCTTACTGATCTGGCACCAGTTCCCACGAATCCATTTAATTATTTTCTTGAAAATAACAACAACAAAAAAATGATCTGGCAAAGTAATTAAACCCATGTGGATAGAAGGTTTTTCTCAAATCGAAAACAGTATTTCGTTTTTGGTGGATCGAAACCCATATTTCAGATCGAATCCATTTGATCGGACATCAAAACCCATAATCGAAAACGATAGTATTGGATTTAAGATTTTTTATAATTTTCTTGAATCGATTCGTGGGTGATGGTGGCGGTTTAGATGGTGGTTTGTGGAGGTTTTTGTGTGTTTAAGATGAAAGAAGAAGATAAAATGAGAATGAAAAAAAAAGAACGACTGGTAGAATAAAAGGGGAGTGTTTTTAGGTTAAAGTGAAGATATGAAATTCCTTATTTGCCCCTTTATCATTTATTTAATATAACTTGAACTTTTAATTTATTACATTTGTGCCATCATTAGTTATAGCCATTGATCAAAAAATAGAAGGCTAAGATTGGTTCTCGCAGTTTCGTAATTTATTTGGTTCGAAAATAACCTCACATATATATATATATATATATATATATATATATATATATATATATATATATATATATATATATATATATATATATATATATATATATATTTTTTTTTTTTGAAAATTTTCAAGATTTTCAAATTTTTTATGGATTTTTGAAAGTTTTATAATTTTCTATTTGCTTTTTGAAGGTTTTGTAATTTTGTATTTTACTTTTTGAATAAATATTTACAAGAGATAGATGAAGAAGGACCTTTACTCCTCGTCTTCCTCTTGAAGACGTTTGAGTGTTTCCGGTTGTAGACTCTTTAGACCAAGTCGTGGAAGGATAAACTCAATACGTTCTCTAGGAAGAGCTTTGGTGAAGATGTCTGCTAATTGGTATTCAGTCCTCACAAAATAGAGTTCCACCACACCATTCTCCACTTGTTCCCAAATGAAATGATGTCGAATGTCAATGTGCTTTGCTCTTGAATGTTGAACGTTGTTGCAAGAGAGAGCAATGGCACTTTTGTTATCTGTCTGAGAGGATTTTGTTGAATTCAAAGCCATAGTCGATAATTGGGATCTCATCCATAGGATTTGAGCACAACAAGAAGACATGGCTATGTATTTAGCCTCTGTAGAAGATATAGAAGTGCTCATTTGTTTCTTTGAAGGCCACTCACAAGCTTATCACCCAAAACTCTGCACCTCCGACGTACTTGACGTGTATCTTGACATCTGCATGATCAAGATCTGCATAGGTCGTTAGTGACATACCGGTGTCCTTGGTACCAAAGTCGATATTGATGGTTCCTTGGAGATACCGAAGACCCGCTTAACCGCTTCAAGGTGCTTTTGGTAGGCTTAGCACGGTATCTAGCACACATGCAAACAATGAACAAAATGTCCGGTCTCTGGTCGTGAGGTACATCGGGATCCAATCATACTACGATATTTCGTTTGGTCTACCATGATCCACGAGTGGTCCTCATCCAATTTAGTACACTCTATCATGGGAGTGTCAGCAGGTCACAAGAATCAAATCCAAATTTCTTTAAAATCTCATTTGCATATTTAGATTGATTTATAAAATGCCTCCGGGACTTTGTGAAATTTGTAATCCCAAGAAAATGGCATTTGTCCCATCATTGACATTTGAAATTTGGAACCCATTTCATTTGAAAACGGTCACATTCATTGGGGTCGATCGAGGCAAAAATAATATCATCCACATAGATTTGAGCGTGAATTAAATGTTTGCTCGACTTTACGGTGAACAATGTCGGATCAATGGTCCTTTGGTGAATCCGATAGATAGAAGAAACTTTGATAGCATATCATACCATGCCCTTGGAGCTTGCTTCAAACCGTAATGAGCCTTCTTCAAACGATAGGCGTGAGTAGGATGCTCGATTCACAAAGCCTTCGGGTTGGGCGGCGTATCGACTTCTTTAAGATCTCCGTTAAGAAAAGCCGTCTTTACATCCATCGATAGACTACCATGTTCTTACTTGCAAGATTAGCCAAGAAGATTACGATTGCCTCGACACGAGCAAGCGGAGCAAATGATTCTTCAAAGTTAATACCCTCCTCTTGACGATATCCTTTTGCAACCAATCGAGCCTTGTTCTTTAAAACATCACCATGCTCATCAAGTTTTACTTTGAAGATCCACTTTAGTGCAATGATCATAGCACGATCGGGAGCGTGCACTAATTCCCATACATCTAGTCGATCAAACTCATGAATTTCTTCTTGCATGGCATTGAACCATTGTCTTCATTCATAGCGCTTTTAACGTCTTTTGGTTTGATCTTAGAGTACAAATTTGAAGAAGCACCATAAGGCATCGGTTGCAAGTTGTCGACAGTGGATCTCGGACGAGAAGGGTTTCAAAGATGTTGTCCAATGGGTGGTCATGTGTCCATTTTCTAAGGTGTTCATGTGATTGTAGTTGGGGAGCAAGTATCAGTCGATTTCTCCGATGACGATGGTTCGGATGATGATTCGAGAGCAAATATGTTTTCAAAGGGTTCATCTTCTGGAGGAGCAAAAGGATTTTCATCATCTATAACTGTAGCAACATTTCCATTGTGTACACTTGATGATTGAGGCATTGATGATGAGACCGAGTGATCAGCAAAAGGCGCTTCTTGACTTAGTGACATAGAAACTGAAGGGTTAAGTTCATTGACAGGTATAGGAGCAGCCTCTGTTCATGGATTTGACAGATCATTAGCAATTGGCTCATAGTGTTCATCAAATATTGGATTAAACAGTTTCTTCAATTCATCTTCTGAAGGGGGTACATATGGAGTTGATGGTGAGGAGTTTGGTACAAGAGAAGAACTAATCGGACTATTTAGAAATGCGGGTCCAGAACTGGATTGTCCAGGAGCCATTTGACCGGTCAGCTCATCAAACGTAACGTGAATTGTTTCCATGATATTTAGAGTTCTCTTGTTGTAGATTTGGTATCCTTTTCTGTTTGGTGCATATTCTACAAATACTCCAATGTCCGCTTTAGCTTTCAATTTGCCTAAATCTTGACCCTCATTAGTTGGGTAACATAACGCACCAAACACACGAAGGTATGATAGATCAGGTTTTCGATTGTGGACAAGTTCATACGGAGTTTTTCTATGAGTTGTGTGAATTAGGGACCGATTTTGAGTGTAGCATGCAGTGGCAATGGCTTCAGCCCATAGAAATGTTGGAACCTTAGAGAAAATAAGCATTGTTCTTGCGGCTTCCACAAGAGTTCGATTTCATCTTTCAACTACACCGTTCTGTTGAGGAGTTCGTGGAACACTTCTTTGAGGACTGATTCCAACACTTTCATAAAATTCACTGAGTTCTCTATTAACAAACTCAGTTCCATTGTCTGTTTGGACGATTCTGACAGTCTTGTTAAGTCGAACCTGCAGCTGTTTAATAAGTTTAATGATGACATCTGGAGTTTCATCCTTTGTCCTCAAGAACTTAACCCAAGTGAATCGGGAGTAGTCATCAACCACAACTAACACATATTTCTTGCCATTAATAGTTTGCACTCTCATCGGCCCATATAAATCCATGTGAATGGTATGTAGAACTTCCATAACATAATTTGTGGATTTGGGTTTGTGGGCATATTTCTTGCTTTTTCCCAATTGGCATGCTGAACAAAGATGATCCTTTTCATACTTTAATCTGGGTAAGCCTCTTACAAGGTCCTTTCTGGAAAGATTGTTAATGGTGTCAAAGTTCAAGTGATTAAGACGTCGATGCCATAACCATGACTTTGTTTTTGAAGCCTTTGACAACAAGCAGATTGTAGAAGACTTCATCATGTCTTCGATAGAGATGGTGTATAGATTTGAACCACGAGTTCCTCTTAACAATTCCACACCATCAAGTTCTCTAATGAAACAAGTATGTTTTCTAAAAGCCACTTCTAGATCGGAATCACATAATTGACCAACAGAGAACAAGTTATGACCAAGACCTTCAACATAATATACCCTGGAGATTACACTTTTACCAACAACATAGTCTCCATAACTCATAATTGCACCGAAATGATCGTTCCCGAATCTAACAGTCCCGATGAATTTACTCACGAAGTTCATGAGCCGTGACCGGTCTCCAGTCATATGCTTGGAGCAACTGAGTCCAGTACCACGAGCGATTTGAATGATCTGCAGTTGAACACAGACAAGAATAGATAACTGGATAATTGGGATCCCCATGCAAGAATGGGTTCCATTTGGTTAGTAACTTTGATTGGAACACCCACTTCAGAAGTAGAAACAATGGAATCATCAGGGATAGATGCGGTGCTAGTGTCCGTATTAGACCTTTTCAAAGTATGTTCACTTCTTAAGGGAATAGTTCTACCAGTAGGCATTCATTTCCTAATGGGCATTGATCTAGATAATTTGGTGCACATCTCATTAAGATTGAATTTGCGGCCAGTAGGTATCCACTGATAACCTATGTTACTAAATTTCCTTCCTGTGGGTTTCCAATGTTTTCTAACCTTCTTCTGCCATTGCTTTCTAGCCTTCTTAGCTTGATTTTTTGCATTAACTATCTTAACAGGGCATTTAACAGCATTAATCAAATCATTCACACCACATTCAAGATTAGTAACAGAAACCACGCAATCATCATTACATGTTTTGCCAAAAGTAGCAGAATTCACATTAAGTACAGTACGCTTAGAGCTAACACTAGAATCAACACACTTCGTTTTATTCAAATTCTCCCTAAGGTGAAACGTGATTGATTTGTCTCTAAGTGCAGGTTCCTTCTAATATGTGTAAAACTCTTTCAAACCTTGAGGTACATATTGAGGGGGAGAAAACTTATGAAAACCTCATCCTTCCCTAATATGCTTTATCTACTTGATTTGATCAGGGAAGTGATGTTGATATCTTTTAAAAAATGGTAATCAAAGAAGTTAATCCTTCCTCTTGCCTCCGTGTGCTAAAACGATTTCAAATATATGATGCACATGTTCAGGGGGAGCTCTTTTTCTAAAAATATCAAAAACAATTCAGGTACAAAATGCTTTGATAATATATCACAAGTATCTGGATTGATTTTCAAATGGTTTCAATTGGTTCCAATGGCAGATGAACAATACCGAATAGACCGACCAAATTTACTTTATGTATGGTGATATAAGGATGATAAGGTTAGGTATTAGTTCCCATGATCCGCCGTGAACGGACGGATCTACCGTGGACAATCCACTAGATAGTGTAGAGTCCTTAGGTATGATGAAAAAGTAGAAAAGTGAGAAATGGGAAGAGTCTTGGTGAGACGAGCTAGTCTTGGAATAAACCCAACAAGGTTCTAGTTATGAAGTCTCGGTAAGCATGAAGGGTTGAAGAATGAAAAGAATTGAATGTGAAAAGGGTGAAAAGAATTAGCCTCCTATAATTCAACCTTAGGCGTAAACCGGTTCAATTCAAATGCTCTTGGTGGTAACACCGGTATTGAAGACAAGACATCATGGACCCGGTGATGCACCGCACTACAACTTCCCAAGCTACTCAAGTTCCTCTTAAAGGGCTTGTTTCATTCTCACGGGGAACCGACATAATCTATCAACTTTCTCTTAGAGATTGTTGATATTGAAGAAGGAGACCCTCTCCCTAGTCTCCGACATAGGAACCAAATATGCACTATTGAGTCTAGATCCACGAGATCATCAAATAAATCTCTTTAGGACACTATCAAGGAAGACTCTCTGTTTCACACAATGTGGAAAGAGATTATATTTTATGTGTCCTACGCATTATCCTTGTGGTAATGCCAGAACATCTGAGTGATATGTAAACATATTCACAATGACGATGGAAGACCTTCTAGAGCCAACATCAAACAAGCTCTTGGTAGGTGGCATGTGAGATCTATCCAATAGATCAACCATGTGACAACTGAACAGAAACAATCGGTCGATTCAAAATTATGAATCAATCACGGTTCAGTTATGGATTGACGGATACCTTTGAAAACCGATCGGTGTGCTTAAAATTCTTTCTCTAGCACATCAACTGTAATGATATATCAAAACTAAAAGGTGTTTATGATTGATAATTGATTTTCCTTAAAACTTTCATTGTATTGCAAAACAATTTATTAAGCAAGACTCGATTGTTTTTCAAATATCTTTTATCAATCGCTGAATCTCAAATTATTTGGTTCACTCACTCCGTGTTGTCTTCTTTGAGATGTTCCAGTTTGAGAACAACTAGAACAATTGCGAAACCCTGTCAAGGAGATTCTTGAATTATACCGATCACAAAGATTTGTAATCGATCAACGGGAACCGTGGGTCGTGTACCTCAATTCAACGAAGTGATCAAAACACTTTAAATGCGCTTTATTGCTAATTGTTGTATGCAGTGCGGCCGACGTTTGCGGTGATCGAATGGAGAGGTCAATCCTTAGCCGCATGCTCACACAACACATTCATTTCCAAAATATCATGATTGGTGCATCAATGACTCGATATTTTCACTCCATGCTTCGCTACGCCGCAAATATCATGAATCAACTAAAGCTTCCGCTACTCGATAAGAAGAAATCATGATCCGAATGTGAGCATGTCGGTCCATAATGTCACAACATCACATAATACCAACACTACAAAGGAAGAGTCAGAGATTTATGGTAGCTGATGATCTCAAAGGTGGCTCAATACTCATTATCGCGTGGATCAGTTAAAGACATCCACTTGGATTATCCAAACATGCAAAGATGAAGAATCAAAGACTACGAGCTACTGAGCAAAGAACACGAACAAGAATCCAAGAACAATCTTAATGTAATATCTGTTTGTATTCAATGAAGTTTGAGTTGACCTCCCTTAGGGGGAGATTGTTAGGATTTAGTAAATCCTGTTATTAAAGTGTCGGTCACCTCAAGTATATGTAATCGTTAGAAAGCTCGTAGTCGTAGTTATTTAAAGTTAAGTAGTATTTAGTTATGTAATACCGTGGAAGACGGACGGGTCTTTACCCACTGTATGCCTGATCTACATCCCGTAGGTGACGTTTTATGTAAGACTATAAATACTCTCTACCTCCCAAGGTAGAGAGTTGGAGCTCATAATAAGATTTTCACTTTCTCTCACTAAGTTCCCAAACCTCTAACTCTTTCTCTCTCTAAAACCTAATAGTATACGCCTTGTGTGATCACGGTTTGATGTGTTTGTGAAATCCAATGTCTAACAGGGACCCTAGAATACTATCCAAGTCGGACTACAACTGAGTTAGGGTTTGCTCTCCAAAATTCTACCCCTTTAAAATACAGAAAAATCGAATTCTATATATAGATTTACAATCGCGAAGGCGTCGCCTTTTGCTAGCGACGCTGTCAGGTTTCCGTCATTAAGGTTTCGTTTGGGCCAAGTCATCGATGGGACGGCGTCACTTGAGAGGTGTGACATCATCAGTCTTCATGCAGGACGTCGTCTGAACTATGGATCTTGGGCATTTGTTGTGAAAAGTATGAGTGACGCCTTCCAGAAATAAGGCGTGACGCCGTCAGGCTTTAGGACCAGAAATTCCGTTGAGCCGTCGCGCGCACTTTTTTGATCAAGTCTTCATAGAGGGACGGCGTCACCCTTTGGATGGGACGCCATCATGTTCTGCTGAGCAGCTTTGAGTGTCTTCGATCTTGACTTTGCCATTTTCTTCATGTTTTTGCTCTTTTTCGTCCAAATATGCTTCATTCCAATATTTTGCTTTCAAAAGACCTAAAAAGTGAAAAGGAACGATTTTAAGCAGTAACGGATATAAAATGTGTCGAATTAGGGCTTAAATGACCCCTTAAAAGCGTACGTTTTAAATCCTTATCAAATATCCCTATACTTGGTATTTACTTGTCCTCAAGAAAATGTGCTTTTGACCAATCAATTTATAAGTTAGGGGGCATGAAACATTGGTTTAAAATAGTTTACAATGAGTAAAAGCACCACAATAGTCATAACAAGCACGAAAATTACATACTAGCACCTCACAAGTGGTGTTTAGATTCTCTCATCTCTCGGGTTTATATGAAATATAATATGAATGGAAATGGAAGATAAACACTCATTACCTGGCATAGTACATAGATTACCATAAGCTTGAGAATAGATCAAGCCTTCACCGCTTTGGCATAAGCACCTAGGAATAACTATCTAAGAGGTCTTTACAAGGGCTGTAACGTTAGGCTTAGGGTAGGGAAATAAAGGGTTTTGTTGGATATGGGATATTTAGTGGTGGCAAATCAAAAATCTTATTTTACAAGCATGTAAAGCGTGGCGTTGCTAAGCCAAGACTTGACTCACTAATACTAGATAACTTGAAAAAAAAAACCATAAACTTAAAAACATAAACATAAAGATAGATGTAGGATGGTAGCCCGTATGTTTTTCTCGTTTTTTTTAACATCTCTTTTTCTCTTTTTTTCGATTTTTTTTCATTTTTTTTCATACCTTTTTACTCTACCATCCTCTACGATAACATCAAAATATATGGGATTTATAGGAGCATCCCTACACTTGAGTTTTTATTTAACTAAACTAATTGACTCGATTTGAAAAGATCAAAACACTTGGAGTATTTAATTACGTAGACAAAGGGAATTTGAATTTATCGTTCTTTCCCATTACTCCATAAAATATTACTTTAGCCATGATTCCCAATCGTCCCAAAACTGTGTACAAAAGATATGACTCGACTTAGCAACCATGCAAGTAACTAGATAATTGAACTAAGTGTTTAGTAATGATAACAATAATGCACTGAAGATGAGTGCATACAAGGTAGGCTAAGGCAATTTGGATGTACGTTTGGGGTGGATTGTAAAAAATGTTCTTCATTGATATTCCGGAAAACCGAAACATCACGAGAAAAGAAAAAAGGATAGGCTTTGAGGGTTTAACTAGGGGTATCGTTTACTAAAGATGAGTACATCGCAAGGGTGTGGGGTAATTACTCAACCGATGTGGAAGATGTAATTATAATACAGGTTTCAAACAAGGGTTATCCTAATGCCTCTAGAATCTATTATACTACCGGTACACTCACTAAGCATTAAAGATGAATGATTTTATTCCTAAAGATCTAGGGGCGAACCTCACATTTTTTGGGTGGAATTTGAGTGGTAAAAGGTTTTTGTGCTAGTCATATAATTCCTATCCATGAGACGCTTTATTAAGACTAAAGTTTAGCTCGTAAATGTCATAAACAATTTCAAATTTGGTGCTAAAATTGCCCTAACAAATATTTCTCCTAGTTTATTACAAAAATTACCAAGGACAAGACAAATGATCAAGTGAGTGAATAGTTTCTAAGTTCCCGTTTTATTCTTCTTCCCTACACTTAAACTGAACATTGTCCCCAATGTTCCCCGAAAGAATGAAAGTTATGATAAAGGAAGGTAAGCAAGGAAAAGAAAATAGTACTCTGATGTGCTTACCGTGTGCAAGTTTTAAAAATTTATAAACACGATTTATCCGGGTAATTACTTTTAACACATACGAGCAAGTATACTCCTTCGTGATAGCAAAGGTGGGTAAATCGAGATCATCCCAAGGGATTAGCATTTAGTTTGTTAAATTGTTTGAGACAAGAAAGCTTGTCAAGGCTTCCTTCAAAGTGATGCTTTTTATAAAATCCAAATTAAAGAAACATATACTTGTGTGATGTCCATAGTCAATTATAAAGAGTGTTCATGAAAGCTTGGTGTAAACTTGATGCAATGCACAAATCATAAGCAAATGATTTTCAATCCATGGTTTATGTTTTGTAAAAATCATTTTAAGAATAAAAACACATAGGTAATCCTTTCGGTCCTTAACCCAATGATTATTCTTTAGAAAATCCATTTGTTTGTAAAAGATTCTTATTCAACTCGTTCTTACGAACACTTTCGACCTTTACGTAATGAAATCGTTTCTAGTCATGTTTTAACACGTAAATATGATGAGTGTCAATCATCATATCCCCATACTAGTTTGTCACTAACGTTTAGGAATAAAACATAAGAGAAATCCTTTCGGTCCTTTATCTTGAAAATGTTTTACCAACAAATTAAACAAGACTAGTAGTTATTCCAACAAACTCATTAAACAAGATTATTTACATGCATCACATATATAAGAACACTCCTACAATTTCCTACATCCTTACACACAAGTATACTCAAGAATTACTCCATTAAAACCATAACATAACACAAGTAGTAACCATGTAATTCATATAATTCATAAGAATAGAGATCCATGACAAAGTTCATAAGAATACCTGAACTTCGAATTACAAGAACTAGAAAATTGTGGAACTATAGCAACCACGCGCCTCCAATCGCCTTATACTACCCGTACAAATCCAAATGACTACCAAATGGTTGAGAATTGTTCTCACCACACTCCTGGACATTTTACAGATGAAATAGGACTTTTGGGATGAATAAAAGTGGTTGGTAATAGTCTTGGTGTAAGCCTATTACTCTTTTGGGTGTGTCACACTAAACTACTAAGTCTAGGTGCATTATATAGCTAGGAACTCTTCACCAACAAGCCAAAAACGTCCACAAGGAGTTATTAACTAGAAGTGATCGGACTCTAATAATTAATAGAAGTTATGACATCAATAAATGAGAGAAAATGTAATCTAGCGACCCAACCGGATCGGGCCGAAGCGACCGATTCGGTTGCGTTTGATTTCATTCCACCGATTCGGTTGCGGGCTCCGACCGATCGGCTGGATGCCTTCCGTAAAGCGTAATTTGACCTTTCTTTACTTTTCTCGACGCATGTCTTTTTCCTTGCTTTCGATGCTGATTTCCAAGATAAAACTTGATATTTATTTGTGTGACAATTCGTATTTTCAGGTCATTCTCAAAACATTACTCATGCTTCATTATTTATCAGTTATCGTGAACTAGGTTTACGAGCATCAAATTCACGTAACCGTAATGGTTTAGCTGTGAATTCATGATCATATCATCGAGGACATTTCATATAGACTAAGTTTAGTCTACACTTCATTAACATCATTGTCATCATATTAGTTCATGCATGGTTTGGCATTTTACATTAAACGTATAACTTTTATTAAATAAACGTTACCGCGTAATTAATTATTTTGAACAATTGATCCATTACTTCCAAAAATTATCCCGATATATTTTTATACTCATATTAAGTTTATAAAATAATATTATGAGTTTACCCAGTGTTTTAAATTTATTTTGTATATAAATTGTTATATTTATATAACTACGACGGTTTTATTAAATTCGACACGATTATTATTATATCACTCAAATTTTGCAAGAAATGTATTTTTATAATTTTTATGACCTAAATATATTTTATCTTGACCCGTGAAAATTTATTTTTATCTAACGCTACCTTAAATATTCAAATGGGTACACAAGTTACCACTTAACTTCAAATATCTTACAAGTAATCCGACTTAAACATAAAAAAAAAAATTATATAAGTAAATGACTAACACCCCCTTGTCGACAAGGGGGGTGAGTCATTGTATATTTTACAAAATATCTTACTAAGTAAATGGGTTATACTCTTAAAACTTCACACATACACTTCATTATTCAAGTAAGATCAAAATCTATTTTTTTGCTCTCTTCTCTCTTGCTAAAATTCGGCAGCCATAAGACCAAAGGAAAGATCATCTCAAATTTTTCAAGACAAGGTTTTATAAACTCTAGTATCACTTGTTGTAAAGGTTTTGCAATAAAAACCTCAAGTGATTAGGAAAAACCCTTTGTCCTTAAACCTCATCATATTTCTTGTAAGCATTCATATTCATGTATTTATTTCACATTCATTGTTATGGTCATATCATTTTATTTGAGAAACATGCAAGTTATGTGATGTTTATACCACTTTTTAAGGTTTTTAAGGTTTTTAAGTGTTAAATATATATAATCCATCCTATAAATTACTCCTTGTTATATATTAGTTTTGGTGATGTCTAGGAAACCATGACACCCTAAGAAGGTGTATGGTAGGATTAGAATAGCTTCGGAGTTGTTTTGAATGGGTTAGAATAGGTTTGGCGCGAGAAAAACTCATTTCGACAAGTTTGCAAAAGGGTCATCCTTATTTTCAAAATCTGGAAAATTCGACAGTAGGTAAAAAATTTTGGCCTAGATATTTAGAAAATATACTTTAAAACGAAACCGTGGCCGCTTGAACGGATTAAAACGGAGTTATAACGAAGAAGTTATGAATTTTTCAATTTGGCGACGAAAAATATAATTTTCTGGAATTTCAGCAAGCGTTGTTTATTTTGTACGAGTCGAAAACGTGGCTTAGACGTTATAAAAAGTGTCGACTTATCGAAAATATATATGTTATTTTGATACAAAAAGTTTGGAGAACAAACCATTGGGGAACTAAATTTGGAGAACAAAAGAATTGGAGAACTAAAAGTTTGGAGAACAAATATTTGGAGAACTAAAAAATTGGAGAACAAACATTTGGAGAACTAAAAATTTGGAGAACAAACATTTGGAGAGCAAAACATTTGGAGAACAAAATATATGAAGAATATTTGGAGAACTAAAAATTTGGAGAACAAACATTTGGAGAGCAAAACATTTGGAGAACAAAATACTTGAAGAACATTTGGAGAACAAAATAATCGGAGAACAAAAATGGAGTACATTTTCTTATAAAAGTGATGCCTTCTAGTAAGGTAATTTAAAAATGGTCAAGACGTTAAAAGATTATTTTACGACGAAAAGTATTATTTTCAAAAATTCATAAGTGGTATAAATATCATCCGAATTGCATGCATAACATTACATCATGACTTATTACATATCATATCATTCATAATAGGTCAGTTTCGAGATTCACGCTACATTTCGGTGTACTCACTTTTGTCATCGCATCAATTCATCAAGTGAGTTTTCATAGCCCCGTTGTACATGTTTATACTTATTTTCAAACTTACGGGGGAGAATACATTGCACATCATTTTTATTACGATGCCAAGTATATCAAATTCATTACATTGCTTAAGTTACCTCATGCCAATTGAATGTCCCCATTAGATAACATGAGCCGTTAATTTCATAGAAGCGAGGTTGAGTGGATAGATCTATCGAGGGTGACTCCTCCATCCGGGTTGGTGGATTCCAAACTGGTAAACGGATGCATTTCATTTAATAACATTATTTGAGTTGTTTGGCAAACACTCTGTGGGGCGAACATCATGATCGATCTAGTTTCGTGTCATGGACTTATAGCAATTGTAACATTTTTGTGACGACATTGTCATACATTATCTATACTTGTGTAGTTGTATAAATCATTTTCATAAACCTATGATTTCTCACCAACATTATTGTTGACCGTTTTAGCAATGTATTTTCAGGTAACTAAGACATTCGCATCATGGCACGATTAAGGAACCTCATAGAGTCGCGGCGTCGACTTGTCTCATTGTATATTATGGTTTTCTTTTCAAAACATCATTTGGACTTGTAATAAACTTATATTTTCCGCAAACTTTATCAACTTTTGGGACCTATCTTGTAACTCTGGATGTTTTGAATAAATGTCAAACGATGTGTTTTAAAACGGCACTTTAGGTCGTTCAATATAATCTGTGATTGTGATGCTATGACAATCAATCCCGTGAATTCCATTCCGGCGCAAAGCAGATAATTTGGGGTGTGACAGATTGGCATCGAGCTTGATTATAGAGAACTAGGTTGCATCATTGACCCTAGACTATAACTACATCATCATAGCATCTCATCATTTTATCATGAGTGCATATTCACTTTATATGCGGATTCATATACATTTTATTCGAGTTATTTACTTTTATTTCACACGGTTGTCACAGAGATGTCTTCAGATTCCGACCCTATCCCTATATCATCTGACACGAACATGGAGGATGTCTCATCCGACACCAACATGAACGATGCCTTATCACACACTGTAGTTGTATCTTCTATTGGCTCTACTTCAGACTTTCCACTTATTGTGACTGACACTGAGACCGAACCCTTTGAGGAGGGCGAAGTCGCACCTACACCACCTGTTAGCCCTACACATGGCCCGATTCATCCACCATCACCCCTATTATCATCATCATCTTCATCATACTATTTTAGGGAACCTATACCTACACTGGACTTGCCGCTCAAAAAGCGAGCACTTTTTGACATCCCTGCATCATCCTCTATAGAACCCGAACCACCAGCTAGGTTCGAGATAGGTGAGAGCTCAAAGGCTACTGCTGCTAGACAACCTTCCACTGAGACATTAGAGGCACGTATAGATAGCCAACAGGTTCAGATTGATAGGATGTTAGGACAGTTGGAGGAACTGTCATTAGATCGAGTGGAGAACATTGAGGAGGAGGTTGAAGGCCTCGTGATAGGTAGAGTTTCGATTGAAATGACTCACCAGGGTTTAGAATCTAGACAGTTAGAGAACAGGGGGCACATTATTGAGTTGAGGCAGGAGATGCCTGAGTTATATGATAGAGCCGAGATGGCCCAGGACGAGCTTCAGCGTCATGCACAGGAATTGGCACTAGCTCGTGAGAGCATGGTTACCGCACAAACTCAGATTAGCGAGTTGAGGGATTTGATTGCGAGCTTGACTACACAGGTCCGAGATCTTCAGGATCGAGCTGGAGGAGCACCAGGAGGTTCCTAGTGTAGACCTTTATCATGTATAGTTTTTATTTACTGTTATCCTAGTCACAAGGTGTGTGACATAGTTTAAAGAACTTGTTGTCTTTTGGTTGTTGTACAAACAAAATATCAAGTATTGACTCTACTATGTAGGAATGGTTTTACTATCTATGATATCGGTCCACGAAGGCCGAAATTTTCATGTATATTATCCACGTGTGTTGTGATTTTATTTGTGATATTTTGTGGTTGTTCCGTTGTGATTTCATTTATATTATACCTGTTGTGGTTGTGGATATATATGTATAATGTTTGTTTCTACTTGCGAGTTCTCATAATTGTTTCATCTTATGGTTTTGAAGAGAAATGGAGCCAAAGAAAACCACACCTGAATTGACTCAAGCTGCTATGCAGAAGTATGTGAACGATAGCATAGCCGATGCCTTAAGGACTGAAAGAGCATCGGTGGCGGTGCTTTGCTAAGGTGCGCAATCGCCGAGGCCGCTAGACTTCTTCTTCTGCGCAGTAATGCAGAGGGTCCGGGTTAGAAGTCGTTCATATAAGGATTTCAAAGTGGGATCCCACTAAGTTCAAGGGTCTTGAAGGGCAACCGCCATGGTTAGATGGTTCGAGAAAATGGAATCCGTGTTTTGTTATGTAATTGCCGGAGGATAGCAAGGTTAAGTTTGCTACGAGTACACTCTTGGATGGGGCAATGTCGTGGTGGAATTCGTATGCTCACCAATGGGAATGGAAAATGCGCAGGATCACATGGGTGCAATTCAAGAGTTTCTTGACAAGGAAGTATTGTCCGCGTACGGAGGTGAAAAAGTTGGAGACCGAATTCTACGAGTTGGTAACTATTGGGTATGATATTGATGCTTACGTTCGGAGGTTCCAAGAATTAGCAGCGTTATGCCCATCTATGGTTTCGGATAACTAAAAGCTACTGGAGGCTTTCATCGGGGGACTTCCCGAAGTTATTCAAGGAGATGTGATTTCGTTTGATCCACAAACGATTGAGGAGTCCATTCGAGTGTCGCAAAAGCTTATGGCTCAAGTAGTAAAGAGAGGCAAAATCACCAACATCAACTGAAACAACAACAATACCAACAACCGTTTCAATTACAACAATAACCGAAACAATTACACCAACAATAACAACAATAAACGAAAGTGGGACAACAACAACAGAGGTGGAGATGTCGCTCAACGACCACCTAAGAGACAGGAGATTGCAAAAGCCTATGTTGCAGGCCCAACGGAGAAAAAGGGGTACACGGGAATTTTACCTAAATGTGAGAGGTGTTCAAGTCATCACAAACAGGGACGTTGTCCAGATCCATGTGGGAATTGTAAAAAAATGGGACATCAAACTAGGGATTGCAAGATGCCAACTACGGGGGAAAATCAGAAACAACAAGTAACATGTTTTGGTTGCGGAGAAAGGGACATTACAAGAGTGAGTGTCCAAAGGAAGGAACCAAGGAAACGGAATCGTGGTGGAATGGCACGGGAAGAGCCTATGTCATAGGAGGTGGAGAAGCTAGGGAGGACCCGAATGTTGTAACGGGTGCGTTCCTTATCAATAATCGTTATGCATCGTTTTATTTGATTCGGGAGCCGATAAAAGTTTTGTGTCCCTTTGCATTTGCACCTTTACTCAATGTCAAACCAACCACATTAGACACATCATACAACATTGAATTAGCTAATGGTAACTTAATTAGCACCGACACCATTGTCCGTGGTTGTACACTCAATTTTCTAAATCATCCTTCAATATAGACCTTATGCCCGTAGAACTTGGTAGTTTCGACGTCATCATCGGAATGGATTGGTTATCCAAACATCGCAAGAATCATTTGTGATGAAAAGTTGTTCATCTTCCTTATAACGGTGAAACTTTGATCATTCGTGGGGAACGAAGTGGAACTAGACTCGAGATATATCTTGCATCAAAATGGAGAAGTACATAAAGAAAGGTTGTTTTTCTTTCTTAGCTCATATAACCGAGAAGAAGTCGGAGGAGAAGTGACTTGAGGATGTACCGATTGCTCGAGAATTTCCTGAAGTCTTTCCCGAAGACTTACCAGGACTACCACCGGCACGTCAAGTAGAATTTCATATTGACTTAGTGCCTGGAGTTGCACCAATTGCGAGAGCACCTTATCGATTAGCACCATCGGAGATGCAAGAATTGTCTAATCAGTTGCAAGAACTTTTAGACAAAGGATTCATTAGGCCGAGTTCCTCTCCTTGGGGAGCACCGGTCTTGTTTGTGAAGAAGAAAGATGGATCCTTCAGAATGTGTATAGATTATAGAGAGATGAACAAGTTAACGGTGAAGAACCGTTACCCACTCCCCAGAATCGACAACTTGTTCGATCAGTTGCAAGGTTCTAGTATCTACTCAAAGATTGACTTAAGGTCAGGTTATCATCAACTTAGAGTGCGAGAGGAGGACATCCCGAAAACAGCGTTTAGAACACGTTATGGACATTATGAGTTTCAAGTAATGCCGTTCGGATTAACTAATGCACCTGCATTATTCATGGATCTCATGAATAGAGTATGTAAACCGTATTTGGACAAGTTTGTTATAGTGTTTATCGATGACATATTGATTTACTCAAAGAGCAAAGAAGAGCATGAAGGGCATTTAAGAACGATTTTAGGACTACTCAAGAATGAGGAGTTGTATGCCAAATTTTCGAAGTGTGATTTTTGGAACTGTAAAGTACAATTTCTTGGTCATGTCATTGATAGTCAAGGATTACAAGTAGACCCTGCAAAGATTGAAGCTGTAAAAGATTGGGCTACACCAACGAATCCTACAGAAATCCGACAATTTCTAGGACTTGCCGGGTATTACCGAAGATTCATCGAAGGTTTTTCAAAGATAGCTAAAGCTTTGACCAAGTTGACACAGAAAAACAAGAAGTACGAATGGGGAAAGAAACAAGAAGTCGCCAGGTTGTTGAAACAAAAGCTTTGCGGTCGCCAATTTTGGCACTACCGAAGGAATTGAGAACTTCGTTGTATACTGCGATGCTTCACAAAAAGGGCTTGGAGCTGTTTTAATGCAAAACGAGAAGGTGATAGCTTATGCATCTCGACAACTTAAGGTTCATGAGAAGAATTACACCACACATGATCTTGGGTTGGGGGCCGTAGTCTTTGCACTTAAGATTTGGAGACACTACCTTTATGGTACAAAGTGCACAGTGTTTACGGACCACAAGAGTTTACAATATGTTCTTGATCAGAAGGAACTTAACATGAGACAACGTCGTTGGTTGGAATTACTCAGCGACTATGATTGTGAAATCAAGTATCACCCGGGAAAAGCCAATGTTGTGGCTGATGCTCTTAGCCGGAAAGAAAGACCTAAACCTTTAAGAGTACGATCATTAGGAATGACGATCAGTTCACCCTTACCATCAAAAATACTTGAGGCACAGATCGAGGCACTCAAGGAGGAAAACCGACCAAGTGAAAAGCTTTATGGTATGCCCGAAAATGCAAATGGCTTTGTAAAGAGAGCAGATGGAGTTTTATGCTTCAAGGATAGAATGTGGGTACCATTTTATGGCGGGATACGATAATTGATTATGCATGAGTCGCATAAGTCAAAGTATTCTATTCAACCGAGTTCGATAAGATGTATCGGGATCTCAAGAAACTTTATTGGTGGCGAACATGAAAGCGGAAATTGCCACGTACGTTAGCAGATGTCTTACTTGCTCTAAGGTAAAAGTCGAATATCAGAAACCTTCAGGATTACTCCAACAACCTGAAATTTCAAATGGAAATGGGAACGCATTACAATGGACTTTGTTACGAAACTTCCTAACACATCGGGAGGTTACGACGCTATATGGGTAATCGTCGATCGTCTTACCAAATCAGCCCATTTCATACCAATTAGAGAGACTTATTCCATGGAACAACTCACTAGACTTTATGTCAAGGAAATAGTCTCGAGGCATGGAGCACCAATTTCCATCATTTCCGACAGAGATAGTCGATTCACTTCAAACTTTTGGAAATCATTACGAGATTCATTTGGAATCAAATTAGACATGAGCACATCATATCATCCACAAACCGATGGCCAAAGTGAAAGGACAATTCAAACATCGGAAGATATGTTGAGAGCATGTGTGATTGATTTTGGAAATGGTTGGGCTAACCATTTGCCATTGATCGAATTCTCGTACAACAATAGTTATCACACCAGTATAAAAGCGGCACCATTCGAAGCACTTTATGGTCGAAAGTGTCGATCACCGCTTGTTGGGCCGAGGTTGGAGACGCACAACTCACTGGTCCGTAAATGGTACGGAAACAACAGAAAAGATAGTTCAAACCGAGATAGACTCGAAATGCCGTGCCGGACGTAAAAGTTACGCAGATGTTAGGCGCAAACCATTGGAATTTCAAATTGGCGACAAAGTGATGTGGAAAGTATCGCCTTGGAAAGGCGTGGTACGTTTTGGAAAACGCGGGAAATTGAACCCGAAGTACATTGGGCCATTCAAAATTTTGAGCAGAGTTGGCCCTGTAGCTTATCGACTTGATCTTCCATCAGAACTTAGTCACGTACACAACACGTTTCACGTTTCAAACCTGAAGAAATGTCTTTCGGACGAATCACTCGTTATTCCATTGGAAGAAATTCAACTCGACGATAAACTCAATTTCGTGGAGGAACCGGCAGAAATTATGGACCGCGAGGTCAAGAAGTTGAAACAAAGTCGTATTCCTATTGTGAAGGTTCGCTGGAATTCTCGAAGAGGTCCCGAGTTTACTTGGGAACGGGAAGACCAGATGCGCCTCAAATATCCTCATCTTTTCACCAACAACACCGTAGGACCCAACAAGGACTGAATCGTGGGGTGAATTCCTTTTGGTTGGGCGAATGTGACAATTCGTATTTTCAGGTCATTCTCAAAACATTACTCATGCTTCATTATTTATCAGTTATCGTGAACTAGGTTTACGAGCATCAAATTCACGTAACCGTAATGGTTTAGCTGTGAATTCATGATCATATCATCGAGGACATTTCATATAGACTAAGTTTAGTCTACACTTCATTAACATCATTGTCATCATATTAGTTCATGCATGGTTTGGCATTTTACATTAAACGTATAACTTTTATTAAATAAACGTTATCGCGTAATTAATTATTTTGAACAATTGATCCATTACTTCCGAAAATTATCCCGATATATTTTTATACTCATATTAAGTTTATAAAATAATATTATGAGTTTACCCAGTGTTTTAAATTTATTTTGTATATAAATTGTTATATTTATATAACTACGACGGTTTTATTAAATTCGACACGATTATTATTATATCACTCAAATTTTGCAAGAAATGTATTTTTATAATTTTTATGACCTAAATATATTTTATCTTGACCCGTGAAAATTTATTTTTATCTAACGCTACCTTAAATATTCAAATGGGTACACAAGTTACCACTTAACTTCAAATATCTTACAAGTAATCCTACTTAAACATAAAAAAAAATAAAAAATGATATAAGTAAATGACTAACACCCCCTTGTCGACAAGGGGGGTGAGTCATTGGATATTTTACAAAATATCTTACTAAGTAAATGTGTTATACTCTTAAAACTTCACACATACACTTCATTATTCAAGTAAGATCAAAATCTATTTTTTTTGCTCTCTTCTCTCTTGCTAAAATTCGGCAGCCATAAGACCAAAGGAAAGATCATCTCAAATTTTTCAAGACAAGGTTTTATAAACTCTAGTATCACTTGTTGTAAAGGTTTTGCAATAAAAACCTCAAGTGATTAGGAAAAACCCATTGTCCTTAAACCTCATCATATTTCTTGTAAGCATTCATATTCATGTTTTTATTTCATATTCATTATTATGGTCATATCATTTTTATTTGAGAAAACATGCAAGTTATGTGATGTTTATACCACTTTTTAAGGTTTTTAAGGTTTTTAAGTGTTAAATATATATAATCCATCCTATAAATTACTCCTTGTTATATATTAGTTTTGGTGATGTCTAGGAAACCATGACACCCTAAGAAGGTGTATGGTAGGATTAGAATAGCTTCGGAGTTGTTTTGAATGGGTTAGAATAGGTTTGGCGCGAGAAAAACTCATTTCGACAAGTTTGCAAAAGGGTCTGTCCTTATTTTCAAAATCTGGAAAATTCGACAGTAGGTAAAAAATTTTGGCCTAGATATTTAGAAAATATACTTTAAAACGAAACCGTGGCCGCTTGAACGGATTAAAACGGAGTTATAACGAAGAAGTTATGAATTTTTCAATTTGGCGACGAAAAATATAATTTTGGAATTTCAAGAAGCGTTGTTTATTTTGTACAGTCGAAAACGTGGCTTAGACGTTATAAAAAGTGTCGACTTATCGAAAATATATATGTTATTTTGATACAAAAAGTTTGGAGAACAAACCATTGGGGAACTAAATTTGGAGAACAAAAGAATTGAAGAACTAAAAGTTTGGAGAACAAATATTTGGAGAACTAAAAAATTGGAGAACAAACATTTGGAGAACTAAAAATTTGGAGAACAAACATTTGGAGAGCAAAACATTTGGAGAACAAAATATATGAAGAATATTTGGAGAACTAAAAATTTGGAGAACAAACATTTGGAGAGCAAAACATTTGGAGAACAAAATACTTGAAGAACATTTGGAGAACAAAATAATCGGAGAACAAAAATGGAGTACATTTTCTTATAAAAGTGATGCCTTCTAGTAAGGTAATTTAAAAATGGTCAAGACGTTAAAAGATTATTTTACGACGAAAAGTATTATTTTCAAAAATTCATAAGTGGTATAAATATCATCCGAATTGCATGCATAACATTACATCATGACTTATTACATATCATATCATTCATAATAGGTCGGGCCGAGATTCACGCTACATTTCGTGTACTCACTTTTGTCATCGCATCAATTCATCAAGTGAGTTTTCATAGCCCCGTTGTACATGTTTATACTTATTTTCAAACTTACGGGGGAGAATACATTGCACATCATTTTTATTACGATGCCAAGTATATCAAATTCATTACATTGCTTAAGTTACCTCATGCCAATTGAATGTCCCCATTAGATAACATGAGCCGTTAATTTCATAGAAGCGAGGGTGAGTGGATAGATCTATCGAGGGTGACTCCTCCATCCGGGTTGGTGGATTCCAACTGGGTAAACGGATGCATTTCATTTAATAACATTATTTGAGTTGTTTGGCAAACACTCTGTTGGGCGAACATCATGATCGATCTAGTTTCGTGTCATGGACTTATAGCAATTGTAACATTTTGTGACGACATTGTCATACATTATCTATACTTGTGTAGTCGTATAAATCATTTTCATAAACCTATGATTTCTCACCAACATTATTGTTGACCGTTTTAGCAATGTATTTTCAGGTAACTAAGACATTCGCATCATGGCACGATTAAGGAACCTCATAGAGTCGCGGCGTCGACTTGTCTCATTGTATATTATGGTTTTCTTTTCAAAACATCGTTTGGACTTGTAATAAACTTATATTTTCCGCAAACTTTATCAACTTTTGGGACCTATCTTGTAACTCTGGATGTTTTGAATAAATGTCAAACGATGTGTTTTAAAACGGCACTTTAGGTCGTTCAATATAAGCGTGATTGTGATGCTATGACAATCAATCCCGTGAATTCCATTCACGCAAAACATATAATTTGGGGTGTGATGATTGGCATCGAGCTTGATTATAGAGAACTAGGTTGCATCATTGACCCTAGACTATAACTACATCATCATAGCATCTCATCATTTTATCATGAGTGCATATTCACTTTATATGCGGATTCATATACATTTTATTCGAGTTATTTACTTTTATTTCACACGGTTGTCAGAGATGTCTTGATTCGACCCTATCCCTATATCATCGACACGAACATGGAGGATGTCTCATCCGACACCAACATGAACGATGCCTTATCACACATCGTAGTTGTATCTTCTATTGGCTCTACTTGGACTTTCCACTTATTGTGACCGACATCGAGACCGAACCCTTTGAGGAGGCTAAGTCGCACCTACACCACCGTTAGCCCTACACATGGCCCGATTCATCCACCATCACCCCTATTATCATCATCATCTTCATCATACTATCTTAGGGAACCTATACCTACATCGACTTGCCGCTCAAAAGCGAGCACTTTTGACATCCCCGCATCATCCTCTATAGAACCCGAACCACCGCCTAGGTTCGAGATAGGTGAGCTCAAAGGCTATCTTTGCTAGACAACCTTCCACCGAGACATTAGAGGCACGTATAGATAGCCAAGTGTTGATTGATAGGATGTTAGGACAGTTGATAGGATGTTAGGACAGTTGTATCTTCCCCTTTTTGTTAATATCCAAATAGGGAACGTATGCAAATAATGATCTTGACCACCACGAACCAATATCATACTTCCAATCTAAGCCGTCCAATGTTTCAAATTGCCCTCCATGAAGAACACCAAAATGCTTACTAAAAGTGAATCCAAAACAGTAGAAAACTCCAACTAGCAGTAGTAATAATGATCAACAGTAGTAAAAATCAAACACTTCCCCTTGAGTGGTTGATATGGTTTAAATTACTTTTATTTTACAAGGCAATATCTCATGATTTAGGCTCATATTAGTTCTTGTTTGATGAAATATGTGCTTAATTATGTTTAAAAGTTGTTTTGTAAGGTTAATGATGATTTGATGCGGATGGATTGAATTGGAGATGGATAGCATTGAAGATGTTCGAGTTTGGATATGCCTAGAAGACCATAAGCCCATGTGTCCTAATCTGGAAGGCCTTATGCTACTTGAAGATTGAAGAATACATTTTCCAGGTAGAAGACCATATGCCTACAGCAGAAGGCCTTATGCTCCACGTATGAAGAATGCCTATTTCACCAGGTCATACGCCCTTATGCCCCATCTCTGGAAGGGCGTATGGTGCCTGCATACTTGCTATAAAAACCCATTTTTAGGGTTTCTTAATGCATTTTCTCTTCCACACACAACCAAGTGACGGCTCAAAACTATTCTTTGGAGATTTTTGGGGCTTTTTGGAGTACTTGGAGAGGAGAATAACACCTTTTGATTCCCGCAAACATTATTGTAATCCAACGGTTAATCTTGAATTTTGATTTATGATTATGTCTTGTATCATTTTCTTTACTTGTTTGTTTGAATCACTCTTTATGAGTGAGTAGTCTTTTAATGTTTGCTTAGATTAGATGTAGCTTGTGGTTGGATAATACAAACATGGTGTGATTGTGCAAAACCCATTTGGGGTTTTTGATGAAATGAATGTTTTGATGTTTTCTTTATTCAAAGTTTGTGTTTATCAACTAATATTTCTATGAATGATTAGATTAAGTTTGTAGACCAACTTCTTTTGAAAGTCATTTGTATTTCACTAATTGTCTATGCTTAGTGGAAACTTTAATCTAGAACAAGGATTATTGGGACTTGTTGAGGAGGTAAACTATAGTTTTGAATATTGTTTAGTTACACATATGACCATTTGTGTAGTTGGAATCTAAATATCAAACGTTTTGTGAAATCAAAGATTGGTTTTAAAAGCATAATTTGAGGTGGTGTTTACAAAGACCCTTGTAGCACTTTCCAATAATTGTTAGGGGTAGATGATGAAGACCCTCAAAGTCTAGCCACATTAGTAACCCAAATCGCACAATTGCACTTTGTTGAGTATTATCCAACCCAAGTGAAGTCTATCTAAGCAAGCATTCCTTTTAGCTTATTGTTTCTCAAACTTTAATTAGTTAAGTATTTTTTAAGGTCGTTTCTTAGTTTAAATTAATTTAGTTTAGTTCTAATAGTTTATAAAAACAAAACAAAAACCCATTTCATAACTAAATATAAAACGAACATTAAGTATCTTGATTTGATTTTGGCTTCCTTGGGACGATAAAACCGGTCCTTACTTTACTATATTACATACGATTGGTGCACTTGCCATTTGTGTGTAGTCTGTAGTTTGGTAATTTCCAAAGTTTATTTCACAAGTATTAAAACGCACATCAGTGGTGCATGAACATCAAATGATTCTTCAAATCTGTAAGCTCTTTGTAATGATCACTTGTGAAGAAAACCAAATATAACGAATTTGATGAAGAAGTAAAATAACCAAAACTTGTATCTTATATCTTGCACTATAGATGACATTGAGCGATACCTATGTATGGGAGACCTCAATCTCTTGACGATAATCATTGAGCACAATAACGTCTACTCCTTTAAGTGTTATGTCAATTCTTTGTCATAATCATTGAAGCACGAACAAGTTACCTTAAAAGTAGCTATGATCCTTTTAAGATATGATAAAATACGTATCCAAGTAATTCCACTTCATCTTCAAAGAAGTGATAAATAATCGTCTTCGTAATCAATTATGCAATAAATCCAAATCCGAGCCTTTTAAAACCTTTAAGAACAAATTCCAAATTTTCTTGTGTGTGTGAAACAATATCATGTCTTGTGTGTGTAAACCATCTGAACTTCAAACTTGTCATGCTCAACTTCCCCTCAAGTCGAAAACAAGCCTATTAGCAACACTTTTTCTGTCACTAAATTGTCGCTTAATCTGTCACTATCATGATTACTCCTTCCTCCCAAATCAGTTAGTGACACAAATTCTATTGCTGAACTGTTGCTAAACTGTCTCAAATCAAAGAGCAGTACTTTGTGTCCAAGTAGTACTTTCATCGAGCAGTACTTTCGTCCATGAGCAGTACTTTCATCCAAACGCAGTACTTTCGTTTAACCATAAGTATAAAAATTAATATTTTATATTTTGTTCGAGATCCTCTATTCCAACCAGCCTTCAATCAATAACCAGTAACCTATTCACCAATTAAATCAAATAAAAAGCACCGACCCCATAAACTAATTCGAATGACATAGTTGCAAATTTATATTCAGCCTGAACCTTATATCACATGTAAAGCATTCATGTGATTACAGATCACCAGTAGTAGCCTTCCTTTTCGTGTACAAAATAACTAGTACTACACGTACACACAAATCAATATCTGACATCCATGTGACCTCCTTGGTCGAATGCACAAAACAAAAGTAAATCCCATTATATCCATCAAAAGCCAATCCCACGTGATAACTTGAATCAATTTCCATCGTGGGTCCCAAAAATATAGTATCATCAAATTAATACCGTCCAATTAATTAATCACCAATCAAAAACCATGAAAACAGTATTATCTGTTGTCCCATATGCGTATACCGATGTGTACAATACCAAAACGTCACTATGAAAACTCTTGATCTCAACAAACAATTAATTCGTACGAGGTACAATTATAACAAATCAACCAATCAGGAATAGAAGTAGTACCATGCTTGTCGACAACCTTCCAATCAGTACAAATTAATTAATTAATTAATGTACCGTATAATCTTTTAGTAACCCTTTTATCGCCACACCGGTTTTAAGACTTTTGCAAATCTGCTTCTGTCGACAATCAGTAAACCTTTTTCTTCATAAAACAGTCCATGGTGAAGGAGTACCAGATGCTAGTTAAAGTTAAATTTTGTTGGATCTGATACCACTTGTTAAATTTTGTTAAAGTAAGTGATTCGATGAATAATAACTTTAGGTTGCTAACACTAACTTGTCGATAAGATGTTTCATTCTTTATTGTTTTTGTCTTACTTAACTCTATTAAGTATGCGGAATTTACTTGAATAAAGCTAAGAAGAATTAACTTTAACTTTGACGATTATATTAAAACTCTGAATCTGCTTGATACACAGATTCACTAACAATCCCTAACAACTCTAACATCGAACTTAGTAAACTTTAATATTGCACGTACGTATAATGCCAATCTAGGGGTCCTTTTATAGGCATAAGGATAACCCTAGTCGGTTTACAATTCTATTCCTTGTACGTCAAGTAATACTAAACTAAACTTAGAATATTCTAGAATCACATAATAATCCTTAACGATTTTGCATAGCAGTCCTTTAACCATCTGATTACTTTGATGAGCCAGCGGTACTTTGACTTTCTTCTTTAGCGATGATTGACTCTTGACACTTTGACTTTCTGTATCCTAACAATCCTCCCTAACTTGAATTCTACTTGCTTGATTTCAAGTTCCTTTATATATTAACTTTAACATCTTTGTCTTGAGGAAAGATTGTGACTTTATCTTCAAATTTTGTCTTTGTATTCCACAGCCAGCTTGTATTATCATCATCAAAGTAGTCTTTATATGCAATCCTTTTGCTGCAACAATCAGCAAGCTCCATCTTTTCAGCTACTCAACAACATATGGCAAAGTGTACATCAGTTCATTTAAGTTTCAGTCTATTCTCATCACTTCCAGGTGTGTAAACTCCTGTGAGAGGTGAATCATTGAAATTTTAATGGATTTTGATGTCTCTTTACCAAAGCCATTAACTCTGGAGTAGCCAATGTTTAGGTGTGTAAGACCATGGTACATTGATATACCACAATATTTGCTAAAAATTATATGGTTATCAATGTATGTACCATGGTCTTACACACCTAAACAATGGCTACTCCAGAGTTAATGGCTTTGGTAAAGAGACATCAAAATCCATTAAAATTTCAATGATTCACCTCTTACAGGAGTTTACACACCTGGAAGTGATGAGAATAGACTAAAACTTAAATGAACTGATGTACACTTTGCCATATGTTGCTGAGTAGCTGAAAAGATGGAGCTTGCTGATTGTTGCTGCAAAAGGATTGCATATAAAGACTACTTTGATGATGATAATACAAGCACAGGGAATACAAAGACAAAATTTGAAGATAAAGTCACAATCTTTCCTTGAAGACAAAGCTGTTAAAGTTAAATATACAAAGGAACTTGAAATCAAGCAAGTAGAATTCAAGTTAGGGGAGGATTGTTGGGATACAGAAAGTCAAAGTGCTGAAGAGTCAAAGTATCGCTAAAGAAGAAAGTCAAAGTACTACTGCTCATCAAAGTATCAGATGGTTAAAGGACTGCTATGCAAAATCGTTATGATTATTATGTAATTCTAGAATGTTCTAAGTTTAGTTTAGTATTACTTGACGACAAGGAATAGAATTGTAAACCGACTAGGTTATCCTTATGCCTATAAAAGAACCCCTAGATTGGCATTATACGTGCGCAATATTAGAGTTTACTAAGTTCGATATTAGAGTTGTTAGATTGTTAGTGAACTGTATCAAGCGTATTCGTAGTTTTAATATAATCGTCAAAGTTAAAGTTAATTCTTCTTAGCTTTATTCAAGTAAATTCCGCATACTTAATATAGTTAATTTAGTGTTTCATTGTTAGTGACTTAGGATTTATCCGAGGTTGCTAAGCCCTTACAAGCTACATAAAGTTAGTTTGGTTAGAGTACATCGATCCAACAAGTGGTATCAGATGCTACATTATTTTAACTTTAACTAGCAAACTAATTTGGTACTTGATCCAACAAGTGATTGAAAAATTTAACTTTGGTACTTGATGAAGGAGTACTAGGTGCTTGAAAGAGGATCCAACAAGTGCTATGCACTTTTCGTTTATAGCTGCTCAAACATCTGGCTCAATAACATCTTATCAATTGGTATCAGATGCTAGTTAGACAGTCCTATGCATTGCTTGAGGGGAGGCAACCAATGCCTATTTGGAGTTTTTGCCATTATAGAGAAGAGAATAGAAAAGTACTGCTTTTTGATTTTATGAAATTACTGCTCTGAAAGTGCTGCTTTGGAAAGTATTGCGCATGTGGAAAGCACTGCTTGTCTTATCAACGTACTGTTCCAACGGTCAAAAGATGGGTTAATATTCAAATAACGGTAACTTTGTTATTATGGGTTGTGATTTTTCAAATCTTACCTATAAATAACTACCCTCCGATTTTCCCTCTTATCTTTATACTTATCAATCTTTTCCATATTTCTCTCTCTTTCACATTTACTATTCATCGAATCACTTAATTTTGTAAACACCAAACAATGGCGAATCGAAATACAGTTTCTAAACACAACATGGTGGCTAATTTGGATAAAACTGAAGCTAATGTCAGATTCCATGACATTATTGATTTTCTCACTGGATCTCCAATCAGTTATGCACTTTTGGTTGAACCAGATGTTATTGAGCCATGGATTCAACAGTTTTGGGCGACTGCTAGAACTCACATGGAGAATGCTGAGTCATATATACAGGCTAAAGTTGCTGGAAGGATTGTGAAAGTTAGTGAAGATTCAATTCGAGAAGATCTATTACTTGATGATGAAGAAGGAGCTATATGTTTTGACAAACAACTTCTTTGGGATACTTTAAGAGACATTGGGTATGAAGGGTCTTTAACTGAAACAACATTCAAGAAACCCTTGTTTAGTCCGCATTGGAAGTATTTGGTACATGTATTTGTTAGGTCACCATATTAGTAACACAAGCATCAAGATAAGAAATAGAGGAGAAGAGATCGGATGAACAATACCACACACACATGTATAAGATGTAAGAAAGGTTATGCGTAAATGATATGAGTGAATTGAACAACCAACCCTCAAGTGAGGGTTATTACGAGGTATTTATAGGAGAGGGAGCTAGGGCAACACTCCTAGTCCCTTCCTTTCTCTTATGGACTTGGGCCTAGGCTTATGGGCCTTCTACATAAGCCTAAGCTAATAACAAACATAAAGGTCATATTAAGCTAACTATTACATATGAATCACTAACACTTGAATAAGGTTTAGGAGTGATTCCAACAATCTCCCCCTAAGTGTTAGTGATGAATGAATGAGTGATAAACGTTGTAGGTCCGATGTAATAGTAGCTTTGACGCCTTCGACATTCTTCTTTCTTGTGAGAAGAGGTGTCTTGATTTGAACAATCTCTCCAAATGTAGAGAAATTGTTTCTTTTGAAGTATTCTCGCTTTGACGTCTTCATTTTCTTTGTTCTTTAGTTCTTTGTTCTTTTAAAGTGATAATATGTTGTGGTAATCAGATCGTTGCTTTGCTCCGGTGTCTCCACGTCTTTCTCCAACATGCTCACACGCCTTTAACGTTGGATTATAGTTGATGAAGTTCATTAAGTCTTTAAACTTTGTAGATTCTTTGTTGACGAAGAATCATTCGACTTTGTGTTGCCTTTGATTATGAAAGAACTTTCATAAGTGATGTTGTTGGTATGAGCATGTGGAGAATCAGACGATCATCCGCTCCGAGCTTCCATAAGAAGTAAACATAGGAAAGGTTAGTAATAAGCGGATTCCGCACTTACAAGTTTGAACTTCGAGAGTGTTAACAAAGATAGTGTGAAAACACAACTCTAATTCTCACAAAGGCCATTCACGAACCGAGTCCCACAAGTGAGATAACTCGATGTACGAAGCACATCTACGGTTCAGATGAGTCCGAGGTACGCCAAGCATCACCTCACGAATGTAGACCGTTTGAGACCACTAAGCGTAATCCACGAGGAGTTACCAAGTGACTGCCGTCGGTCGTTTGATGTTGACCTGGCAGAGTTTCCATTCAATCACCGAGGATCATGATGTGAACCTCTCATAAATATTCTCGATGATTGCTAGGATGCATGTAGGACTCGATAACGTACCATCGTTGTTCTTATTGTTGAACAACAAGTGATGAAATGTCAAGTGTACCTAAGAGATCTTTTGATGAATCTCATGGCTCTAGACTCAATAGTGCGTTTTGGTTTTCCGAGCGGAGACTAAGGAGAGGGTCTCCTCTTCAATACCGGCAATCTCTAAGATAAAGCCAATAGTTTACGAGGGTTCCTGTGAGAATGAAACAAGCTTCTTTCGGGAGAAACTTGAGTGGCTAAGAAGGTTTAGTGTATGCGCCATCGGGTCAATGACTTAATTTTAATCTTCAATACGGCGTCATCAAGTGACAACCAAGAGCATATGAATTGAACCCGTGTCCGCTCTAAGTTGAATAACTGAGGGCTATTTCTTTTCACCCTTTTCTTTGCTTTTCTTTTAATTCTTCAACTCCTTTTTCTCCGATTCTCATTTTCTCCTTTTATAATCATACCTAAGGACTTCTAAGTACTAACTATTTGTGATGTCCTTGGGTAGATCCCTCCGTTCAAGGATCATAGGACTGTTATTCCTAACCTTAGTCACCTTATAACTCCATTGCCATAAAACCATTTTCATGAAAATCTCTCAAGTGTTTGTAAATGAAAACATGTTTGAACACTTCAAGAGTTTTAGATTTTGAAATACTCCCCTCAACATGTGCTTAAGAGTTTTGATGAAATCTACAGTGAGGAAAGAGCGCGCATTTTTGAATTGATCAACTCAAGATAGACAATTCCCGAGGGACACGGTTACGTTGCATAGTTAAAGAGTTACATTGTCGACTTTTAGGTGACAACTAGCTCTAATAACTACCTTGAAGGTGTGGACAAACCTCGAAAGGTTGTCAAACCCACAAAGTTCATGTCTATCAAGAGCTTCTCGAATAGGTACAATTTACTTGGATAAGTCTTTGGAAGACAAATCTTTTCAATGTATGATTTGTTCGAGATCCCGTCAATTCATGGGTTAAGTCTTTTCACACGACGATTCAAGTAGCAAATTAACATATTTCTTATCACAATAATTTTCTCCCCTCAAAATGGCATATAAATGTTATTTTGATAACGCTTTGATAAAAATATGACCATTTCGAGTTTTGTGGGAAGATTATCACGAAGAACAAGTCGTTTGAACAAAGATTTAAGCAAATACTCCCCCTCAACAAGTAATACTAACTTTTGAGGTTTTGAAAAACGTAAGGGGAAGTACTTGTTCTTTTGAGCAAAACCTTGAAAATTGAAAGGTTTGATAGGTTTTACTCAAAAGTAAGAAGCTTTCGCTCCTTTTATAGGATTGTGGCACTGAAGCGTACCACAGGGTCCTTTCATTACAAGAATGGGTTGTACACTGTTATGTGTGCACAAGCCATTGTCAAATAATCAAACAAACAAAATCACAATCAAGAGAGTACCCAATGATTACAGACGATCAGCTACTTTCTGAGGACGTTGGAAAGTCAGAATCGAAAAGTTTTGTCATCCTCCCACATAGCTCTCCAACCGTTGCACCTGATCTCGATGAATCAAACATTCATCAATCCTAGTGATAAATCAACGAACATCCTTCCGATCCTTTGAATTCCATCTCTTCGTCTGAATTATACCCAACTCAATGTCCTTCAATCGATATGACAATCCATCTCGAACCATCTCCAGGGTGGCGTCATAGAACTTAGTGAATTTCATCGAAAGCCATGAAGCAAGTATGATGATTTTCACTTTGGTAGACAAACCCAAACTTTTGTTTATGAACGATTTTGTACTGAGGTTCTTGATTGATTCCGATGAAGTGTAGAATTTAGGTAAGATTCGACCTCGAGGTGGAGAGCTTCAACACGCTCTTTGATTTGAAACGTATGAAAACAAGGAGTGCGAGAATGTACTTGATCCGGATTTCGTTGAGGTTCGAGTTGGGGCTCGGTATGTCGTGATCCTCACCACCGGTGTATGTAGAGTGATTACCGGTTTTCTCCATTGGTGGTGTGGTTTCTAAAACCCTTGGTTGATCGGATGGTGGTGGTTGTGAAGCTTGTTATGTAGTGGTGATAACATGCTTAACCATTTGTCGAATCATTGGATGGAGTTGCCTTCAATGATTTTCTTGTTGACATAGGTGTTTCTTATGTTGATGGAGGTGATGATTGAGATGATGATTTGGGTTTGGTGGAAGTGTCAAGAGGTGTTTGTAAGACTGTTGGGTTTGTGTATTGGATTGTCAACTATGTAGTTGTCTCGATTCCTTCTTAAACTTTTCCTTCTCACTCAAGCGACTTCTTTTGTCTCTTTTCGAACCATTTCCTCTTGACCACCAAATTATCATCATCGAGGACTCTTTCATCCTTATCATGATCGTAATCTCCTTCGTCATATATTTCCCCATCTTCACCATGCTATTCTTCTTGCGGTTGTTTTAGTTGTTGTTGTGGTTGCTTCATTTCAACAGTAGTAGTGACAGTGACACCCTGATCCTTACCGGGTTGATTAACCGGATCGGATGGGGTAAGAGATGTTTTCAATGGATCTTCCATAAGTGGAGGACTACTGCTTGACCCTCCTGCCCCACTGGGTTGATTAACCGGAAAGGTTGAAGCATGGTATTCCATCCTTTTCTTCTTTAATGACTTATGAAATTGTATTTCCTCATCCATTGAATCATACTTATCATCGGATGACTTTGTGAGCATGAATTTGAATGGATGTTGCGGATGGATGTCCACAAAGAATTTCGCAAGATGATTATGAGCATATGAAGTTGTTGAAGATGTCACGAGATTGTTCTTGCTAATTGTTTTGTCGTATCCGGTGGGAATGTGTTTGCCATTGAGAGCTCAATTTGGGGCATTGATGTTTGCTTGATTTGCGACCATTTCATGATCCGAAAGTCATTAGACAAAGAGACAGACATATGGAAACACAATGTGTTTGTTTTAGTCGATTTATTATCTAATTACTTGTATGATGGTAACATGTTTATGTTAGTTACAAGTCCTAAGTCACATTAGTCCAAATGTATGAAGTTGATGTGATAAGTTACGTGAACATGTTAATTTTGAAATTTCAAAGACCAATAATTCACTTAACACACAACATATTAACTTTTGTAAGCTTATATGAAACATCAGATATTTGTAACCTATGCGTAACATTTAACAAGTAACATATGCGTAACGGGCCAAAATGTAGTGAACAGTGGGTTATGTGTAACAAGGATCCTTATGCGTAAGAAAGGAGCTTATGCGTAGAAGTAAACTAAAGCGTAAGACCAAGCTTAGGCGTAAGAGTTTCTTACGCGTAAGACAAGTTCAAAGGCTTTAAGCTTACGCGTAGGGATAAGCTAGATGTTACGCGTACAGTTTACTTGTAAGAGTAAAGCTTATGCGTAACAAGCCTTGTTTACGAATATCTTTCCAAGATACACGTAATCCACTGTACACCCCATATGCGTAAGAGCTACGCGTAAGATTTCTCTTAGGCGTAACCTTTACGCATAAAGTATTCCTTAAGTGAAACGGTTTGAACACCTAAAGATTCTGACATTACGAATAATTAACCTGTTAAATATAAACATGAAAACTTGATTGCAGTTAACTCCAAACATCTTTTAGATCACAAAACAAGCATAAGAACATATCGAGATACACGTAAAGACTTAGGCATAAAATTACTTAAACCCTAAACCCTTAATCTACGCGTAAGAGATATAGCCACACAAATCAAACAACAATGTTTCTGGAGTGTCCTAGATGTCATATGAGTGCAATGGAGCAAGATTTAACACATTTCCACCACAAAATCAGAAGATTCATGGGAGATGAACCCTAAAAAACTAAACTTAAATTCTTACAATTTAGATGTTTCTGGGCTAATTTCAAGGTTCAAAACATGCATATAAACTTATTCTAACACTTTCTTTAACACCTAATAACATATCACAGAATAGAAAAAACCCTAAATGAGCGTAAGAACCCTAGAATTCAAATTAATGAATTTTAAGATTCAGTTCAGGATGGTTATGGATGATTGAAACAAGTTTAATAGACACTAAGAAAGGTTTTAACATAACTCATTTCAATCCAAACACTTATATGCATAAACACCCAGTTCGTTCGAGTGAACAATTTTCCAAAATCAGTTTAAAGAGTTTTAACCGTTGGATTTGAAAGAATTTTAGAAACCCTTGTTTATCATCTTGATCAAAACAGTTTAGAACTTATAGATTATGAAAAGCTTGAACGGATTTTGAAGATTTGATTTGGGCCGTTTGATCTTGGTGGTTGAGGAGTAAATGATTTTGTTAAAATTAATTTGCCAAGTTGACACATTCAGTCCCTCAACCTTAAAGAGGTTCCAACCAAGATCCTTTAACTTTCGTTTAGGTTAGACAAAACTCATGTAAGGCAAGAAACTTAACGATACTCCCCCTCGACTTTTGAAATAATGAATTTTGAAGACATTTGAGTCCGAGGAGAGTATTTGACAAGAAACGATCCACCATTTTGGAAGAAACAACATATTTTTGAAAACACGGAAGTACAAGGTTTTATGAAGTGAAAAATATTTACTTTCTCCCTCAACACTTGTTCGGAAAAATAGTGAAAGATTTGATAGAACAAAGTGTTGATCAAGATTTGTACTTGCGATGTTTGAAAGAATTTAGATAGAAGAATATTTTTTGAGATTTTCGATTTTATATTTTTGTATTTTGTTTTGGAAAAATATTTACAAAAGATGTTTTGGTGTTTGGTGGTTTTAAGAATGTTTTAAGAGTTCATCCAGTTCCTCTTGAGTCAAACACCGCATACCAATCCGTGGACCAACTCATTAAACCTAGGAAAAGCTAAGGCTTTGGTGAGAAGATCGCCAATTGGTATTCTGCACCACAAAGTATAATTCAACAAGTACTGCTCCACGTGGTCCTTAATGAAATGATATCAAGATCGATGTGCTTTGATTTGAATGTTGTCTTGAGTTACGAGATCGCAATAGCACTCGATTGTCGCAAAGACATCGTGATTTTGTCAAACACGTAACCATAGTCTTTGAGTTGTGTTCTCATCCAAATGACTTGAGCACAACACGCCGACATGGCTACATATTCTCGCTTCATTGAGGAGAGCGATGTACAATCCTCGCTTCTTCGATTGCCATGACACCGGTTTATCACCAAGAAATTATAGTGCTCCAAGTACTTTTCCGTGAATCTAAGCATCCTGCGTGATCGTCGTCTGAAAAAGCTATTAGTTCAAAACCGAATCCTTCGGATACGGATCCCAAATTAATGGTTCCCTTGATGTATCGGAGGATTCTTTTAGCCTCGAGAGGTGGGTTTCAGATTGGTCTTGACCGATAACGGAGCAAAGATATACGACAAACACAATATCGTGCCCTGCTAGTCGTTAGATACATGAGAGACCCAATAATACTACGGTATTTGGTAGGGTCCACCAATTTCCCATGTAAATCAGCATATAGCTTCTTGGTATGAGCCATTGGTGTGGCATAGGTGTCACAGTTTTGCATTCTAAATTTGTTCATAATTTCAAGGGCATATTTGGACTGACTCAAGAAAATACCACGGGGTGATTTATGAACTTGCAGTCCTAGAAAGAACGTAAGTTCACCCATCATGGACATTTCAAAATGTTTCTTCATAAGTTTTGCAAAAGCATTTGAGTATTTTAAATGTGTTGACCCAAAAATGATGTCATCCACATAAATTTGAACGATTAAAATATGTTCCCCGTGATATTGTATGAAAAGTGTAGGGTCGACCGAACCTTTGGTGAAATTATTGGCAATTAGGAAAGATGATAACTTATCGTACCATGCCCGAGGAGCTTGTTTGAGACCATACAGAGCTTTGTTCAGTTTGTAGACATGGTTCGGGAACGCGGGATCAACGAATCCTTACGGGTGGTCGACATAAACCATTTCTTTTAGTTGATTGCTTAGAAAAGCGCTTTGACATCCATCCGAAAGACCGTTATATTCATATGAGCGCGAACGAGAAAGATCCGAACGACTTCAAGACGAGCAACCGGAGCGAATGATTCTTCAAAGTCAATACCCTCTTCCGTTTATAACCCTTAGCCACCGACGTGGCTTGTTTACGATACGTTCCTTCAAAGATCCAATTTGTTCTTCCAAATCCATTTGAGACCAATGACGTAGACCCTGTTGGTCTTTCAACCAGTTCCCATACTTCAAGACGTTTGAATTGGTTGAGTTCTTCTTGCATGGATTCAATCCAGTTGTCTTTGGTCATTGCATCTTTAATGTTTGGGTTGCCAATAATGTTCTCTAGAGGATGGTCTTTCGTCCAATGATGTGTGGAAGGTTGATGTTGATATACATTATGAAGATTTTGACGATTCAAATGGTTTGTTGATGATTCCGCGACATCAGGTGCAACAGTTTCAATGGCAAACGGGTTAAAGAACGTATTTGGATCAAAATCATGGGTGGGGTACTTCATTAAGAACATCGCATTTGGTTCGGTCGTCGTTGGAAGCAGTTTGTTCAACTGTTGTTGCAGAGTCAATCGGTGGTGCTTCTTCAATGAGAGTTGTTGTAGCAGTGTATCGGTATAAGAGTATTATCGGGTTGAGCGGCAGAAACATCGGATAAACACGAGCACGTTCATCAATAAATCCACCGAATGAGGAGCAAATAGTCTTTCCATTTGTTGTGAGTAAGTCGAGGGCTTGTTTCGGTGATGAAGGGGTTTGGGGACGTTTAAGCGGTTGTGACCGGGTTCCAAGTCATATACTCGGAAGCCATATCCGTAAGTTCATCAAAATTAGCATGAATCGCTTCCATAACTCGCTTTGTACGACGATTCGGATCCGGAAACCCTTAGAATTTTCACAATATCCTATAAATACTCAATGTCGACTTTGGCTTTGGCTTACCAAAGTCATCACGATCATTATTCGGATAGCAAAGGGATCCAAATACATGAAAGTGTTTGAGATTCGGTTTATGGTTATGGATAAGCTCAAAAGGTGTTTTGTTGTGGCGTTTAGTAATCATTGAACGATTTTGAGTATAGCATGCGATTGATACGACTTACGCCCACAAGTAATCGGAAGTTTAGCATTGATTAACATTGTTCTTGCAGCTTCTACTAACGCTCGGTTTGTCTTTCAACAACTCCGTTTTGTTCGTGTCCGTGCAATAGATGTCGATGCTCAATTCCCACTTTCTCATAAAATTCTCGAAGAGTTTGGTTAACAAATTCGGTTCCTTTGTGCATTACGATTTGGCGGACGATGTTAGAGTCGAACTTGAATTTTCGTGAGAAAGGTGATGATCATCTGTGGAACTTGATCTTTACTTCAAGAAAGTAGACCCAAGTCCATCGTGAGTAGTCATCGAGAATTACCAAGATGTAGCGTTTGCCATTAATCGCTTGCACACGCATTGGGCCACACAAATCCATGTGAAGAAGATGAAGCACATCTCGAGAGTTGTGTTCCACCTTTGAAGGAAAATGAGCACGAGTGCTTTTCCCTTGTTCACAAGTCGAGCATAGGTGATCTTTGGAATACCGGAATCTCGGAGACCTTCAACAAGTTTGTGTCGAGCAAGGTTGGTGATGGTTTGAAAGTTTAGATGTGAGACGACGGTGCCATAGCCGAGATTTTGTTGATGTAGCCTTTGAGAGTAGGCGGATGGGAGATGAAGCAACCATGTCTTGCATTGAGATTGTGTATAGACTATAATTGCGAGAGCCGGACATTAGATCGTTTCCTTGTAGATCACGAATGAAACAAGTTTTCTCCCGAAAAGCAACTTCCAAATCTCCATCACGTAATTGACCGATCGAAAAGAGATTGTGATCGAGGCCTTCCACATAATAAACCCCGCTAATTTCAATATTGCCATTGATATAATCTCGTAGCCCATGATAGTCGCTGAGTGATCATTCCGAATCGACAAGTGCCAATGAACTTTGCAATAAAGTTTGATAACGAGCTTAAGATTGCTGTCATGTGTCGGGAACATCCGCTATCAACAATCAAAGGATGATCAGATCACCTGCATTACACATGCGGGCGACACGGATGGAATAGAGGTAGATGTGGAACCCAAGAGTTAGAGGGTTCCTCGGCAGCTATAGTAGAAATACACACATCAATGATTTTAGGCATCCATTTAAATCCTAGTGTATTATGTATCCATTTCGCTATCTCTAACTAGTCTTAGCTTTAGTCTTAGTGAATGCACTAGGTGGTACTACATTCTTTGGAGGTGATCTCGAACCACAGGGACATCAATGCGTTTCTTAGAATCTAAGGAGGCGATCTACCAAGCACGGACTTAGAAGCATTAGTGGGCCTAGAGGTATTCCGATTCTTAGGATTCCGTAACGAGACAAGATAGCTCTAGCAACACATTTGTCATGACAATCGAAAGCATACTTTTACGACAAATAACACAAGAAGCATCGATGAATATCAAAAGTACTTAAAGGTTTAGCATTCGTTACAACACTTTTGCATTACATTTGTCGACGCAATATCTAAAGTGGTGCAACTTAAGTCTTATTCAAAGTCCTAGGTGTTATTCTACTTCAACATTATTTATTGATCTTTTCTTAGGTCACAACTTCCTATTCTTCCTTGTATTGCTCCTAGGCTATGAAGTGCGGACGCTTGGAAAAGAGGCAACTATTCTGCTTCGAAGAGAGGAAGCACATTAGTATCTTGTGTTTTGTCAAGAATCAATCTGGGTTCACGTTTGCTAAGTGTTACAGTGCAATTTTCTTAATGATGCTAGGTGAACTTGTTCATACTTTCCTAACATTTCCTTAACTTAATGATAGTGTGCACCAAATCTTGATTTTCTTTAAAAATTCATGACTTCTTTAGTGTGTGCAAGATAATGATCAAGTTCGGTTGATGCTTCATTTTGAGTCTGTTTGAGTAAATCAAATATGACACCATATTCATTTTAACTTTTGCAAGTTCTTGTTCATATTTTGAGATTTGACATTTCAAAGATACGCTTTGATCATCCATTTGCTCAATTTTAGGATTAAACGGTTTTGATTTCAACGGTGAATTTTGTTTTGCAAAGCAAGTTCACGATTTTGACAATCTTGTTGACACCATTGAAGATGACGTTTTGAATTTGAAAGTTCATTTATCAATCGCTCATTTTCAACTTTTAAAGACTCGATATGATGCACATTATCAATATTCTCAACAAGATCAACGTAATCAACAGAATCAGAGAGATATGATCGATGCATATGCAATGATTGTAATAAAACAAGATTATTGATATCGGACATATAACATCTTCCAAGAGTCGATCAACATCTTTTCTCAACAATTTCTTTTACGCTTAGTATTTGAAATCGATGTTTCGCTTTCTCGAAAACGGTTTTCATGAGACCAAGTTCCTTGTGAAAATCCTTTCCCAATATAGTGCACAAGTTTTCAAATTTTTAACATGGGGTAAAGTCTTTTCGAAGAATGTCTCGATGTTCTCGCCCATTGGCGATTGAAAATGTTCAACTTTTATTTCGTAATGAAATTCAATCTCACGCTCCAAAATTTTGAGGTCGATAAGAAAGTGTCAAAGTATTTTATGACGCGACAACTTTCGGCTTTTGTTTTAACTTCACTAAGTGAAGGTAAAGGACCATTAATTTGTGCACCATTTTGTTTGGGACTAACTTCAGAAACTGGTGTGATAACAAAAGGTTTGTTAGAAGTATCTTGTTGTTTGACCAAAGTAACGGCTTTTGAATAGTTAAATGGTTTGTTATAAACGAAATTTTCCATTTTTGACCGACTCTCGTTGATTCGCTCCCGAACAGTCAAGTTTTCTCACTCAAACCGACCACTTGTGAATGGCCGACCGTGACAAACTTAAAACAGTCCGGAAACGAATGCAATGAAGATCAGGGGAGTATAGTGTTTCCCCGGGTCGTTATGTCCCAGCGAGCTATGCAATGAATCACCAAACGGATAGTGATCAAGAGATTTGAACGGAAAAGAGTTTTTTGAATTATTATAACTATAGAAAAAGTCTATAAATTACAACGGCTTAAATGCAAATTAAAGAAAATTAAAAAGATAAAAAATATTAAATAAACGCTATCACTATTTGAAAAATGATGTTTTTGATTTTATGTTTTATAAAGCGAAATTTAAAACTACGCGACGTCTAAATGAAAATATGAAATCAAGCAAGATTAACCCTAAAAATATGAAAATGATATTTTACAAACCTAATGATAAAAGAAAATTTTTAGAAAAAGAAAATTATTTTTAAAACTATTTATCTAATTATTATTAATTAAAAACTAATTTTAACTATTTAATAATAACCTAAAATACAAGAAAATATGAACTAAAGCTAGAAAAATAAAATTTTGACTTGGAAAAATCTAAAATAACAAAATAGAATTTTCAAAACTATTTTTGTATTTTTCTGATTATTTTTGTATTTTCTAGGAATTAAAAACTATTTAAAACTACTTAAATTACTTAAAAATACAATTTTAACTAAGAAAATCTGAAAAATATTTTTTGTCTTTTATATTTATCTTAACTTGAGAAAAATGAAAAATTATTTTTGAAACTTTTTCAATTAATTGTATTAAATGCTATTTAAAAGGATTAAAAGCGATTTTAATTAAGAAAAATAGTAAACCGACCTAGAAAAATCTGAAAAATTCAAGAAAAGTCTAAAATAATGTTAAGAATCTAGGAAAATAGAAAACAGTAACTTGTGTGCAAGAATAATGGACTGCAATCTCAAGTGCTTATAAATAAGCACTTATAATAAGCCAACAACCACAAACAAGCACCAAACTGTTATAGAAGCTTTAATATGCTATAAGTACTCAAAATGAACTAAAAACAACTTCTCCAAACCACTGAATTGCTAAATACCAAGATTTGATTGTTTTGATTTCAATGTGCAAAAACAGATTTGATGGGCTACTTTAAGCTTAAGCACAAGCTACAAAATAAGCTGAAGATGAAAACCAAAAGTTGGAACTAGGAGGAGACATGGCTAAGAACTTAAAATCCAAAAAGGAGATCTAGGTAAGCTCTATTGAGCTTTTGACAAGCCCTATAAGACCTGTGCGAGACTCGGTTTATCTTTGAATCGTTGCACAGGCATATTAAGCCCATTTGAAAAGCCACTTTAGAGCTTATAGAAAATTTACAAAATATACAAAATCACAACAATAAACTAGACCAGTTGAACTTTTAAAGCCACAAGTTTCACCGAATTGACCCATAATGAAGCAATGAAAATCTCTAGTTGGGCACAAAATGAGATTTTCAACATTGACTTTTTTGACAGATTTGAAAGCTTTGACCAAGATGAACTTTGACACTAATTTATGGATTGATTAAGATGAATTATGTTAAACTAAGACTAATACAACCAATATCTATGGATTTTGAACACAAAACAAGCTCTTGATTTTCAAAAGTTCTAACAGTTAAGAAATGAGGACATATTAAGTATGATTTTGACTTTTACTTATCTAGGATGCACTTGAATGACCAAAGTGACTCAAGTGGAACTTATTAAGATTGGATAGACAGATCTTAAACATAAAACAAATCTAAAACCTCATGATGCTCACTGATCCAAACACCATTTTACAACTGTTTTGCAAATTTTAACTACCAACTTCATATTTAAACAATGATTTCCACACATTTAGATCCTAATATCATTAAAAACACCTAAATTATGCAAGTACATAAACTATCACTATGATTTAGACAGCACACTAATTAGGCAGATTCAAGAAAAAAAATATAAAATGCAAAGGAATGGAACTCACAACTTGTCCAGCTTGTTTTGCAGGCTAAAACCAGAACCAAAACTACCCTAAACTAATCTAATCCAACCCAAATCCAAGCTCTGCAAGATCCCAAACCATTTCCAAGTCCATTTGAGCTCACAGTTGACTTTTGTTGACCATATGACTAATTTACATAGAAATGACTTGTAAGCCTACTCAAAGCTATAAACAGATTTAAATAAGCTCAACTGAGTTGTAAAGAGGCTTATTGAAGCCTGGCACTTAATACCTTTGAAACTGCATAGGTGAAAGAAAACTCAAAAACAAGTAACTTATCCAAACTGTGAATCACTACTGAAAGTTGATTGAAACCGATACAAATGCTTGAGTTTAATACAAGAAAGCTTGAAAAATACAGTTTAAAACTTAATTGAGACTACATTAATAAAAACGACATACATGGAATTTAAAAAACTAACTAACTCTCTTATTTCTTGCTTCTCTTCCTCTCTTTTATACCCAACTAGCTTCCACGTGTCCTTCTGATCAAATCCCATCAATAAAATTGGCCATTGGATGCTTTGAGTACATATTGGCCATTGGATCATTTTTTTGGCGGGAAAGATTGTTTTGAGCAGTGAGCTCTGATTTTGCAACTAGGGGGTGGGTGTAGGGGTGATGATGAGGAGGTGAGGGATAAGGGTAAGGCCGGTGGTGATGGGAAAGGTGTTGGGAGAAGGTATTGCGGGGCTAGTCAGTGGTGAAGAAGGGTGAATAGGGTGGGCGGCAAAGGGTGTTTGGTGATGTGTTGACCGGGGTCAAAATGAAGGGTCAAGGAGGTTTGGCGGGGTCACAAAGCAGGTTTGACAAGGCTTGGTTATTATTTGATAAGGACTTGTTTTGTAATTTCGAAAATTGAAGGGCCATTTCTGCCATTTTCTAAAGTTCACACAAGGCTCACTTTTGACAAGTTTCAATAGTGCAAGGACTATTTTGACATTTTCAAATTTCCAGGACCAAACTTGACATTTTGAAAGTTGAGGACCTTTTCTCGCCATTTGACAAAAGATTTATTCAAGGACCATTTTGACAACTTAGAATATTTCGGGGACCTTGAATAACATTTTTCTTTATTTTGTTTTACCAGGACTGCTTTTGACAACTTTTGAAACTTGGGGACTAAAGCGCCAATTATGCAAACTTTTATCGTTTTCACCGTATTTTGATATTTTGCATTTAAAACACATAAAACACTTATTTGTGATATTTTATCATTTTGATACATTTCGAGTGTTTTCGAGGTTTTTGCGTTTAATTAGTACAAAATGATGAATATTTAGACACTCATCAATCCCCCACACTAAGATATTGCTAGTCCCTAGCAATGTTTTGAGAAAAATTAATGGATTTCATCTCTTTACCAAAAGCCATTACTCGGAGTAGCCAAATGTTTCAGTTCAAGTAAGAACCTTGGTACACCGATAACCTTGTGATTTTGAGCAAACCACCACTTTCAACGGATTTGATTTGTCTTTACGAAGCCGTTTGCTTCGGACTAGCCAACTCTTAGATAAATTATCAATATTATCTTTGGTGAGTCGATTACCAATTATGGTTTTTCCATCGCCTTTACCACAAGCCATAAACTTGCGGGCTAGCCAACTCTTCACTTTTAAGGATATGGTGGTGAATACCATACAATTTTGGGCAAATTGCAAGTCGTCAACGGATTTGAGATATCTTTACCAAGATCCGTTTGCTCTGGATTAGCCAATCCTTATGTGGGTTAGACATGGTGGACTGATTACCACTTGTTGTGTTTAGTACATAGTACTTCCACTAAAAAAAAAAATTTAAATTTGGCCATTTTGGGGAAAAAGGGACTAAAGGGTACATTTATGATCAAAATCGCGAAATTTCCCCACACTTAGAAATGAATATTGTCCTCAATATTCAAAGTACCACCGTAATGTCAAACTTAGAACGTAAAAGATAACATTACTAGCTAAGTGTAGAAACACAACAATTATTCTCTTTTTAATATTTACAATTTTCATTCATTTTTAGATCTATATACAACATGTGGGCATCTCCCCACACTAGGGTGGGACACACGGTGAAAACCCATGTTTAACTCATTGTTTTTGATTACCGAGTCGCTAGCTTGACTCGACCCCAATTAATTTGTTCATGGGGAAGTAAGTGGAAGAGACAATCTCCATCGGACTTTCATTCAAGATGTTTGGATAAACATTGAGGTATGTGAAAGTTCCACACCGATGAGATCTGAGATGACCCGGCTCACAAATGGTACATGGAAATGCCTGGGTCAAAGATAATGTCTTCATTCCCGAAGGAGTGAAGAACAGGAGAAGTGACAGAATATATGAAGAAAAGAAAGAAAATCATGATAAAAATCATGACTAACTCTTCATCCTCAATAGGAGAATTCATAGTTTCATGAATCTCATCAGTTAAGCTCGCTTGATCAAGACATATTATGGGTGTGTCTAGATCAAAGTGGAAGTTATCATACTCCGGCGGAGATATGATATGAGTGAGCTCACCGCGAACTCCTCGTGAAGAGAATCAATCACAAGATGTAAATCGTGAATTCTTGTTCCATGTAGACTCATCACTATCCTCAATCGAGTATCAAAGAGTGGATTCTCGAAATTAAAGTGAATTCGAGTTGAATTCAAATAGAGGATTAGTGAGAGTTGTTTTGAATGCTTCAGGAACAAAGTGATCAACATTCTCTATTGGACTGTTGGTATAAGAAGTGAGTGAACGATCATTATCAAGGAGACTTTCAGTCTCACCCAGATCGGCTTTGCAATCAGAAAGACTATCATTACTTTCCGATGAAAGTGGATTGATGTGAGTGAGTTCATCGGTGAACTCCTCAAGAGGATGATCAGCATCAGACTGTGAGAGTGATGTCTCAACATACTCAATGTTTCCATAGGAAGCACAATCGTCGCTAACATCGGAGAAAGTTTCAAAATGATCTTTTGAACACTCAAGAGGGGAAATAGAATCACACATATGATCAGAAGTTCCCTGTGAATCTCTCGGGATTGGGACAAGGTTCTCAACACTAGACTTTATGAATTCGTCCGATTCCTTTTCGTGAACAAAGTGTCAAGATGCTCGTCCCCATGTTCGGAGAGTGAGTGGGAGCTTGGTGTGATAGCGCTTGTTTGAGATGGAATCTCAACTGGGATATCAATCGATTTAACTTGATGAATCAAGTGTATCCTCATCATCAACATCATAAGGAATAAAACGAAATTGAGAGCTAGATCCGTGCTTTTTCTTTTGCAATTGATTCCCTAATAGATTTTTCAAAGGCAATTTGGAATTTTATTTTAGCGACCGCTTTCTTGACTAGCAATTCTTTCATGGATTTCTCATGTGAATTTTGAATGACGAGGACATTGTGGGAGTGGAGATTTGTCAAAACCGGAAGGTTGACATTGATAATCATTATGAGGACCCCACAATATACACAAGAAAAGCGGGAACATTATGAAATGTTGTTTACACAACTCCTCAGTTCTTTTCACCGACTCGTAAGCTCTAGATAAGTGTCTTGTTGGGTTTGTTGAGGAGTTTGATTCATTTGGCCTTGTGGAGGTTGGTCGTGATATGGATAGTCGTAATTGTTACAAGGAATGGATTCCTGTTTGACAATCGAGTGAAATGGGAACCTCCACAGTTCACAACAAGAAAGCTGTTGAGTGCGGACAGTGAATTATATGGATATTGGTCATAACCAAAGTTACGAGCATCACGGAGAAGCGTACATAGACAAACGTGTTTCGGATTGACACTCAAATCCTTGGTGAGGACCTCCACAAAATTCACAGCGATTATGTTGGTTATATGAAGATAGGTCGGTGTGGTGGGTAATTGGAAAAATTTGAGGGTCGTTAAATGAGTTCGGATTAGGATCATAATCAAATGAATTCCTCGAACCACAAAACAAACAACTCCCATTACGAATATCATTACCACTTTGTACACATGTACACCAACGACGGGGTGAACCAAAAGAGGCTCACCACAACCGACACAAGGAATAAGCGATTTCATTTGAGAGTTATGAGAAGGAATATGTTTATTCAAAGAATCGACAAAACCAACATGGTGATCCGAATGACTATCAAGTCTCGAAGAACATTTTGAAAAATCCGGAGGTGGGACAAGTGGTGTGCTCGAGAGCTAGCAATTTCCACCACTTCCGTTATGGTCTCCGGTTACGGTTCTTGAGAAGCGTGAAGATTAGGCAAGTCATTCTTGCTAGTCACGGTCTAAATTTCGCATGTTTGCTTTTAACCGTAAACCGTGAAAGTTTAGGATCAATTCGGACGGCTTAGGAGCAATTGAGGATTAGATCTTTGGATAACCGTAGGTTGGACGATTAGCACTCCCATTATTAGAGGAAGTACCGGTCCTTTGTCACCCCGGTTTCTCGTTCCATTTTCCCACGCGAATTAATGGATCATCACGAACAACACAATTCTCGACATTTGTGATAAAGTCCGAAGTTTTCAACTTCGTCCTAGAATTCGTCGTAGTCGAGAGATTCCATGAGAATAGAAGAAGTTAGAATCAAATGGATAGAGGTAAAGGGATAAAGAATCAAAAAGGGTAAGAGGGTAAAGAGGAATATTTTGGTATTTTGAAAAACATGTTGTAAAACAAAGAATGAAAATCTTTTGGGGTTTTGATTTTATAAGAAAATATAAATACATACAGATGGTATGAACAAGGAGTGAATATTCAAATCACTAATCGCTAAGCGTAAGACTATTAGCTTTGTTCCCCGAATGGCGCTAAAATTTGATTCGCTCCGAACCGTCAAGTTTAATCACTCAAGCCGCCACTTGTGAATGGCCAACCGTAACAAACTTAAAACAGCTCAGAAGCAAATCCAATGAAGATCAGGGGAGTATAGTGTTTCCCCGGGTCGTTATGTCCCAGCGAGCTATGCAATGAATCACCAAACGAATAGTGATCTAGAGATTTGAACGGAAAAGAGTTTTTTGAATTATTATAACTACAGAAAAACTCTATAAATTACAACGGCTTAAATGCAAATTAAAGAAAATTAAAAAGATAAAAAATATTAAATAAACGCTATCACTATTTGCAAAATGATGTTTTTGATTTTATGTTTTATAAAGCGAAATTTAAAACTACGCGACGTCATAAATGAAAATATGGCTCAAGAAGATTAACCCTAAAAATATGAAAATGATATTTTACAAACCTAATGATAAAAGAAAATTTTAGAAAAAGAAAATTATTTTAAAACTATTTATCTAATTATTATTAATTAAAACTAATTTTAACTATTTAATAATAACCTAAAATACAAGAAAATATGAACTAAAGCTAGAAAAATAAAATTTTGACTTGGAAAATCTAAAATAACAAAGAGAATTTTCAAAACTATTTTTGTATTTTTCGATTATTTTGTATTTTCTAGGAATTAAAAACTATTTAAAACTACTTAAATTACTTAAAATACAATTTTAACTAAGAAAAATCTGAAAAATATTTTTTGTCTTTTATATTTATCTTAACTTAAGAAAAATGAAAAATTATTTTTTGAAACTTTTACGAATTAATTGTATTAAATGCTATTTAAAAAGGATTAAAAACTGATTTTAATTAAGAAAAATAGTAAACTGACCTAGAAAAATCTGAAAAATTCAAGAAAAGTCTAAAATAATGTTAAGAACCTAGGAAAAATAGAAAAACAGTAACTTGTGTGCAAGAATAATGGACTACAATCTCAAGTGCTTATAAATAAGCACTTATAATAAGCCAACAACCACAAACAAGCACCAAACTGTTATAGAAGCTGTAATATGCTATAAGTACTCAAAATGAACTAAAAACAACTTCTCCAAACCACTGAATTGCTAAATACCAAGATTTGATTGTCTTGATTTCAATGTGCAAAAACAGATTTGATGGGCTACTTTAAGCTTAAGCACAAGCTACAAAATAAGCTGAAGATGAAAACCAAAAGTTGGAACTAGGAGGAGACCTGGCTAAGAACTTAAAATCCAAAAAGGAGATCTAGGTAAGCTCTATTAAGCTTTTGACAAGCCCTATAAGACCCTGTGCAGACTCAGTTTATGCTGAATCAGTTGCACAGGGCATATTAAGCCCATTTGAAAAGCCACTTTAGAGCTTATAGAAAATTTACAAAAATATACAAAAATCACAACAATAAACTAGACCAGTTGAACTTTTTAAAGCCACAAGTTTCACTGGAATTGACCCATAAATGAAGCAATGAAAAATCTCTCTAGTTGGGCACAAAATGAGATTTTCAACATTGACTTTTTTGACAGATTTGAAAGCTTTGACCAAGATGAACTTTGACACTAATTTATGGATTGATTAAGATGAATTATGTTAAACTAAGACTAATACAACCAATATCTATGGATTTTGAACACAAAACAAGCTCTTGATTATCAAAAATTCTAACAGTTAAGAAATGAGGACAGATTAAGTATGATTTTGACTTTTACTTATCTAGGATGCACTTGAATGACCAAAGTGACTCAAGTGGAACTTATTAAGATTGGATAGACAGATCTTAAACATAAACCAAATCTAAAACCTCATGATGCTCACTGATCCAAACACCATTTTACAACTGTTTTGCAAATTTTAACTACCAACTTCAGATTTAAATAATGATTTCCACACATTTAGATCCTAATATCATTAAAAACACCTAAATTATGCAAGTACATAAACTATCACTATGATTTAGACAGCACACTAATTAGGCAGATTCAAGAAAAAAAAAATAAAATGCAAAGGAATGGAGCTCACAACTTGTCCAGCTTGTTTTGCAGGCTAAAACCAGAACCAAAACTACCCTAAACTAATCTAATCCAACCCAAATCCAAGCTCTGCAAGATCCCAAACCATTTCCAAGTCCATTTGAGCTCACAGTTGACTTTTGTTGACCATATGACTAATTTACATAGAAATGACTTGTAAGCCTACTCAAAGCTATAAATGACTTTAAATAAGCTCAAGCGAGTTGTAAAGAGGCTTATTGAGCACGGCACTTAATACCTTTGAAAGCGCATAGGTGAAAGAAAACTAAAAACAAGTAACTTATCCAAGCGTGAATCACTCTTGAAAGTTGATTGAAACCGATACAAATGCTTGAGTTTAATACAAGAAAGCTTGAAAATACAGTTTAAAACTTAATTGAGACTACATTAATAAAACGACATACATTTAAATTAAAAACTAACTAACTCTCTTATTTCTTGCTTCTCTTCCTCTCTTTTATACCCAACTAGCTTCCACGTGTCCTTCTGATCAAATCCCATCAATAAAATTGGCCATTGGATGCTTTGAGTACATATTGGCCATTGGATCATTTTTTTGGCGGGAAAGATTGTTTTGAGCAGTGAGCTCTGATTTTGCAACTAGGGGGGGGGTGGACTGTAGGGGTGATGATGAGGAGGTGAGGGGATAAGGGGTAAGGCCAGTGGTGATGGGAAAGGTGTTGGGAGAAGGTATTGCAGGGCTAGTCAAGTGGTGAAGAAGGGTGAATAGGGTGGGCGGCAAAAGGGTGTTTGACTGATGTGTTGACCAGGGGGTCAAAATGAAGGGGTCAAGGAGGTTTGGCAGGGGTCACAAACAGGTTTTGACAAGGCTTGGTTATTATTTGATAAGGACTTGTTTTGTAATTTCTGAAAAATTGAAGGGCCATTTCTGCCATTTTCCAAAGTTCACACAAGGGTCACTTTTGACAAGTTTCAATAGTGCAAGGACTATTTTTGACATTTTCAAATTTCCAGGGACCAAACTTGACATTTTTGAAAGTTGAGGGACCTTTTCTGCCATTTGACAAAAGATTTATTCAAGGACCATTTTTGACAACTTAGAATATTTGTGGACCTTGAATAACATTTTCTTTATTTTGTTTTTTCGAGGACCTGTTTTGACAACTTTTGAAACTTGGGGACTAAAGCGCTAATTATGCAAACTTTATCGTTTTCACCGATTTTGATATTTTGCATTTAAAACACATAAAACACTTATTTGTGATATTGTTATCATTTTGATACATTTCGAGTGTTTTCGGATGTTTTTGCGATTTAATTGGTACAAAATGATGAGTATTTAGACACTCATCACTCGTCATCTCGCATCTAATTCCTCCATGCGATTATATTCAACAACGATCATAATTGAATCATCAATTCTATGTTATGTCTTGTAAACTTGATTTGGTTTGAATGCTCTATTTGAAAACTTAGGTTTGTAATCGCAAGAATTGGTCCATATCCATTTGGATTAGGTTTAAAAGTAAACTTTTGAATGGTTGTGATTGACTCACCATGTTTGTAAACAACATTTCGAAACTCTTTGATTTTGGTTTGTAAGTCGACAATTTCTTCAAGATAGTTATTGATGAGTGTGTAAATACTCATCATTTTGGTTAATCTGAGCGCAAAACGCTTAAAATGCTCGAAATGCATCAAAATCTTGAAAATATCTAAAAATGCGTTTTATATGTTTCGGATGCAAAATGTTTAAAATCGATGAAAATGAGCTAAGTTTGCATAATTGGCGCTTTAGGTCCCCAAGTTTCAAAAGTTGTCGAAATAGTCCCCGAGCACTTGATTTAAAGAAAAGTCACCAAAGGTCCTTTTAAAATCATAACTTGTCAAAATTAGTCCTTTGGTAAAAAATGTCAAAAGTTTTGAGAAATTACAAGTTTGGTCCTTCAAGTTTTGAAATTGGCAAAAATAGTCCTTGGAAGTTTGAAAATGTCTATTTTGGTCCTTGTACTATTGAAACTTGTCACTTTTGGCCCCTTGGAACAACTTTGGGAAATTGGCAGAAATGGTCCTTGTATTTTTAGAAATTACATAAAGGTCCTTGTATTAATAACATAGCCTTTGAACCTTTAAACCCTTTTGGCCTTGTCAAAACCAATTGGACCCCTGCCAATCCCTTTTGAACCCCCTGCCATTATCCTCTTTTAATATACCCAGTCAAACCCCATTTGACTCAATCCACTCCCGCCCTCACGGGTTGCCTTCTCCATCATCACACCTGCAACTCCTGCCCACTTTCCATCATCATCACCCTACTCCTACCCTCCAAGCACCCCAAGCCAAGAAGCATTAAATGCTTTCTTCAACCTAACACTCAACCCCCAGCTGTTAAAACTACTTTCCCGCCAAAATGCATCAAACGGTCAATATTACTTCAAGCCATCCAATGGTCCTGAATTAAAGTGGGAATCACTCAGATTGGAGAGAGAAATCTTTTGGTGTATAAAAGGAAGGAAGAAGAAGCAAGAGGGGGGTAGTACTTAGTTTTTATTTTAAATTGTATGTCGTTTTTATCATCAATGTATTAGTTTAAGTTTACACTTGTTGTTTTCAGTTTCTATGCATTAAATATAAGCTATTTAAACGTTTGTAATCCAGTTCAAGTTCTAATTACAAGTTTATCCAAGTTTCATGTTTTTAAGTTTTCGTTTATATATGCACTTCTGAATGAACTAAAAGCCGTGCTTCAACAAGCCTTATTATAGCTCAAATAAGTCGACTAAAGGCGTGTGTAGCTTTTAGTTAGCTTAATTCTAAGTTTTAAGCAACTTTGGTATTTAGTCAACAAAAGTCTAACCGAGAAGAAAAATTGGTTCAAGCAGTTATGAGATTGGATATGGGTGATGCAGTGTTGTATTTGGGTTGATTCTTGGTGAGATTTGGGTTGAAAATGGTTTAGGATAGTGGTACTTGCTGTTTTACATGTCATTGTGACAGGACCTCTTGTAAGTGTTGAAATCTGCTCCTAAACATATATATACTATTCTCTGAATCTGTTGCTTGAACATGAGTAGTTTAGTCATAATTAGTCATATTTGATCTTTGTTTAATGATAGTTTAGATTAATCTAGTAACAATCTGTTTTTAATTCATAAAATCAGTCTTAAAATGGTGTTTGGATCAGTGGTTTATTTGAGCTTGAGCTCTTGTTTATGCTTAAAATCTGTCTACTAAGTCTTAATATAGGACATTTGATTCATATATGTCTTAACTTTGCACCTTATTGCTCAAAAAAGTCAAACTCACCTTTAATCTGTTCTAAGTTCTTGTCTGAGATAAATTTGTAAAACCAAAGCTTGAATTATGTTTAGATATCATTAGCATAGCTTGCATCAGTCTTAGTTCAACATAAAACATCAATTTCAGTTCAATAAATTGAATCAAAACTCACAAAAGTCAAAATTTCCAAACTGTTTCAAAAGTCAAAAACATGAAAATCCAGTTTCAGCCCAACTGGGATGATTTTTCATAGCTTCAGTTTTGGGACAAATCAAGTGAAACTTAGGGTTTAATAACTTCAACTGGTCTAGTTTCTTAATATCATTTTTGTAGATTTTTGTAAATTTTTTATAAGCTCTTAAACGACTTGTCAATATGGGTATAAATGCCTCTATACACTCGATATATCTTGAGTGTGCATGTGTTTTGTGTGAAGTCTTGTAAGAAGCTCAGTTGAGCTTCTCTTGGTCTCGTTGTTGGTTTATAGATAGCTAGCCAGGTCTAGCTTAGGATCCAATTTCTGTTTTTTACTTTCAGCTTATTGGGTAGCTTGTGCTTAAGCTCAAAAGTAGTAGTCAAAACCTGTTTTAAGCACATAAGCTCAAATCATCAAATCTGTGCATTTTGTATTTCAGAGGTTTAGGATAGTTGTAACTTGTTTCATTTGGGTACTTTTAGCTTAGTACAGCTTCTGTAATCAGTTGGTAGCTTATTGTGTTCTTTGGCTTATTTCAAGTGCTTATTCCTAAGCACTTTGCATTCTGATTCCATATTCTTGCACACAAGCCACTGTTTTATACTTTTCTTAGATTCATAATATTATTTTAGACTTATCATGAATTTTTTGATTTTTCTAGGTCGGTTGCTATTTTCTCCATTTAAATCGGTTTTAAGCCTTTTAATTAGCTTTTAATACAATTAAATCGGAAAAACTTCAAAAAAATAAGTTTTCATTTTTCCTAGGTTAAGATAAATATAAAAAGTCAAAAAAATATTTTTCCAGATTTTTCTTAGTTAAATTTGTAATTTTTAGCAATTTAATTAGTTAAAAATAGTTTTAAATTCATAGAAAATAGAAAAATAATCAGAAAAATGTAAAAATAGTTTTGAAAATTCTCTTTAGTTATTTTAGATTTTTCCAAGTCATAATTTCATTTTTCTAGCTTTATTTCATATTTTCTTGTATTTTAGGGTATTATTAAATAAGTAAAAATAGTTTTTAATTAATAATAATTAATTAAATAGTTATAAAAATAGTTTTCTTTTTCTAAAAATTTTCTCTTATCATTAGGTTTGTAAAAATGTCATTTTCATATTTTTAGGATTAATATTGCTTCAGTTTCACATTTTCTTTTGTACGTCACGTAGTTTTTAATTTAAGTTTTATAAAAGAAAAATCAAAAACATCATTTTGCAAATAGTGATAGCATTTATTTAATATATTTTATCTTTTTAATTTTCTTTAATTTGCATTTAAGCCCCTGTAATTTATAAACTTTCTCTTTAGGTATAACCAATCATATCTCTTTCCGTTCAAATCCTCTCGATCACTATTCGTTTGACTATTCTCGCACAGCTCGTTGGGACTTAACGACCTGGGGAAACACTATACTCCTCTTGATCTTCATTGCATTTGGTTCCAGACTGTTTGAAGTTTGTTACGGTTGGTCATTCACAAGTGGCTAGCTTGCGTGACAAAACTTGACCGTCTGGGAACGAATCAAATTTTGGCGCCGCTGCCGGGGAGCTGTGCTAATTATCTTCCGTTTAGCAGATTAGTGATTTGAATATTCACTCCTTGTTCATACCATCTATATGTATTTATATTTTCTTATAAAAATCCAAAAATCCAAAAACATCTTAAAATCAAAAACCAAAAGATTTTCATTCTTTGTTTTACAACATGTTTTTCAAAAATACCAAAATATTCCTCTTTATCCTCTTACCCTTTTGATTCTTTATCCCTTTACCCTCTATCCATTTGATTCTAACTTCTTCTATTCTCATGGAATCTCTCGACTACGACGAATTCGGGACGAAGTTGAAAAACTTGACGTTATCACAAATGTCTAGAATTCGTGTTGTTCGTGATGATCCATTAATTCGCGTAGGGAAATGGAGCGAGAAACCGGGTGACAAAGGACCGGTACTTCCTCGATAATGGAGGTGCTAAATACGTCCAACCTACGGTTATCCAAAGATCTAACCCTCGATTGCTCTAAGCCGTCTAAAATTGATCCTAAACTTTCACGATTTACGGTTAAAAGCAAGCATGCGAAATTTAGACCGGTGACTAGCAAGAATGACTTGTCTAATCTTCACGCTTCTCAAGAACTAGAACCAGAGACCATAACGGAAGTGGTGGAAATTGCTAGCTCTCGAGCACACCACTTGTCCCACCTCCGGATTTTTCAAAATGTTCTTGAGACTTGATAGTCATTCGGATCACCATGTTGGTTTTGTTGATTCTTTGAATAAACCGATTCCTTCTCATAACTCTCAAATGAAATCGTTTATTCCTTGCGTCGGTTGTGGTGAGCCTCTTTTGGTTCACCATGTCGTTGAGTGTGCGTGTGTACAATGTGGTAATGATATTCATAACGGGAGTTTTTGTTTTGTGGTTCGAGGAATTCATTTGATTATGATCCTAATCCAAACTCATTTAACGACCCTCAAACTTTTCCAATTACCCACCACGGTCCGACTTATCTTCGGATAATCAACATAACTATGTGAATTTTGTGGAGGTCCTCACCAAGGATTTGAGTGTCAATCCGAAACACGTTTGTCTATGAGCAGTTTTCGGTGATGCTCGTAACTTTGGTTATGACCAATATCCATATAATTTACGGTCGAGACTCACAGTTTCTTGTTGTGAGTCTGTGGAGGTCCCCACTTCACTCGATTGTCAAATAGGGAATCCATTTCCTTGTAACAATCATGACTCTCACAGATTTGACAATTTCCAACCTCCACAAAGACCATACGGTTCAAACTCCACCGAGCCGTTGTCTCAAGAAATCTCCCAAAATTTTGAAACCGCAATGAAAACACTTGATGATATGATTAGTAACTTTGAGAATCAAGTGAGTGGTGAAAAGACCATGGGAGAATTGCTAGCAAGAACGAGAAGCCTGTAAACCGTGGAAGAATTATTAGTCCTAGAGCAAGCGGCTCTAAGGCATGTTCCCAATTTCTTAAGGCGACTCTATATGATGATGACGAGGAGAGTTTTATCCTTTTAATATTATTTCTTAACTCCTCGATCGGTTGATATCCCAATAGTTGAGATTCCATCTCAAACAAGCGCTATCACACCCGATATTCCCACTCACTCTCTAAACATGGGGATGAACATCTTGACTTTGTTCACGAAAAGGAATCGGACAAATTCATAAAGTCTAGTGTTGAGAACCTTGTCCCAATCCGAGAGAGTCACAGGAACTTCGATCATCGTGTGATTCTTTTTCCCTCTTGAGTGTTCAAAGATCATTTTGAAACTTTCTCCAATTGTAGCGAAGATTGTGCTTCTTATGGAAACATCGAGTATGTTGAGGCATCACTTCCACAATCGATGCTAATCATCTTCTTGAGGAGTTCACCGATGAACTCACTCACATCAATCCACTTTCATCGTATAACGATGTTCTCTTTGATTTGAAGCCGATCCGGGAGGCGAAAGTCTCCTTGATAATGATCGTTCACTCACTTCTTATCCCAACAGTCCAATAGAGAATATTGATCACTTTGTTCCTGAAGCATTCAAAACAACTCTCACTAATCCTCTATTTGAATTCGACTCTGAATTCACTTTAATTTATGAGAATCCACTCTTTGATACTCAGACCAAGGATAGTGATGAGCCCACAATGGAACAAGAGTTCACAATTTCACTTCATGTGAATGATTCTTTTCATGAAGAGTTCTCCGGTGAACTCTCTCATGACATATCTCCTCCGGAACATGATCATTTCTATTTTGATCTTGAGGATGATATTGGCTCGGAGGAAGGTGTACTCTATCATACGAGTTTGCCTATTAATGATACTACCCTCACCCTTCCTCCCGATATGTCTACATTTGAGGATGAAGAATGGATCTTGATTGTTATCAAAATCTTTCTTCCTTTCCTCAAATATCTTGTGATTTCTCTTCATCTTCACTCCTTGGGAATGAAGACACTATCTTTGACCCCGACATTTTCATTTATCATTTTGAGCGGTTCTATGTATATCTCATCGGTGTGGAACTTTCGCACTTTAATGTTTATACAAACATCTTGAATGAAAGTCCGATGGAGATTGTCTCTTCCACTTACTTCCCATGAACAAATTATCACGGGTCGAGTCAAGCTAGCGACTCGGTAATCAAAACAAGAGTTAAACATGGGTTTTCACCGTGTGTACCACCTAGTGTGGGGAGTTGCCCCATTGTTGTATATGAAGTTTTCAAAAAAAAAAAAAAAAAAAAAACTTTCAAAATAATGGCGTAGTATTTCCCTTTACGTTCTCGGTTTGCATAACAACGGTACTTTGAATATTGAGGGCAATATTCATTTCTAGTGTGGGGGAATTCTCACGAATTTTATCATGTAATTGTACCACCCAATTCCCGTTTTGGCCAAATTTTTTTGGAGTAAGTGTTTTGCACTTACTCGACTTATGGTTATCGATCCGCCATGTCTAATAAACAAAAGGAATGGCTAATCCAGAGCAAACGGCTCTTGGTAAAGATATCTCAAATCCGTTGACGACTTGCAATTTGCCTAAAATTGTATGGTATTCAACTCACCATATCTTTAATTAGTGAAGAGTTGGCTAGCCGACAAGTTTATGGCTTGTGGTAAAGGCGTTGGAAAAACCATAATTGGTAATCACTCACCAAAGATAATATTGATAATTTATCTAAGAGTTGGCTAGTCCGTAGCAAACGCACGGTAAAGACAAATCAAATCCGTTGGAAGTCGGTGGTTTGCTCAAAATCACATGGTTATCGGTGTACCATGGTTCTTACTTGAACCGAAACATTTGGCTACTCGAGTAATGGCTTTTGGTAAAGAGATTCAAATCCATTAAGTTTTTCTCAAAATATTACTAGGGACTAGCAATAGTTTAGTGTGGGGATTGATGAGTGTGTAAATACTCATCATTTTGGTTAAATCTGAGCTATAAAACGCTTAAAATGCTCAAAATGCATCAAAATATCGAAAATATCTCAAAATTGCATTTTATATGTTTCAGATGCAAAATGTTTAAAATCAGATGAAAAATGAGCTAAGTTTGCATAATTGGCAGTTTCAGTCCCCCAAGTTTCAAAAGTTGTCAGAAATAGTCCCTGAGCACTTGATTTAAAAGAAAAGTCACCAAAGGTCCTTTTAAAATCATAACTTGTCAAAATTAGTCCTTTGGTGAAAAATGTCAAAAGTTTTGAGAAATTACAAGTTTGGTCCTTCAAGTTTTGAAATTGGCAAAAATAGTCCTTGGAAGTTTGAAAATGTCTATTTTGGTCCTTGTACTATTGAAACTTGTCACTTTTGGTCCCTTGGAACAACTTTGGGAAATTGGCAGAAATGGTCCTTGTATTTTCAGAAATTACATAAAGGTCCTTGTATTAATAACATAGCCTTTGAACCTTTAAACCCTTTTGGCCTTGTCAAAACCAATTGGACCCCTGCCAATCCCTATGAACCCCCTGCCATTATCCTTTTGACCCTTCCCTTTTAATATACCCAGTCAAACCCCATTTGACTCAATCCACTCCCGCCCTCACGGGTTGCCTTCTCCATCATCACACCTGCAACTCCTGCCCACTTTCCATCATCATCACCCTACTCCTACCCTCCAAGCACCCCAAGCCAAGAAGCATTAAATGCTTTCTTCAACCTAACACTCAACCCCCAGCTGTTAAAACTACTTTCCCGCCAAAATGCATCAAACGGTCAATATTACTTCAAGCCATCCAATGGTCCTGAATTAAAGTGGGAATCACTCAGATTGGAGAGAGAAATCTTTTGGTGTATAAAAGGAAGGAAGAAGAAGCAAGAGGGGGTAGTACTTAGTTTTTATTTTAAAATGTATGTCGTTTTTATCATCAATGTATTAGTTTAAGTTTAAACTTGTTGTTTTCAGTTTCTATGCATTAAATATAAGCTATTTAAACGTTTGTAATCCAGTTCAAGTTCTAATTACAAGTTTATCCAAGTTTCATGTTTTTAAGTTTTCGTTTATATATGCACTTCTGAATGAACTAAAAGCCAGGCTTCAACAAGCCTTATTATAGCTCAAATAAGCTAACTAAAGCTGTGTGTAGCTTTTAGTTAGCTTAATTCTAAGTTTTAAGCAACTTTGGTATTTAGTCAACAAAAGTCAAACCGAGAAGAAAAATTGGTTCAAGCAAGTTATGAGATTGGATATGGGTGATGCGGTGTTGTATTTGGGTTGATTCTTGGTGAGATTTGGGTTGAAAATGGTTTAGGATAGTGGTACTTATTTTTTTACATGTCATTGTGTGGGACCTCTTGTAAGTGTTGAAATCGCTCCTAAACATATATATACTATTCTCTGAATCTATTGCTTGAACATGAGTAGTTTAGTCATAATTAGTCATATTTGATCTTTGTTTAATGATAGTTTAGATTAATCTAGTAACAATATGTTTTTAATTCATAAAATCAGTCTTAAAATGGTGTTTGGATCAGTGGTTTATTTGAGCTTGAGCTCTTGTTTATGCTTAAAATCTGTCTACTAAGTCTTAATATAGGACATTTGATTCATATATGTCTTAACTTTGCACCTTATTGCTCAAAAAAGTCAAACTCACCTTTAATCTGTTCTAAGTTCTTGTCTGAGATAAATTTGTAAAACCAAAGCTTGAATTATGTTTAGATATCATTAGCATAGCTTGCATCAGTCTTAGTTCAACATAAAACATCAATTTCAGTTCAATAAATTGAATCAAAACTCACAAAAGTCAAAATTTCCAAACTGTTTCAAAAGTCAAAAACATGAAAAATCCAGTTTCAGCCCAACTGGGATGATTTTTCATAGCTTCAGTTTTGGGACAAATCAAGTGAAACTTAGGGTTTAATAACTTCAACTGGTCTAGTTTCTTAATATCATTTTTGTAGATTTTTGTAAATTTTTTATAAGCTCTTAAACAGCTTGTCAATATGGGTATAAATGCCCTGTACACACTCAGTGTATACTGAGTGTGCACAGGTTTTGTGCAGGTCTTGTAAGAAGCTCAGTTGAGCTTCTCTTGGTCTGGTTGTTGGTTTATAGATAGCTAGCCAGGTCTAGCTTAGGATCCAATTTCTGTTTTTTACTTTCAGCTTATTGGGTAGCTTGTGCTTAAGCTCAAAAGTAGTAGTCAAAACCTGTTTTAAGCACATAAGCTCAAATCATCAAATCTGTGCATTTTGTATTTCAGAGGTTTAGGATAGTTGTAACTTGTTTCATTTGGGTACTTTTAGCTTAGTACAGCTTCTGTAATCAGTTGGTAGCTTATTGTGTTCTTTGGCTTATTTCAAGTGCTTATTCCTAAGCACTTTGCATTGCAGTTCCATATTCTTGCACACAAGCCACTGTTTTTATACTTTTCTTAGATTCATAATATTATTTTAGACTTATCTTGAATTTTTCAGATTTTTCTAGGTCAGTTTGCTATTTTTCTCCATTTAAATCGCTTTTAAGCCTTTTAATTAGCTTTTAATACAATTAAATCGTAAAAACTTCAAAAAATAAGTTTTCATTTTTCCTAGGTTAAGATAAATATAAAAGTCAAAAAATATTTTTCCAGATTTTTCTTAGTTAAATTTGTAATTTTAGCAATTTAATTAGTTAAAAATAGTTTTAAATTCATAGAAAATAGAAAAATAATCAGAAAAATATAAAAATAGTTTTGAAAATTCTCTTTAGTTATTTTAGATTTTTGCAAGTCATAATTTCATTTTTCTAGCTTTATTTCATATTTTCTTGTATTTTAGGGTATTATTAAATAAGTAAAAATAGTTTTTAATTAATAATAATTAATTAAATAGTTATAAAAATAGTTTTCTTTTTCTAAAAATTTTCTCTTATCATTAGGTTTGTAAAAATGTCATTTTCATATTTTTAGGATTAATATTGCTTCAGTTTCACATTTTCTTTTGTACGTCACGTAGTTTTTAATTTAAGTTTTATAAAAGAAAAATCAAAAACATCATTTTGCAAATAGTGATAGCATTTATTTAATATATTTTATCTTTTAATTTTCTTTAGTTTGCATTTAAGCCCCTGTAATTTATAAACTTTCTCTTTAGGTATAACCAATCATATCTCTTTCCGTTCAAATCCTCTCGATCACTATTCGTTTGACTATTCTCGCACAGCTCGTTGGGACTTAACGACCTGGGGAAACACTATACTCCTCTTGATCTTCATTGCATTTGGTTCCAGACTGTTTGAAGTTTGTTACGGTTGGCCATTCACAAGTGGCTAGCTTGCGTGACAAAACTTGACCGTCTGGGAACGAATCAGTTATCTATTCGTTTCGTGGAATGCTGTTTGTACTCCGAGAACTGTTTTTGACAAGTTAACAACTCAGCCTTGGCTTTTTGAGTTTCCAAAGTGAGAGCGTTAAGTTGTTTTTATGTTCATGTTTCATTGTTCTATTTGAGACAACAGAGCATTCTTGGAGCGGCTAGATCACGATTCGTCGCTCTAATGATTTTTCGTTTTGATGAGATTTAGCAAAGCGACTTCAAAACCTTTTTCACGGTTTTCTTGAGTTTTAAAAATTAATTTGTCGAATTAAGCATTCATTATCCCTAATTAAATGCATTTTCACTTTTAATTTTGTATTGACATCATGATAATGTTCCACCTGGATTGTTGGTCTTTAACTAAGGTCCCGAGCTCAAATTCGGATCGACAAAAATCATTTTGTTCAACGTGAGTCTCAACATGGTCATTATTTAGATCCTCAAGTATAACCACGAGTCAACTTGATCATCAATGGTAACCATAAGGTCATCTTGATCATCAAATATAACTACGGGTCTAGTTGATGATCCTCGAATGAGATGTAGAAGGCTCATGTTGAACACTCGATCCTTGTTAGATGCGTATGTTGGCGGACGGATCGGATCATTAATGATAATTGTTTGTTCAGTACCGAGACAAGCCATCGATGTCATACACCGGGCCCAGATCACTCATGTGTAGAACTTGCATTTGTGCCATCAACATCACCGCCGCATTAGCTCGCAAGTCTTCCATGTCATCATCGAGTCGCATCCGCCATAAGGCTCTGTTCCTTGTTGTTAAGAGTTCCACCGGCTTCATCCTTAAGAGCCAAGAGCAAAGCCTCTTTGAAATAAGCCGCCTCTTGTCCTCGGCTTAGGACATGCATTAGCCGATGACCCTTTTCATTGCGGTTATAACAACGAAGACCATTAACTCCATTTCGAGCATTCCCTGCTCAACCACTTGAGCTCTCTGTTGTTGTGGAGCACCCGGTTATTCCTTCCAATAGCATTAAACCCTTGACCACCTCCCATCGACGACCATAACCACGGTTTTGAACTCAAACACGTCCATTGTTCACGGGAGCGAATGCGATTGTTGGATTTGTTTGTATACCGACCGAAGGCTTTAGCAATCATAACAAATCCTTGTTGCAATTCATCGAAGCGGCAGAGTCCTCATCGCCTTCAACGTAAAGTGCTTGAGCATTGTTGTTGTTGTATGGAACCAATTGAGTTTGTTGAGATTGTTGCTGTGACTGATCATATGGTGTAATGGTTGCAGTTGGTTAAGGAGCGGGTTGTTGAGATGTTTGAGGAGGAAGATTAGTTTGAGCCCACAAAGCAAGTTGTTGATTATCAGGAATTGACTGTGAAGTCGGGAGTCCACGGATAGTCCTTTATTTGTCAACTTCTTTTTGGTGAGGCTTCAAATAGTCGTACAACAATCCGTATGTAACATGATGAAGGTTCTTAGCTTGACGGAGAAAAATGACATACTTCTCCCATTCCGGACCAAGACTACTTAGGAACTTAGTGTTGACAACAATTCGAGGCATGATGATGTTGTGTTTGTTCAAATCATTAATGATGTCTGAAAAGCGATGATGATATGACTCTAATGTCTCTCCTGGTTCAATCATGAAGTGTTCATAAGCCAAGTAGATTTTGGATTCCATGTCTTCCTGATTGAGTGTTGTGCCTTCCATTAGAAGATGAATATGTTCCCACATTTCTTTAGCTGTCTTTTGAGCATCAACACTTCGAAGGATCGGATTGGGTAGTCCCAAAAGGATGTATTGCATTGCTAGTTCATCGGCTTCAAAGTGTATAAGTTCATCACCAGTGAGGTCTGAGATAGTTGCAATGTTGGTGACAACATCTCTTGGTGGATTGGCATCCGGATCTGCGGGTGTAATAACAGAGGCATCCGAAATGGACCTTCCATAATGACCTTCTTTAAGAACTTTCCATGTGGCTTCTTTAGATCAAAAAATCTAAAGAACCTTATAACCCATTGATCATAATTACCGGGAGTGAGCATTGGAGGTCTATCAAGTGAGCCAGCTTCATGAATTGATTGTTGGCTACTTAAGGCTTCACACATCTTGCCAAACCATGTCGGTTCCTTCATAGTATTCCTGGATGGATTTTGATTGTAGAAGTTTGTGTAAGGTTGTACTTGAAGACTAGGTGGAGGTTGAACCATTTGAGGTTGTGGAATTGCTTCAAGTTGTGGGGTATGTTGTTGATTAAATTGTTGTTGATAAATTTGTTGTTGATGATTAAATTGTTGATGTTGTGGACTTAGTTGTTGTTGTTGTTGTTGATGATAAGTGTAGGGAAAATAGTTAGAGTATGGTGGTTGTGACATGTTGAAAAAACTTGTGTTGTTAAATGGATCTTTATAGTCGAATAAAACGTTGTTGATGAAGTATCCTTAGGCGTAGAAATCACAGAAAAGCCAAGTACCACTTATGCGTAAAAACACCAAAGTTACGCGTAACAGCAATAGTTACGCGTAGTATTAGCTTACGCGTAGTATTAGCTTACGCGTAAGTAAGGAGAAAACACTAAAGTTATGCGTAAACAAGAAGTTAGGCATAGAAAACTTAGGCGTAGGATTAACTTATGCGTAAGACAAAGCTTAGGCGTATGATAAATCTTATGCGTAAAAATTCTACGCGTAAGCTTATGCTTATGCGTAATTTTAGGGTTTTTGCCCAAATGATCTTTTACACTATCACATTGCAAGAGTGTTGGGATTCAGAAAATCCATAGTGAAGAGTCGGTCACCCCAACTATTATCTAGCACAAGTTAGCTCGTAGACATATCGTTATTTACTGTCTTTTAGGTTAGTTATTAGCTTAGTGCAACACCGTAGAGGAAGGACGGGTCTTTACCCACTGTATGCCTGATCCACAGCCCGTCAGGAGGGCGTTTAGTTTGTAAGTATAAATACCCTTTCCATCCTTGGAAGGGGTAGCACTCTCAATCTAATCTTTCTTTTTGTTGAACTTTCTCTCTAGTTTCATCCTCTCCTCTCTTCATCTCTCTAAAACCATGGCTTTCTTGTATCATCACCATCCAAGGCCACCCGAATCATCATAACACAATATATGTAAGATCCTACAAATGGTACCAGAGCCAGGGTTATTGTGTTGTGTTGATTTGTGTTGGTTTTCGTATTTTTTTTGAAGCTGTTTTACCTTGTTTTTCGGATCTGAAGTTTTTTTTTTATCTTTTGTGAGAAACAGTTTTTACAAGCTTTCTTTGTGTATCCTTTTGGTCAAGAAAATGTCAAGTGGTCTATTTCTGTTAATATCTGTCTTGTGTCTTTTGTCCAAACAGTTATGTTACTATATCATCTTTTGACACTTTTTTGTACCAATTTTTATCCGTGAAATATTATGTGGTCTTTTGGTCATATCTTCTGCTCAGTTTCGTGTGGTCAAATGGGTCAATACAGAAGCAGTTTTATGATGTTTCTGGGTTTTTTTTATGAAGACTGAACGGAAAACTTGGTCGGAAACTCATCGGAAAAAAAGTCAACGTGGTCAAAACCCTAGTTTTCTACGCATAAGGAGCATCTTCAGTGATATTTACGCATAACTGTGAAGTTATGCGTAAGGAATGGTTACGCGTAAAAGTCAAAGGGTCAAAACCCTATTCTTACACATAAGGAGCATCTACAGAGTTATTTACGAATAGCTGTGAAGTTATGCGTAGGGATTTGATACGCGTATGATTTACGCATAAGCCTAGGCTTACGCGTAAGACTGGGTTACGCATAAGCCTATGCTGACGCGTAACCTTGACCAGGCTTACGCATAAGAATGGTTACGCGTAAGAGACCATGACCTGTCTACGCATAAGCTAGATAGTTTACACTTATGGAGCACAATCTTACGCATAAGGTTTCGTGCAGAAGTTACGCGTAAGAACAGTAATGAAAACTTATGCGTAGACTAGACTAATCTAAGACCTCGACCACAAACGACCATAACAAATACCATACAAACTCATCGACCTCAGTTTGTTTCAACCCATCTTCAGTCCGAGACATCTAAAACCAACAGCAATACCTATTATTCCTAATCTAGACTCACCAATGGACCCTCACCATCACTCCCCAACTCTCATTCAAACAAGACTCAAAAAGAAGAAATTACTAGATCTCAGATTAGTTTCAATCTTTTTGCAATCTTTAAAGACTGTTTTAATTGAACCTTGTCCTCATAGATCATTTTCGAAGCCAAGCTTCAATAATATTCGAACTCATAAAGAAACAACATAACACATCTGTCATTTGTTTTCTTTGGTTCGGTCATCTTTAAAAACAAAATCAACCGGACAAACACATGCAATTAAACCCTACCTGAGACCCCTTGGATCTTGAAGCTCGTCAATTACTTTCTAGATTCGTATGGTACTGAAAACGAATACAACCTTAGTACGGTTAGGTTCTCTTGTGATAATGATGTGGAGAAAATTTAATTATTGATGTTCGATTGAGGAAGCTATGTGTTCTGAGAATTAGATTGATTGTCTTGTGAATTGTTTTATGTGGTAAGATCTGAGTTTGGTGAATTGGAAATGATAAGTGGTAGGCGATATATTTGATGTGGTAGGGTTAAGAGTATTCTAGGATAAATGGTGAGTTTTTATAACTGGATGCTTCAAGTAGATGGATCGGGTATTCATTCAGTTGGAGTGGGCCGTGTATATCTTGAGATGGATCGGGCTAATCATTTTTTTTGGCCTTGGATTATATTTCGTTGGGCTACAATATTAAAGGATGGATTGGACAGGTCTTGTACTATGAAGCGTGATCACAAATAATTACTATCCGACTATTTTTGTAAGAAAATATTGGATATAAATTTTTTGATATGTTGGGTAAGAATGGTATTTTTGGTCGGATATATTTTCACGAGAGGATACAAATTCACGGCTTGAGCGAAAAAGTGAAAAATGACTACGGGGTTTGTGTACGGTTTTATTGAAGTGATGTTCTCTTCATATATGGTCATTACTATTAGCCGATGAATCAATGGAGGTTCAATTTCTGCAATTCCCATGAGATATTCGACGCCACAGAATGTCAATGATACTTCACAGTCTAAGCAAAATCTTTCAAGAATATTCAGCGTCAGTTATGATTTTTCAAGATGTTTACTTATGACAAGAACTTCTCGTGCAAATGGTCGTACACGTTATGATGCTTCCGAAAGTTCGAAACCATCATGGGGGAGAAACGTGTACTTTGATGTATTACGGTCAACCTCCAGGGGGAAGTAGTATATACTACTTGTCTTAGTATGGTTTGTGAAGCTGTCTACATTTGGGTATAGAATTGTTCATGGTGGATAAGAATTGTTGATGAACCGCTGCACGTTCCCCTAAAACAGATATTCACCGAAACCAAAGTTGTCTTAACACATTCAAGCTGACATTGTTTACGGTTTTGTCTTGGTTTTGTAAAATCCCGCGAAAGAAACTATTTCTCGGTTTAAACCATAGAACCTGTAAAATCCGTATTGATGGACCATCCCGGAGAAAGGAAGGTGTATTTCGGATCTTATCGATCTTCGGTACTACGGTTTCTACTTCAAGAAGGGATAAAAGGGTATACTTCATGAATTGGATGTGTGTTTGGATATTCGTCATGGCAGTTTGGTTACTACATGGTTTTACGGGGTTATGTGCTTCTTACCATAGTCGGGATGAAACCATTATCATAGTTCACTTAAAACGTCAAAAGTGGTTAGATTTGAACTTTTAACCAGAAGATGTGACAACGGCGTTAATTCAGTATTATTTATTTGAGGTTGAAGTGAAATATCACGGGCGAGTGTACTTAGTATCTGAAGGTATCGGGGATGGTTGGATGAAGATTCTTCAAGATCCTTGTTCGAGCTTCTTATCTAAAATGAAGACTTGGAAATCTAGTTATTGTTGGGTGTCTTTTACCTTTTCTTTTACCACTTGGGGGAATTGGGCTCACAACACCTCAAAATAACTATCACTTTAAGGAGTTACGTTGTAGTGCTCAGTGTCACATTGAATTGTGGAGTTTCAAGAGGTGATGTACGTCTATTTGTAGGATCGAAAATATTATTGTGTTGATGATTCGGGTGGTCTTGGATGATCAAAATACATGTTTGCCATTAGAGAGAGAAGTAGAGAGTTGGGTGTTTTCTTGCTAGAGACTTGGTATACAAAAGTATGAAATATTATATTGAAAAGCACCACCCCTTCCATGGATGGAAGGGGTATTTATAGTCTTACAAGAATACGTCCTCCGTCGGATGTGGATCGTGCATCTGATGGGTAAAGACCCGTCCTTCCTCCACGGTGTTACACTAAACTATACTACGCTACAAACTAACTAATAAACTGTTAAATAACGTAAATAACTACAAGTCTACGAGCTAACTTATGCTAGATAATATTTGGGGTGACCGACTCTTCACTATGGAATTTTCTAATTCCTAACAATCTCCCCCTAAGGGAGGTCACCCTATGTTTTACATTTCGAATCCTAGCATTCAATTCTTGACTTTGTTCTTGAGCTCGTAGACTTCAATTCTTCAATTCCGCAATCTTTGTGCTTTAGCAGTGATTCTTCAAAGTCTGCATTGATTTGTACTTTCAGTGGAGGTCTTTGAACTGATCCACATCTTTGATGATCTTCGAGCTTTCTTTGAGATCATCAGCCACAGTAAATCTCTGGATCACCCTTTATTGTGTTTCCATCATGTGAAGTTGTGACTTTCGGACCGACATGCTCACACATTCGGATCATGACATCTTTCCATCGAGTAGCGGAAGCTTTTTTGGTTCATGATATTTGCAAAGCAGAAAGCGAAGCATAGTATAAAAATATCGTAACCGGGTTATGTAGATATGCACCGGTCATGATTTCTTCAATTAAGTGTGGATCTTTGTGAGCATGCGACTTTGGATTGACTCCTCAATTCGATCATCCGCAACCGTCCAAATGTACCGCAAACAACAATTAGCAATAAAACACACGAAAGTGTCTTTGACCACTTCGTTGAATTGAGGTACACGCCCACGGTTCCCGTTGATCGATACAAGTCGCCTATGATCGGTAGGATTCCTAAGAATCTCCTTGACGGGGTTTCGCGGTTGTTCTAGTCGTTCTCAAACCGAGCGTCTCAAAGAAGACAACACGGAGTGAGTGAACCCGGTAATTGAGATTCACCGATTGATGAAAATGATTTGAAAAACAATCGCGTATTGCTTGAAGAAAGAATTTTGCAATACGACGAAGGTTTTATGAGAAAGATCAATTTTCAAACAAAATACTTTTGTATTAGAGAATGAGTACACATTCGACGTGCTAGTGAAAAGAAGAGATTCGCACATCGAAGCGGTTTTTCTAAAAGTATTTTCAATCGAGATACTTTTGAATTTGAAAACATAAGTACACATTCGACGTGCTAGAGAAAAGAAGGTTTGCACATCGAACGGTTTTCCAAAAGTATTCGTCAATTCCATTCACGGACCAAGGTTGATTCACGAGTGAATCGCCCCATCGTTCTATCCGGTTGTCACAAGTTTGATCTTTTGAAAAGATCTCACATGTCACCCACCAAGAGCTTGTTTGATGTTGGCTCTAGAAGGATTTCCATCTTCATCGTGAATACTTTTACATACCACTCAGATGTTCTGGCAAAACCACAAGGATAATGCGTAGGACTCTCAATATATTCTTACTTTCCACATTGTGTGAAACAGCAAGTTATCATTAATTTTGTGTCCTAACGAGATATTGTGGATGATCTCTTGGCTCTAGACTCAATAGTGCACATTTGGTTCCTATGCCGGAGACTAGGGAGAGGGTCTCCTACTTCAATATCAACCATCTCTAAGAGAAAGTCGATAGATTATGTCGGTTCCCCATGAGAATGAAACAGGCCCTTTTAAGAGGAACTTTAGTGGCTTGGGAAGTTTAGTGCGATCGTCCTTTGGGTCCATGATGTCTTGTCTTCAATACCGGTGTTACATTAGTAACAACCAAGAGCATATGTATTGAACCCGGTTATCGCCCTAAGGTTGAATTGATGGAGGCTATTTCTTTTCACCCTTTTCACATTCGGTTCTTTTCATTCTTCAACCCCTTGGTGCTTACCGAGACTTCATAACTAGAACCTTGTTGGGTTTATTCGAAGACTAGCTCTGTCTCGATCCGCACTCTTCCCATATTCTCATTTTATCCTTTTTCAATATTCCTAAGGACTCTACACTATCTAGTGGATTATCCTCAGGAAGATCCCTCCGGTTCGGCGGATCGTGGGAACAAATACCTAACCTAACCATCCTTATAACACCATGCATAAAGTAAATTTGGTCGGTCTTTTGGTATTGTTCATTCCTTCTCGAAACCAATTGAAAAATCATTTGGAAAACCAATCAAGGTACTTGTGATACGAGATCAAAGCATTTTGTACCTTAATAGTTTTGATCATTTAGAAAACCTCCCCCTCAACATGTGCATAAGATTTAGAAATTGTTTAGCACATGGAGGCAAGAGGACTTTGAAATATTTTCTTTGATCACTATTTTCATAAAAAAAGCCATTTGATTTTCTTGGTAAAATTCTCCCCCTCAATATGTGCATAGGATAAGAGAAATCATTTTAACACATAGAGGCAAGAGTTCTTTTGAAGCACATCCACGAACACAAAGGCCATTAAGAAAACCATTTGATAACTCAATCAAGGTACTTTATAAATCACTTTAAAAAACTTTCGTACCTCGATAGTTTATTTGCTCCCCCTCAATATGTGCTTCGAGATTCGAAAGCGTTTAGCACATATGAGAATGCAGCCTGCACAGTTAAATCAAAATGATCACCTTTTATCAAATTTCTTTATTAAATCACAAATTCTCCCCCGATCAAAAATATCAAACCCTTTGAGATTTTGGATCCCAAGTGATTTAATTAGGTTTAGAAAACATGGGAGAAAATGTGGTCTTCTTTAAATACTCATCTGGTTTTTGGATAATCCTCCTCCTCAACATGTGCATGGTGTATTTGAAATTGTTTGGCACATGGAGGCAGGAGTGCCTTTGAAGGACTAAAACCAATTTCATTATAACAGATTTGAGATTTAAATCACGATCTCTCCCCTGATCAAAATTTTCAAACCAATTGAGATTTGTGATCCCCATTGATTAAAATCATTTAGAAAAGTTTGGGGAAAGACGTGGCAAGATTCAATTTTGAAAGATGACAGATAAGGACCATTTTAAGACATTAAAGATTGTTAGTGTCAGGTATGATAGTTTTTAAGAGATCTTTAATTAAAATAAAACAATTTCACAATCAAACAAGAACAGAAAAAATTTCATTTTGACAGATCTTTGAGTTTTAAAGAAAATCATACCATAACATAATATTAAATCTTTAGATCACCACTTATTGTTGTACAAACCGGAACTTTTGTGAAGAAATATCGTTTGAAAATATTATATTTTAAATCACTCTCCCCCTCAATCGATGACCGAAGTCGATAATTGAGTGACATAGGTTTTGATAAAAAGAAGTCCGGTGATTTTCAAAATTAAGACCAATTTATTTTCAAAACAATTTTTTTCCATTTTCAAAACAATATTTTAAAAAATTGTTTAAAAATGGTATCATTCATTACTTTTCCTGCACAAGATACGTTAGGTGGATGAGAAGCTTCCGTTTTTGTTGCTGTAGGGTTTGGAAGAAAAACCATCTGCTGATGCAGTGAGACTTCTTTTTACGTTGCATTTTGAATACCAACCGAGGTCAAATTAAGCTCCGTTTCTTCAATCACTTAGAAGAAAACCATCTGCGATGCGGTGAGACCTCTTACGTTGCATTTATGCCAACTCTCCTTAGAAGTCCAATTAAGCTCCGTTTCTTCATTTGTCAACCCAAGATATAGTTACCCTTTCCTTCGGCATCCAATCATCTTCAATTGTGGGATCCGGATCGGGAACATTCTTTTATACCAATATACCTGCATACGTTAGTGAACACACATACAAATATATGGTGGTCGACATCACCCAAACAACAATCGACTAATAAAAGTCAATGCAACATATCAATCAGATCATATAAATGGCATGGGAATAATGTGTTCATCAAACTCTAATCATCTAAACCTAACAATCACATCCTGGAAACCTAGTCCTTCAATATAGGCAACTGTATTTTACAGATAAGCACATAGGATGATTAAGATAATCTCATTAGATGATACAGATTTGAAAAACATTATCCCCCTCAATCCATGACTCATTTTATGAAAAGTTTAAAAGTGCTAAAGTCATTGATTGAGTTTTCAATTTTAGCGAAAACTATGAAACTGTAGGATCATTATATTTATGTGTTTGATGATTCGGGTGGTCTTGGGAGATCAAAATACATGTTAGCCATTAGAGAGAGAAAGTTAGAGAGTTGGGTGTTTCTTGGTAGAGAGTTACTTCACAAAAGTTGAATATTAGATTATGAGAAGCACCACCCCTTCCATGGATGGAAGGGGTATTTATACTTACAAATACACGACCTCCTATCGGCCTGTGGATCAGGGATACAGTGGGTAAAGACCCGTCCTTCCTCCACGGTGTTGCACTACGCTAAACTAAACTAATAACTAACTAATAAACTGCTAAATAACGTAAATAAAGATATGTCTACGAGCTAACATATGCTAGATAATATTAGGGGTGACCGACTCTTCACTATGGAATTTTCTAATTCCTAACAATCTCCCCCTAAGGGAGGTCACCCCATATTTTACATTTTGAATCCTAGCATTCTATTCTTGACTTTGTTCTTGAGCTCGTAGACTTCAATTCTTCAATTCCGCAATCTTTGTGCTTTTGTAGTGATTCTTCAAAGTCCGCACTGATTTGTACTTTTAGTAGAGGCCTTTAACTGATCCACATCTTTGATGATCTTCGAGCTTTCATTGAGATCATCACCACAAGAAATCTGGATCACCCTTTATTGTGTTGCCATCATGTGAAGTTGTGACTTTCGGACCGACATGCTCACACTTTTGAATCATGACATCTTTCCATCGAGTAGCGGAAGCCCATCGGTTCATGATATTTGCAGCAGGCGTAGCGAAGCATAGTATAAAAATATCGAACCGAGGTTATGTAGATATGCACGGTCATGATTTCTTCAATTAAGTGTGGTTCTTTGTGAGCATGCGGCTTTGGATTGACTTCTCAATTACGATCACCGCAACCGTCAAATGTACCGCAAACAACGATTAGCAATAAAACACACGAAAGTGTCTTTGATCACTTCGTTGAATTGAGGTACACGCCCACGGTTCCCGTTGATCGATACAAATCATCGCTGTGATCGGTAGGATTCCTAAGAATCTCCTTGACGAGGGTTTCGCAATGTTGTTCTAGTTGTTCTCAAACCGAACATCTCAAAGAAGACAACACGGAGTGAGTGAACCAATAATTGAGATTCACCGATTGATGAAAAATTGATTTGAAAACAATCGCGTATTGCTTAGAAAGAGTTTTGCAATCTGACGAAGGTTATATGAGAAAGATCAATTTTCAAACAAAATACTTTTTGTATTAGAGAATGAGTACACATTCGACATGCTAGCGAAAAGAAGAGATTCGCACATCGAGCGGTTTTTCTAAAAGTATTTTTCAATCGAGATACTTTTGAATTTTGAAAACATAAGTACACATTCGACGTGCTAGAGAAAAGAAGATTTGCACATCGAACGATTTTTCCAAAAGTATTCGTCAATTCCATTCTGGACCAAGGTTGATTCAAGACCGAATCGCCCATTGTTTCTATCCGGTTGTCACAAGTTTGATCTTACGAGAAGATCTCACATGTCACCCACCAAGAGCTTGTTTGATGTTGGCTCTAGAAGGATTTCCATCTTCATTGTGAATATTTTAACATATCACTCGGATGTTCGGCAATACCACAAGGATAATCGTGGGACTCTTAATATATACTTACTTTCCACATTGTGTGAAAAGCAAGTCTTCAAGAATTTAGTGTCCTAGCGAGATATTGTGGATGATCTCTTGGCTCTAGACTCAATAGTGCATTTTGGTTCCTTTACGGAGACTAGGGAGAGGGTCTCCTTCTTCAATATCAACAATCTCTAAGAGAGTCGATAGATAATGTCGGTTCCCGTGAGAATGAAACAAGCCCTTTTAAGAGGAACTTGAGTGGCTTGGGAAGTTTAGTGCGGTGCATCCTTTGGGTCCATGATGTCTTGTCTTCAATACCGGTGTTACCTTAGTAACCACCGGTAGCATATGAATTGAACCGGTTTACGCCCTAAGGTTGAATTGATGGAGGCTATTTCTTTTCACCCTTTTATCATTCATTTCTTTTTCATTCTTCAACCCCTTCAAGTGCTTACCGAGACTTCATAACTAGAACCTTGTTGGGTTTATTCCAATTACTAGCTCGATCTCGATCCGCACTCTTCCCATTCCTCACTTTTCTCCTTTTTTCAATATACCTAAGGACTCTACACTATCTAGTGGATTGTCCCTGGGTAGATCCCTCCGGCTCTGGTGGGATCGTGGGAACGAATACCTAACCTAGCCATCCTTATAACACCATGCATAAAGTAAAATGGTCGGTCTTTTGGTACAGTTCATTCTTCCTTGAAACCAATTAAAAAATCATTTGGAAAAACAATTAAGGTACTTGTGATACGAGATCAAAGCATTTTGTACCCTAATAGTTTTGATCATTTAGAAAACCTCCCCCTCAACATGTGCGTATGATTTAGAAATTGTTTAGCACAAGGAGGCAAGAGGACTTTGAAATATTTTCTTTGATCACAATTTTCATACGAAAAAGCCATTTGATTTTCTTGGTAAAATTCTCCCCTCAATATGTGCATAGGATTTTGAAATCATTTTATCACATAGAGGCAAGAGTTCTTTGAAGCACATCCACAATCACAAAATCCATTAAGAAAACCATTTGAAAACACAATCAAGGTACTTTATAATCTCTTTTAAAAAACTTTTGTACCTCGATGGTTTTGCTCCCCTCAATATGTGCTTCGAGATTCGAAAGCGTTTAGCACATATGAGAGAGCAGCCTGCACAACTGAATCAAAACGATCAACTTTTATCAAATTTCATTATTAAATCACAAATTCTCCCCCGATCAAAAATATCAAACCCTTTGAGATTTTGGATCCCAAGTGATTTAATAAGGTTTAGAAAACATGGGAGAATATGTGGCCTAGTTTAAATACTCATCATGTTTTTGGATAAATCCTCCTCCTCAACATGTGCATTGTATATTTGAAATCGTTTGGCACATGGAGGCAGGAGTGCCTATAAAGGACTAAAACCGATTCCATTAAAACATATTTGAGATTTAAATCACGATCTCTACCCCGATCAGAAATATCAAACCATTTGAGATTTGTGATCCCAACTGATTTAAATCATTTAGAAAAATTTGGGGAAAGGCGTGGCAAGATTCAATTTTGAAAGATGACAGATAAGGACCATTTTAAGACATTAAAGATTGTTAGTGTCAGGTAAGATAGTTTTTAAGAGATCTTTTAAGTAAAACAAAACAATTTCACAATCAAACAAGAACAGAAAAAATTTCATTTTGTAAGACCTTGATTCTAAAGAAAAAATCATACCATGACATAACATTAAATCTTTAGATCACCACTTTTTAACGTACAAACGGACTTTTAAGAATAGATATTGTTTGAAAATATTAAATTTAAATCACTCTCCCCCTCAATCCATGACATAAGTCAATAATTGAGTGACTTAGGTTTTGATAAAAAGAAGTCCGGTGATTTTCAAAATTTAGTTCAATTAATTTTCAAAACAATATTTTCCATTTTCAAAACAATTTAATCAAATTATTCAAAATTGTTTAAAAATGGTATCCTGCACAAAGATACGTTAGTGGTTGAGAAGCTTCCGTTGTTGTTGTTGTAGGGTTGGAAGAAAAACCGTCTGCAAATGCAGTGAGACTTCTTCTTACGTTGCATTTTGAATGCCAACTGAGGTCCAATTAAGCTCCGTTTCTTCACTTGCTGAAGAAAACCATCTGGCGATGCAAGAAGACCTCTTACGTTGCATTTCATGCCAACTCTCCATTGAAGTCCAATTAAGCTCGTTTCTTCATTTGTCAACCCAAGATATAGTTACCCTTTCCTTTCGGCATCCAATCATCTTCAATTGTGGGATCCGGATCGGGAACATTCTTATAACCAATATACCGCATACGTTAGTGAACACACATCTGAGATATATGGTGGTCGACATCACCCATAACAAACAATCGACTAATTAAAGTCAATTCAACATAACAATCGGATCATATAAGGCATGGGGTTTATGTGTTAATCAAACTCTAATCATCTAAACCTAACAATCATATCCTAAATTCCTAGTCCTTCGACACGAGGCAATTATCATTTTAATTAAGCACGAGGATAATTAAGAAAGTCCGTTAGATGATATAAATTTGAAAACATTCTCCCCTCAATCAATGACTCTTTTTCTTGAAAAGTTTTAAAAGTCTTGAAGTCATCGATTGAGTTTTTGCGAATGTCTGAAAAACTCGATCCCGATTGATTTATCAAGCAACTCATTTTACCACCATTTTGAAATACAACAAATATTTTTCGAAGAATTTTAGACGGAAAAACATTTGTGTAGGAGCAAAGATCCTTCGACATACTTTCCTCAATGTATTTTAGGATAAGTGCACGAAATATTTGAAAAATTGTTTAGCGCAACACTTTCCTTCCTTTAAAGAGCGGGTTGCTATCAGAAATAATAGCAAGCCATAGTTTAAGCGCGGGTCACAGTCTGAAGTAACTGTAAGCCATTTGATTTGTGACATGTTATGGAAAGAAATATTTACACCTCCTGCTCGAACTTCATCTAAAGTCCCGTGCCATTATTGAATGACATTTCTAAGACCGTAGATGTTATCGATACCAGAAGACATGTCTTGAGAAAACATATTTTTGGTCTTTTTCAAATTTTCTGATTTTTATGGGTTTTTGTAGATTTTATATTTTTCTATTTTCTTTTTGTTGGTTTTCTATTTTTGTATTTGGTTTTTTGAAAAATATATACAAGGATAGAATAGATGATATAGTTAAGAAGATGATGATACGAGTACCGAGATAAGGATATCGAAAAGACGTCGTAGAAGATAGAAGTCATCAACTCTTAAACATTCACCACCAAAGCTTCCAGGCTCTTGAATCGAAGAAAGAAATTGAACCAACCGAAAGTGAGACTCGCGACTTCCCCAAACCGAAAATCCTTTGGATGAGCAGATTCAAGCTCTATTTCAAGCTTTCCTTAGCTGGTGCAGAGATGCACACCATAATCATAAATCCCATTGCTCCATTAAAAGAACGATAATCGAGGTTCTCCGTTCGGGTTATATCATCTAGTAGAAGAACAACGACAACGTATCATCCCACATTTGAATACCTCTTCTCAAATTTCCTTTTCATCAAGTCTCAAACGATCCATTCCAAAAGGTGTCAAGAGAACACTTCCCGTGTAGTTGAAAAGATGCGATCGGTCTCTTAGTATAATGCTCAAGAACTCTCCGAATACACTTCATAAGGGAATGAAGAACACCTTCCCATGTTCACATTTTTCTTCCACGATGAACGTGTATGAAGCTCAAGAACCCAAGTACACCAATATCCAAGAACTCTCCGAATACATATCAAGAGGGTAATGTAGAACACCTCCCTATGTTCACATCTTTCGTCACGATGAATGTGTATGAAGCTCAAGTATCCAAGTATACCAATACACAAGGAATGAATAAGCGATAACATTGAAGAAGCACCAAGTCATCGATTATCTCTGCGGGTGACAATCTCTGCGGATGTCAACACGGAATAAGTGATTATATCTACGAATCACCGATTAAGCATTCAAGTGAAACAACTAAGCATCCCCAATGTACACAATCTCTCCCCGATCCTTGAGACACCATCGAAATCACCACATACTAGTGTACCTCATTATCTCGAAACTTTCTAACATCACTTCCCCACGTAGTTGGAATAATAACACAAAAGCCTTGATGAGTAAAACCTTGAGTTTCTCTGCGGTCATGACAATTGTTTTCCGGGATATCTTCAATCACTTAGAAGTATTAAGCTCATCAAGTTTACTCGCCATGAGTCAAAACTTGAGTTTCTCTGCGGTACTAACATTTGTCTTCCGGGATGTCTTGATTACTTAGAAGAGTTAAGTTCATCAAGTTTACTCGCTTTGTGTTTATATGTGAGTCTCCTTACGCCTTCTTTGGTTTTGACACTTGAATCAAGCAACTCTTTGTAAGCCAAAATACTTGAAATTTGTTGAGAATATTGCTTGAAGTCTTTGTGAGAATCAACATGTGAAGACTCTCTCGACTATTTATATCAACTCTTCGTAGACAATTTGAAGTGACCATCAAGAAGAAAGCCCGCTATACCATACTTGAAACCAAGTCAACTTCCCACATTTGTATCTTAAGCTTGCACCTAATGATGGAAGAACGGTGTAGAGAATTTATGCTTCAAGCAAATCTCTAAGTACTCACTACCCAAACAAAGTATGAGACATTAACACCTCTTGCGTTTATCCACACCGTCATATCGTGTGACATCGAGTAAAACAAAGTAACTCCTAATAGTGATAGTTAACGGTCTTCAACCATCCACCTCATTGCCGGTAACTAGATAAGCCAAGTCTTCAACTCAAATTCTTAAGCCCGAGCAAGTTATCAAATAAGAACACGCCTTTGTGAAAGTCAACTTCAATCTCAAATAAGTGATAAATGATTAACTCAAGTAATCACCTTGTGTCAAATGTCCAACAATAGTCAATATCAACGTCTCGAGTAGTCGCCGCTAAAGAATATGAGCAAGTCTAATTGGGAATTGAATCGACTTATAACTTTCTCCCAATTAGTGCTCCCCTAAACCGACAATCTGTTTGATAAATGCCCGATTAAGAAGAAGTCTTTAGATCGTTAAATGCAACTCGTCTTTAGTCTTCTAACATGTAGCGAAAATGTAGAACATGATGTAGACTCGACCTTCTTCAAGATTGTGCGGTTGGGAATAGATAGTTAACATCTTCAACCCACACCAAAAGCATCCCACCAAAAGCATCCCAATTAACTTACATCTTACAAATCCCTTAACTAGAATCTCTCCCAATCAAACAAGAACATAAAGATGTTCATCAAGGAAATCGACAATCGGGCATAGCGAACACACAAGATGGTAACACCAAACTACCAATCACATCAAACAAGAACAGAGAGATTGTTCGGAATAATCATGTTGATGTATACGTGAAGCATTAACCGGAAGCACTTTGTCGATAAACTCATCAATCCGAGTGAAGATGTCAACCAACGGCTCTTAGAAGAGAAAAAACTCCATGTGAAGATTACCCGATAATAAGAAGCTCGGTTCTTACATGAGTTTCGAGCCGTATGACCATTTAAATTCTCAAATAACAATCAACAATGCAAAAAATTCACACTTCTTCTCCCCCTCAAGAATTGCATACGGAGATGCCATTCTTGACTAAATAAGTGAACATCATCCAAATGTAGTCTATTCACACTTCTCCCCATAAAATTAGCACGGGATGTCGCCATCGTCATTATAGTTGAGAAAGTGGAATCGAAAACAATCAACAAGAGCCGGTTCACTTAATGACCAAGCGCATGGAAAAAGTATGAAGCATGTTGATGAGAATGGTCATAATAGAAGATTTTCTTCTTGGAAGATAAAGCGCATTGACACGTACACTTTTCTTTTCTTTGGAGAACGAGGCATAAACTGTTGTGTTCATACGTCATAATCTCTCTCTTTTCAGCTCTCTTAGCAAAACATGTAATCAACCACCATAATCATTCAGTAGGCTCTTTGTAGTGACAGCTGATGGAGAAAACCCAATATGAAGAATTTGACCCTGAAGTAAACTAACCCGAACTCATGACTTATACTTGCACATATGTAACAAAGAGCGGTGCCGAGACTTCATTCCCATTTGAATCTCTAAGTACTCTATACTCCTCAACCAACCAACCATCAAGTAATAGACGTACATTACCTCTTGAAAATCCACAATTAAATGTGACACTGAGCACTACAACGTAACTCCTTTAAGTGATAGTTATTTTGAGATGATAAGAGCCCAATTCCCCCAAGTGGTAAAAGAAAAGGTAAAAGTCACTCAACAATAACTAGATTTCCAATTCTTCGTTTTTGATAATAAGCTCGAACAAGGATCATGAAGAATCTTCATCCATCCATCCCCGATACCTTCGGATACTAAGTACACTCGCCCGTGATAATTCACTTCAACCTCAAATAATTAATACCGAATTAACGCCGTTGTCACATCTTCTGAACTGCTCAAATCTAGCCTCCTTAGACTTTTTAAGTGAACTATGATTATGGTTTCATCCCGACCATGTTTTAATGAGCATAACCCCGTAAAACTTTGAAGTAACCAAACCGCCATGACGAATATCCAAACACACATCCAATTCATGAAGTACTCCCTTTGACCCCTTCTTTGAAGCAGAAACCGTAGCATCAGCATCAAGTAAGATCCAAAATTACACTTTCTCTTCTCCAAGATGGTTCCATCATTACGGGATTTTACAACTCTATGGTTTAAACCGAGAAATAGTTTCTTTCGCGGGATTTTACTAAACCAAGAATAAACCATAAGAAAGATCCGGAAAAGCACTTTACTTTTACCAGGAAGTTTCCATTGTCACGGGATTTTACAAGTCTATGATTTAAACCGAGAAATAGATTCTTTCGCGGGATTTTACAAAATCAAGACAAAACCGTAAACAATGTCAGCTTGAATGAGTTATGACAACTTTGGTTTCAGTGAATATCTGTTTTAGGGGAACATGCAGTGATTCATCAGTGGTTCATTATCCAATATCACCAAAAACATCAACCATCCAATCAATACTTTGGAAAACACATCATTCACGTATTCTGTCGGCTATTGTAGTGACCACATGGAAGAGTAAACTCGATATACCAAACTTGATGATGAAGTAGAATTCCCCATATTTGTTACTTAAACTTGTACTAATCCTTGTGAAGAAGAAACGGTGTACCCAATGTACAAAACCTCTTGACATTCTCAACTGAGTGAGACACCGAAGTGATAGTCACGTTGTGGGTTAAGCGAGAAAGAGTCACAAACGTAACTAAATAGCCAAGTCTTTATCACCCTCTATAAATGCCCAAACAAGTCATCTTCGCGGAATGATAGAAAGAAAGAAGACGAAATAAGTAAACACGCCCAGAAAACCATACTTCAAATCCAAATAAGAAATACCAAATAAACAACCCCGAAGTCCACTTTGTTCAACCATTAACTCAAGCCGAGACATAATATTATCCGTGAAAATGCATTCACCAAAGTACATAACTTCACAACCCATCAAATCTCAGCATCATACCAAATCATATCATCAATCTTGTCATCAAAACTCATAACACATCTCACATTATCCAACACTTATACAATCGATCCAAACTAGAGAAGCCCATCATGTTGTCCACACAAGAATCCCTTGAGAAATTTTAATTCACATAATTCCATATCATGAGATAAAATTCGGATTTCACATATATCAATACTTATGCATGCATTATACCAAAGATACCAAGTATCAAACAATAGCTCATATCAAATCACAAGTAGGGATATCTTTGGCTCAAGTCATTGTGTACATATCCCATAAAATACCAAGCTACTCGGCCAAACTATTTGCCATAATCCTCCTAGAATTGAACCGACGATTAACAGTAATATTCATGACAAATACTCGAATTAGTACCAAAGTCATAGGCCAATGACTTAAACTCTTGTATGGCCCATCTCCATAATGTCAACCCAATCCATACAATCATATCATCCCACGAGTATATCAAAATCCATAAATATCAAACTCACTTTAACATCATGTTTACATCACACATGCGATATAATGTCTGATGTCACGTTTAATTTACACGTCCATTTACCAGGTCCAATAGATAAAAGGAATGAGGCCCATTTATTAGTCCTACCCAAAGGCTAAAAAAAACGAGCAATCCAGTAAATAATATCACATGACCGGTCAAAATGTGTTGCCCTAAGATCACGGGTATATAACCTAAACACACAGGTTACCCTAATTTTACTCCCCAAAACAAACGCCTCTATCTTCACTATCTCACACCAACCAAACCCTTATTCTTCTCAAACAAACCCTACAGGTCAGTCCGCCTCTCTTCTAAAAGCTGCCTCAAACCCTAAAGTCCCTCATCAATAATAATCAGTACTAAAGATGATTCAAACCAAATAAGTCTCACATCATGAACCCAACATACATGAGCAGTTAACAAGCCTCCACATCATTTTACACCGATTCATCTTATCGTTAGATCTCAAAATGAGATTGCCACAGGGATGGCATGAGGAGGTGAGAACCACAGTGATGGTTTGGAGTGTTTGTTTTGAGACGGCTTCCAGGTAGGATATTAATTGGTTTGGGTTTTGTTTACTTTAATTTGAACGAGTAAGGTAACTAAACATAACATACATGTTATGATTTAGTACTTTTAGGTCTCGGATATTAAGATGGAGTTAACTCCTCACATGATCAATGAAGAACCTGTGTAAACCTTATAAGATTTTTAGTCTTTTAAGCAAGAGGTTCACAGATCTGAGATCGAAAAACTTTTACCAATTTAACTCGTTGATTTACATGTAAGATCGATGATAATAAATGAGTTTTGAATCAATAAGGAGCAGTGATGAGATAAACTTTCGAATGAAAAATCATTTCAGGTCGTGAGTTATATTGAACTACCCAGAAAGAATGGACTGAGATCTTATTTTTACTTAAGTGGTGTCATTTGATTTATCTTATTGGCTTGTGACATGTGATGGTTAAACCTGAGGTCAAAGATTTTTCGGTATAAAGGAATTGTTATCTGAGGTCGAGTAGTAGTGTTGGTATTTGGTTTTGTGTTTGTGTCATGGTCTTGTGGTTGTATCACCTTCTCCTTCATCCTTTCTAATCTTAAGCCGAAGTCAAGAGTCAAGTCGCTAGCACTTAGTCGCTAGCACTTAGTCGCCACGACTAAGTCGCCACGACTAAGTCGCCACGACTAAGTCGCCATGACTAAGTCGCCACGACTAAGTCGCCACGACAGCAAGTGACTCAATAGCCAACTCGCTAGGTAGATACATTGAATATGGACAGTTTTGTGTACAACTCGCTAACATGATATGTGACATTTTCCGATGAGTTTTCCGACCATTATTCCGACCATATTCATATAAAAACCCAGAAAACTTGTTGTGACCCAGTTATGACTACAAGAATAATATGACCATGTGACCACACGTATTTCACATTAATTGGTAACAAAAAATCTCAATGGTACTGTTATGAACGTAAGACAAAACAGATGAAAATATAGTCACATGACATTTTTTTGACCAAAAAATTGTTAAAAAAACTGCTTTATACGTAAAGGAGACAATACTGATCCGACCATAACACTACAAAAACAGTTTTAATCATGTTTCAAAAACCACACAAATTAATAAAAACAATATAACCATGGCTCTTGAAACACGAAACAGTTTACACAAAAACAGTATCAAACACGAATCAAAACCACAAGAAATCATCAAAACACAACAACCTGGGCTCTGGTACCAATTGTAGGATCATTATATTTATGTGTTTGATGATTCGGGTGGTCTTGGGAGATCAAAATACATGTTAGCCATTAGAGAGAGAAAGTTAGAGAGTTGGGTGTTTCTTGGTAGAGAGTTACTTCACAAAAGTTGAATATTAGATTATGAGAAGCACCACCCTTCCATGGATGGAAGGGTATTTATACTACAAATACACGACCTCCTATCGGCTGTGGATCGGGGATACGTGGGTAAAGACCGTCCTTCCTCCACGGTGTTGCACTACGCTAAACTAAACTAATAACTAACTAATAAAGCGCTAAATAACGTAAATAAAGATATGTCTACGAGCTAACATATGCTAGATAATATTAGGGGTGACCGACTCTTCACTATGGAATTTTCTAATTCCTAACAGAAACTGATTGAATTTCAAGCAACTCATTTACCACCATTTTTGAAAACACCAAATATTTTCCTGAAGAATTTTAGACGGAAAAACATTTGTGTAGGAACAGCAGTCCTTGGACATACTTTCCTCATATTGTTTTTAGGATAAGTGCACGAAATATTTGAAAATTGGTTTTAGTGCAGCACTTTCCTTCCTTGAAGAGCGGGTTGCTATCTGAAATAATAGCAAACCATAGTTTTAGCACGAGTTACAGTCTGAAGTAACTGCAAGCCATGATTTTTTGACATGTTTTGAAAAAGAATATTTACACCTCCTGCTCGAACTTCATCTATGGTCCCGTGCCATTATTGAATGACATTTCTAAGACCGCAGATGTTATCGATACCAGAAGACATGTCTTTGAAAACATATTTTTGGTATTTTTAAATTTTCTGATTTTTATGGGTTTTTGTTGGTTTTATATTTTTCTATTTTCTTTTTGATAAATATATACACAGATACATAAGATGATATAGTTAAAGAAGATGATGATACGACAACCGAGATAAGGATATCGAGCAACCCCGTTGTAGAAGATAGAAGTCATCATCTCTTAAACATTCACCACCAAAGCTTCCAAGACTCTTGAATCGAAGAGAGAAATTGAGCCACTTGAAAGTGAGACTTTGGCGACTTCCCCAAACCGAAAATCCTTTAGTGACTGATTCAAAGCTTTCTTTCTAGCTTCTCTTAGCCAGGTGCACAAAGAAGCACACCATTATCATCGAACTTGCTGCTCCTTTTAAGAATAATCACCGTGATTCTTCGTTCGAGGTTATATCATCTAATAGAACAACAGCAACGTATCATCCACATTTAAATAATCTTCTCAAATTTCCTTTTCCACTAAATCTGAAGCGATCCATTCCAAAAGGTGTCAAGAGAACAATTCCCCCAAGTAGATGAATTGATGTAGTCAGCCTCTTTGTATAATGCTCACGAACTCTCCCGAATACACATCATGAGGGGAATGAAAACACCTTCCCATGTTCACATTTTTCTTCCCGGATGATCGTGTATGAAGCTCAAGAACTTGAAGTACACCAATACCCAAGAGCTCTCCGAATACACATCATGAGGGAATGAAAACACCTCCCATGTTCACATTTTTCTTCCCCGATGATCGTGTATGAAGCTCAAGTATCCAAGTATACCAATACACAAGGAAGGAATAACTAATAACATTGAAGAAGCGTGCCAAGTCACCGATTATCTCTGCGGATGACAATCTGCGGATGTCAACTCCGAATAAGTGATTATATCTACGAATCAACGATTAAGCACTCAAGTGAAACATTGAGCATCCCCAATGTACACAATCTCACTCCCCGATCATTGCGATACCATCGAAATCACCACACACTAGTGTACCTCATTTATCTTCAGAAACTTTCTCTAACATCACTTCCCCCACGTAGTTGAAATACTAACACTAAATGCCTTGACGAGTAAAACCTTGAGTTTCTCTACGGTCATGACATTTGTTTTCCCGGGATATCTTCAATCACTTAGAAGAATTAAGTTCATCAAGTTTACTCGTCATGAGTCAAACCTTGAGTTTCTCTACGGTAATAACATTTGTCTTCCCAGGGTATCTTCAATTACTTAGAAGTATTAAGTTCATCAAGTTTACTCGCGTTTAGGTGCTTGTCTCCTTACGCCTTGCTGGTTTTTGACACTTCAGAATCAACAACTCTTTGTAAGTCCGTAAACTAGAAATATTTTGAGAAGAACATCATTAGCTTAGATGTATCTGTGAGAATCAACTTGCTGAATAATAACGTGAGCAAGTCTAATTAGGGATTAAATTTGGCATTTCAATCTCCCCCAATTAGTGATCTCCCCTAAACCGACAATCTGCTTGATAAATGCCGAATAAGAAGAAGTCTTTTGATAATCACATGCAACTCGTCTTTTAGTCTTGTAACATACAATGGAAAATGTAGAACCGATCAGACTCGACCTTCTTCAAGATTGTGCGGTTGGGGAATAGAGTGTTAACATCTTCAACTCACACCAAAAGCGCCCCACCAAAAGCATCCCAATTAACTTACATCTTGCAAACCTTTAACTAAAATCCTCCCAATCAAACAAGAACGTAAAGATGTTCATCAAGGAAATCGCAATCAGGGCAGAACGAACACACAAGATGGTAACACCAAACTACCCATCACATCAAACAAGAACAGAGAGATTGTTCGGAATCATCATGTTGATGTATACGTGAAGCATTAACCGGAAGCACTTTGTCGATAAACTCATCAATCCGAGTGAAGATGTCAACCAATGGCTCTTAGAAGAAACTCCATGTAGAGATGACTCGATAAGAAGAAGCTTGGTTCTTACATGAGTTTAGAGCCGTATGACCATTTATATTCTCAAATATCAATCAACAATGCAAAAAATTCACACTTCTTCTCCCCCTCAAGAATTGCATACGGAGATGCCATTCTTGACTAAATAAGTGAAATCATCCAAATGTTCTATTCACACTTCTCTTCCGCAAAATCAGCACATGATTTCGCCATCTTCATTATAATCGAGCAAGTGGAATGAGAAAACAATCGATGGTAGCCGGTTCACTTGATAAGCAAGCGCATGGAAAAAGTATGAAGCATGTTGATGAGAATGGTCATAAATAAGAAGATTTCTCTTCTTCAGAAGATAATGCGCACTGAAGCGTACACATTTCTTTTCTTTAGGAACGAGGCATGAACTTTTGTATTCATACGTCATAAGAAGATCTCTCTTCTTCAGAAGATAAAGCGCACTGATACGTACACTTTTCTTTTCTTTAGAGAACGAGGCATGGACTGTTGTGTTCATACGTCATAAGAAGATTTCTCTTCTTCTTGAAGATAAAGCGCACTGAAACGTACACATTTCTTTTCTTTAGAGAACGAGTCTTGAACTGTTGTGTTCAAACGTCATAATCTCTCTCTTTTCAGCTCTCTTGGCAGAACTTGTAATCAACCCCATTATCATTCGGTAGGCTCTTTGTTGTGACAGTTGATGAAGAAAACCCAATATGATGAATTTGACCCTGAAGTAAAACAACCCGAACTCGTGACTTAAACTTGCACATTTGTAACAAAGAGCGGTGTCGATTTCCATTAGCATCTCTAAGTACTCTCTATGTACTCTATACTCTTCAACCAACCAACCATCAAGTATAAGACGTACATTACCTCTTGAAAATCCACAATTGAATGTGACACTGAGCACTACAACGTAACTCCTTAAAGTGATAGTTATTTTGTGGTGGTAAGAGCCCAATTCCCCCAAGTGGTAAAAGAAGAGGTAAAAGACACCCAACAATAACTAGATTTCCAAGTCTTCGTTTTTAATAATAAGCTTGAACAAGGATCTTGAAGAATCTTCATCCATCCATCCCCGATACCTTCAGATACTAAGTACACTCGCCCGTGATATTTCACTTCAACCTCAAATAAATAATAGTGAATTAACGTCGTTGTCACATCTTCTGGTTAAAAGCTCAAATCTAGCCTCCTTTGACGTTTTAACTATGATAATGGTTTCCATCCCGACCATGGTTAAATGCACATAACCCCGTAAAACCTTGTAATAACCAAACTTCCATGACGAATATCCAAACATACATCCAATTCATGAAGTACACTCTTTTATCCCTTCTTTGAAACAGAAACCGTAGCACCAACATCAAATAAGATTCAGAATTACACTTTCTCTTCTCCAAGATGGTTCCATCATTACGGGATTTTACAACTCTATGGTTTAAACCAAGAAATAGTATCTTTCGCGGGATTTTACAAAACCAAGAGTAAACCGTAAGATAGATCCGGAAATGCACTTTCCAATTACTAGGATGTTTCCATTGTCACGGGATTTTACAAGTCTATGATTTAAACCGAGAAATAGATTCTTTCGTGGGATTTTACAAAATCAAGACAAAACCGTAAACAATGTCAGTTTGAACGTGTTATGACAACTTTGGTTTCAGTGAGTATCTGTTTTAGGGAAACATGCAGCGGTTCATCAACGGTTCAATATCCAACATCAAAAAACTCTTCAACCATTAAACACTTTGGAAAACACATCACATATGCATTCTGTCGGCTGTAGCTGTGACCACGTGGTGAAGTAAACCCGGTATGTCAAATTTGATCATGAAGTGAACTTCCCCAGTTTTGTTACTTAAACTTGTACTAATCCATGTGAAGAAGAAACGGTGTACCCAATGTACAAAACCTCTTGACGTATCCTCAACTGCGTGAGACACCGAAGTGATAGTTACTTTGTGGGTTAAGTGAGAAAGAATCACAACCGTAACTAAATAGCCAAGTCTTTATCACCCTCTATAAATGCCCAAACAAGTCATCTTCTCGGAAGGGTAGAAAGAAAGAAGATGAAATAAGTAGACGCGTCCGAAAAACCTCACTTCCAATTCAAATAAGAAATATCGTACAAACAACCCCGTAGTCAACTTTGTTCAATAACCAATTCAAGCCGAGACATAATATACACCATGAAAATGTGTAGCCCAAAGAATCAAACCTCATAACACAACTAATTTCATCATTATACCCAATCACATCGTCGGATCTCATTATCAAAATTCATGATCAAAACTCATAGCCCAACACATCTCATCCTCAAATCACATAAAATCCGTTCCAACATTGAGAAACCCATCAGACCCTACCCATCACAAACTTAGGCACGGGTCCAGTTGTGATAAAATCTTTGTATAAATTAGGGTCCTACGACCTTATGACAACACTACAATTTTGAACCCTAATATTTGGAGAACTTTAGCTTATAATTTATCACAATCGAAATACTTAAATTGTTATCACGTGTTGGCACATGTCACATTTTATCAATGTTGATATTACGATGCTTGTACCAATTATGTGATCAATTAATCAGTTAGGCCCATCTCAAACATATACCATGACATGTCCTTAAATATGTTCGGCCCATATCTTCATGAAATTCGGACAAGAAAAATAAGCACCAAGTCCGGCCCATAACAGATTAACATCCATGTACCAGTTAAGGTCCAAAACCACTCAACCCTACATAAAAACGTGATCCCACCCTAATATTTAGGTCATAAGATTAACCCTAAACTCGTTCATCTGTTTACCGTACCCTCATCCTTCTCACCTCAAAAAAAAATCCACCTCTCATTTCTTATACACCTAATCTGCCATATCTCTTCATCTCATCATCATCAAAAGCAGTTATGACATATCCCTCACCACTATATGAGCACCTTCTTGATTGCCACAGAGATGGCATGGGCTCAAAATCACAGCCACAGGGATGGCTTGGGTGAGTATTTTGAGAAGACAACGAGAACCTTGGAGCAACCTCAGGTTGGTATTGATCTTGTTTTGATCTTTTAATGAATAACGAATCACAGATTTGATCCAACAATATTGTTGCAATCATTTCTGTAAATTCAGAGATTATCAAATACAATTAGATCAATGATGGAATTTTTAAAAGTCGTGTGAAAAAAGGCCTTTTGAGTCTTGGTGTTTCACGAAGACTTGATGATTCTGAGATCTCTTGAAGATTTTGATATCGAAACCGGTCTTGAATTGAGACTTGGATAATTTATTATACATAAATCGAATAAATTAAAAGAAAGAGCATAATTGCTTGTTTCTTTTCATGTAGTGTTTCGAATATTAACAGTGAGTTAGATTGGATCTATGATGGATTTCTTTAGTGTGAACAATCATTTATGGTTGAATAATCATTGAGAATCACATGAGAAAACTGAGATCTATTATCATTTTGTTGTTTCGAGTCATTGATATGAATGAGAGTTGGATATGTTTCGAGTCTTAGTACTGGAATAATACTAAGTTGATGTTTTGATATGGTCTTTATCTGTTTTAAATGAGGTTGGACTGATGATGTTATGATGAAACTGAGGTTCATGAATCTGTTTTTGGTATGTTGGTATGTTGTGGTCTTGTGGTCAGTTTTTCTCCTTCATCCTTTCTGTGTAAGTCGCTAGCTCTAATATCAAGTCGCTAGTATTTTGAGTCACAAGTCGCTAACCCATTTAAACCACAAGTCGCTAGCATAACTCGCTGCCATTTTCAAAACACAAATCGCTACGACATGTAAATACAAGTCGCTAGGCAGTTAAAGTAGTCAAGTCGCTAACAGTTTTTTGAGAACAAGTCGCTACATCGTTTGCAAAGCACAAGTCGCTAACTTGTTAATACAAGTCGCTAGCAAGATTTCCGATGAGGTTTCCGACCATTTTCCGACCATATTCAAAGAAACCTAGAAAACAGTCATAAAAATTGCTTCTTTGACGCATTTGACCACAGTTAGGACTTTAAAATCTGACCATGTGACTATAAAATACTGTTTGGACAAAATACAGATATTGGACATACAAATGACCAGGACTTTTATTATTAGACCAAACAAAAGGATACAACAAAGACTTGTTAACCACAGTTTACCCAAATAACATATATCGACCACACAAATACACAAAAGCAGATTCAAACAAATATCAAAACCACAAGAAAATCATCAAAACACAACAACCGTGCTCTGGTACCAATTGTAGGATCGAAAATATTGTTGTGTTGATGATTCGGTGGTCTTGGATGATCAAAATACATGTTTGCCATTAGAGAGAAGTAGAGAGTTGGGTGTTTTCTTGCTAGAGACTTGGTATACAAAAGTATGGAATATTAGATTGAAAGCACCACCCTTCCATGGATGGAAGGGTATTTATAGTCTTACAAGAATCGTCCTCTGTCGGATGTGGATCGGTATCGATGGGTAAAGACCCGTCCTTCCTCCACGGTGTTACACTAAACTATACTACGCTACAAACTAACTAATAAACTGTTAAATAACGTAAATAACTACAAGTCTACGAGCTAACTTATGCTAGATAATATTTGGGGTGACCGACTCTTCACTATGGAATTTTCTAATTCCTAAGACTATTACTTGATGGTTGGTTGGTTGAAGAGTATAGAGTACTTAGAGATTCAAATGGTGTTAGGAATTAGAAATTCCCGGTATTAAAGAGTCGGTCACCTCAAGTATATGTAATCGTTAGAAAGCTCGTAGTCGTAGTTCTTCTAAGTTAAGTAGTTATTTAGTTAAGTAACACCGTGGAGGACGGACGGGTCTTTACCCACTGTATGCCTGATCCACAGCCCAAAGTGTGGCAATTTATGTAAGACTATAAATACTCTCTACCTCCCAAGGTAGAGAGTTGGAGCTCATAATAATATCTTTCACTTTCTCTCACTAAGTTCCCTAAACCTCTAACTTTCTCTCTCTAGAATTCCATCTATATGCTACTTTGTGTTATGGTTTGATGTGTATGTGAAAAGTAATATCTAACAATTGGTATCAAGAGCCATGGTTAGATCATATCTTGCACATCTTTGGATTTATAGTGGGTTTTAGGTGGTTTTGAGTTTGAAAAGTTTAGTGGTTTTGCATCATTTGGTTGATCTCTTGTGTTAAAGTTTGAATTTTGTTGGTACTTTTATGTTTAGAATCATCAAAAGTGTTTAGGTTTTCATTTGGTAAGCTTGAATCATCTTGGTTGGGTTGTTTTGGATTGAAAAGTGAAGTTTATTTGGTTTTCAAGCTAGCGACTTAGCTCTCGGAATAGTTTCTTGGTAGCGACTTGCTTCACGGTTTTGTAGCGACTTACGGTGTTAAAGCTAGCGAGTTAGAGCTAGCGAGTTAAAGTACAAGTAGTGGAATCTCCACCACGGGTAGCGACTTGTTGTAGCGACTTGGTCGATGGCGAGTTGCTATTTAGCGACTTGTGTTTCTAGCGACTTGTGTAGCAATTGTCGCCAAAATTTGGTTAGCGACTTGGTCTGTAGCGAGTTACTACTTAGCGACTTGCTTTTCTGTTAGCGACTTGGAACTCTAGCGACTTAGTGGTGTAGCGAATTAGTTGTTAGCGACTTGGTTCAAGAATTCGTAGCGACTTGGTTGATTTTTCCCGTCAAAACTTCAAACGGCCATAACTTTTGAACCGTAACTCCGTTTTCAGCGTTCTACCCATCAAAACGACCGTGAGAACGAGGAGAATAGACAGCCGAATAAACTATTCGGGTCAATATTCGAGGTCTAAATCCGCTCGAGCGAAGTTATTGAGGTTTTTAAGTTTTAGACCTAAATTTCTCGGGAAAAGCGGGCATAAACCAATCCGAATCACAACCAAACAACATCTCTGCTTATCCCACAAACAATCATAAGACCTAACACACAATTGTCTATCATTGTGTCGATCCATTAGTCGTCTTAACACATTCCATTGGTCATTGCTTAACGGTTTAGTCTTGATTTTAGTAAAATCCCACGAAAGATTCTATTTCTCGGTTTAAATCATAGGTGGTAAAATCCGTGCATTCTACCACATCATGTCTTACTCTCTTGACCCGGTGATTTGAAGTGCTTAAATTGTATGATCTTGTGGATAATAATGATAATGGATGCTACAATGAGCGATTAAAGATGTTTGAATTAAACAACGAGGATGTGAGATCTTCATGTTACAGTACAATGAGAATGAATTGCACCTACTACGAATGCCATGCAAATGGAATGCGACATTGAGCCCTATCAACTACTTCATCGCACCTCATACGGTTGTTATCCATAGTGGGGATCGAACATGTAGTGCTCTTTTCCTGAGGACTTACCTACATTGACAAGAAGCTTGTTGTTGAACTTAGAGCATTTAAAGCGCAACTTACCAATGAAGAAGTTCAAAAGATGGTTCGGTCGACTCTTCAAGTAATCTACAAACAATTTCAACCATTCATCGGTGGGAATATTGATGATTACAATCAACACTTGACCTGAATTTCCTTCAAAAACATCTTGGAATGGAAATTGAGAATTCATTGAGACATTTATCCAACTCATGGATAATATGAAAAGTTCATTGAAGAATCGCACAAAAGGATGAAAAAGTGAATGAGTGTCAGTGCGGTTGAGAGATTGTTGTGATAAGTTGGGTAATGTATACGTGGAAGAATCGGGTGTTCTTGAATGCGAATGTTAGAAAACAAATAATGATGAGTCGGACAATGCTAAAATAGAATCTTCATGCTCATGTTCACAAGAGAGAGGTGCACAGTCACAACCCGTGCAAGCTAATGCAAAGGAACACTCCATGGAAGCTTGGATGTACCCAAGATAGAGATGCACCGCCACAACTTTGCACGTTAATGCAGAGGAAAGTTGCATGAAAGTTTCTGCAGTACCTAGGTATGCATCTTCTTCTCAAAATGATGATTATGAATTGCATGAGTACCTTTGCATTTGTGCTGATGATTCCTTGACCACCGAACTCAATACCTATAAGGATCAAGTTGCTATTTATGAGCAGTGCTAAGTTTGAGTTGACAACCCGTGAGCGGAAATGGATGTCCAAATCGTACAATCATTAGAAAAAGTAATTTTAGAGAAGAAGTATTAAAACAAGAGTTAAACTCCTTACAAGAAAAGCTTTCTAAAGCGCTAAGCAAAAATACGAACTTCAAGAAAATGTTAAAATGCTTAGCAAGAATTCAAGGCTAAGGAATCAAAACTTTTGAATGATTTTCCAATCTAAAACTTTGAAAAACAAGCTTGAAAATAAGTTATGCGTACAAGGAATACCATTGATTGCTCACATGATCACTAAGCACGAGTCTTAGCGATAAGCACAGTGTTCCCATTATAGATAAACCCAATCACGAGTATGGTAAGAAAGCAAAAGCGACTCAAAATGTAATCTATGATGGAAATGAGATTCTTAAACCTAGACAGACACCTAGTTGCATTGAGTGCGAGGAAGATAGAAAACTAGATATTGCATCTAGGAGATAATGGATAAGAAGCTAAATGATCCTAAGTGTAAAAGAATAACATAACGATCAAACCCCATAATTACACTAAAGAAAATTGGATCTCCTTGAACAAGTTTAAGCCTCGGACTCTATTAACCCCGAACAAGTGTTACGGAAAAGGATATGGAAATGCAAAAGTCGAAAATCTTGTTGAAAAGAATCCCCTTGTAGGAAGCGCCTAAATCAACTGTGTATCCTCCTAATACACCAATGCACTTAGTTCCTAGATCTCTTGCCACTAAAAGCAAGACCTTAATCGATGAATATGTTATCTTTCAACTATTTGTTGATTTTGAGAAAACTTGTAAGAAAAGGATCACACCACCGGTATAATCGAAGGGAAAGGGGTTTGAGCAAACTAAAGAATGCTATTTAAGCGAGGTCATGCCTTTCTTTAAACAACTAAAAGATCAATTTGAGAGTCTTAAAAGGGGCGCATTCGATATTAAAGAAATGGAAAAGGTATTTGATGCAATGATTGTTGAGGTTAGTGATTATGAGAGAGAATTAAAATATAATGAGATTGAGAGGAAGAACTTGCATACATTGAATGAGAATCGATTTACGAATGTATTGCTCAAGATGTGTTTTTCATTGCTACAAATTGTTCCATTGATGCTTCTCAATTTCATGAATTATCATTGCTCGAAAGTCTCCCATGATCGTGTCATTGAGCTTGAAACAACAAATTCAAAATTGCATGAGAAAATAGAACAGGATGATCATGATAACTTGGTCAAACATTATTCTAAATTAGAAGTTGAACATCTTGCTTTGCAATTAAAACATCAACATCTCAAAGAAAATGTTAAAACCTCAAATATCAAGACATCCTCGATGCTCTGAGTTTGATGCGAGTTTTGAAATTAGAAAGCGTGATGAACAAATTCGAGCTCATTGCCACACGATCAAAAGATTGAAAGCCCAAATTTCACAACCGAAAGGTGAAAAGAAGGATGTGTTGGTTCCATATGCCTCCACCTTTAGATTCTCGAATTTCCAACTTCAAAACATAATTGATAACTTGCAAAAGGAAAATGATTGTTTTAAAGTGAAATTTCAAAGGTTAATGATCAAAACAAAGAGTTATGTGATTCATTTAAAGTTAATCATGATAAACAAATTGAAAAGATAACTTCTTTACTTAACGATATTGATAATCGAGCGTGAGGTGAAAGGAAAGTTGCCAATCCCCAATTGCAAATACTCTGTTCCTAAGGTTTCGATTGTGATAAATATGCTATAGATATGTTATATATTCCTCCGCCCATTAGGAATAATGAACTTGCACATAAAGCATATCTCTCATACCTTAAGGAAAGTTTGAAGGGTCTCAGTGAGATTGTTGAAGATGAAAGATTAGAAAAACCTTTTGATAGTACTATAGCCTATGCCCGCATGGATGCCAAACGATCTCGGGAACTCTTAGAGTATGTAATTGTCACAAGTCCGAAATCTAGCAATAGGCGAGATAGAATAGTTGTGCCTTGTTCTATGCCTAAAGCCAAGCATGTGACCCTTGATATGCCTTGTTCCATGTCAAAATTCAAGCAAGCAACCTTTGATGTGCCTCCTAGAACTTGGATCCCGGCACTTCTAGACCGGAAATGCGAAAGTAGTGAAGCCACGTAATGTTCCCATCGTTACTTCTACGGATGTTACGATTGACACTAAAGTTAGCGGGTCAAAACCTAGAAGCAATGCAAAGAAGGATAGGATTACGCAAACTAAAAGTGTTCATGATAAGGAAGTGAAAGAACACCATAGGGACGAGAAGTTTGATTTGAACAAAAGAATCGTGTTAGTTCTAGTATTAGCTCTAAGCGTCTTGAAATTAATTCGAGGCCTCATGTTGTCTGCAAAACATGTAAAAATGTTTATTTTCGGTAATCATGATAAATGTGATGTGTTATTTACGAGGTCTAAGATTCATAACCCGATTAAGAAAGTTTGGAGAGCGAAGCAGTTAAGCAATCTTGAAACCTACGGGGAATGTGTTTACAAATGTAGGATTTCGGTGGAAGCCCATGTGTCGAATATTAACGAATGGCAAACCTTACCCTTAGCTAGATCCACTATGCCTAGAATAGTGTACATTAAGGTTTGGAGCCAAGCGGTAGAATAATCCCATTAAGCACAAAATGTCATTTGACTAAGTCGATGCTTCTACTAGTTCGACTCCTAGGGATAATGCCATAGCATCTAGGGTTTCACGATTCAAAGACTGTTTGTGCTAACCAAAAGGAACCCATCAAGACGTGGGGATCCAATGTTTCCAATTCTCTGTCTTACTTTGTTGTCCAAAGCGGTCGTACAAATCGTCCTTGGTATTTGGATTGGTGGCTCTAAACATATGATGAGGGCTCTTAACAATGACGTCTGTTCAAATCGATTCGGGCCTCGTACTTCATCATAAGGGTGTCGAAGATAACACTTGAGGCCCGTTCCTCATAGAAAAGAAAAGTGTACGCTCTTACGTAAGCGCTTTATCTTGACTAATGAGAAATTCTCTCGTGAATGGCCATACTCATCTACATTTTCATCAACAAGCTTCATGTTTTTCCACGCTCATTCAATCATCAAATGGATCTCGTTCATTGGTGTATACTCTTATTCACTTGTTAAATCAAAATGGCAACTTGGAAGCAATTTTGAGGGGAGAAGAGTGAATATACTACATGATGATGGATGGTTGAATAATGGTTATCGACTTAATTTTTTGATGATGATGAGTGTATATTCTTTTGATGAAGAGTGAACTTACTAAGGATAATTGGGAATCAATGTTTGGGATTCATTGTTTTCAAAGATATGTTTGATGAGTACTTTCAACCTTGACGAATGTTGATCATCCGAAATCAAGCTCATGCTTTGGTTTCTATTAACTCAACTAGTTCACCATCTCGAAGTACTTCTTGGAAGTCTCAAGAAACCTTATCTCCGTTACTTCACAAGGCGTTGTTAATGACTATCATTGCGGTTGCACTCATGAATAGTGATCCGCTCTTTGGTACTCCTTTGCCAAATCTTCACGGATCATTGTTTCATTGTTCTTCTCCAAATGTGCACTCGTAAATCAACCACATGAACATTAAGGAAAATGACTTCCTCATCGCTCAAGACATTTGTGGTGAATCTTCGGATCGGTCTCTACATGTATACCTTTAGGAAGAATGCATTAATGTCGAGAAATCATTTGTTCCGGTTCATTCGGTGGATCGACATACATCCGGTTGTACGTTTAGTCACGTGTTGGGCATTTGACACAAGGCGATTACTTGAGTTAATCAATTATCACTTATTTGAGATTGAAGATTAAATTCACAAAGCGAGCTTAAGATGCAAATGCATGGAATTCTTCTTGATTTCAAGTTTGGTATATCGGGTTTTCTTTATCGTTGGTCACTTCAAATTGTCTACATATGGGTTGATAAAGATAGTCGAGAGAGTTTCTATCGCGGTGGTCCTATGGCTCTGGACACTCTAGTTCGGGACCCGCACTTCAAGACAGTCCCATTAGTTCATCCCTTATACCAAATTCTTCTCCGAAACTCCATATGTACCTCCATCGAAGATGATTGAAAGAAATTGCTTGATCTCATGTTTGATGAACATTATGAGCCAAGTGCTAATGAACCGACAATTCCTACTTGAGGTGCTCATATTCACGTGAATGGCGTCAATCCTTCAATCTCAATATCATTAAGTCAAGAAGCGCTGCTGCTTGATCACTCTGTCTCATCAACAAATCATCAAACTTGAGGGTACATCATGGAACTATATCGGTATCAATGATGAAGTTAATCCCTTTGCTACTCCCGAAGATGCCCCTTTGAAAACATATTTGCTCTGAATCATTATCGAACCATCTTCTTCAGGAGACATCGACTCTGCTACCTCGGTCCCTCAACCACGCCACATGAACACCTCGGAAAATGGACTCACGATCATCCATTGGACAACATCATTGGAAATCCTCTCGTCCTGTATCCACGCGTACAACTTGCAACCGATGCCTTGTGGTGCTTCTTCAACTCCGTACTCTCTAAGATCGAACCAAAAGATGTTAACCGCCATGAATGAAGACAATGGTTCAATGCCATGCAAGAAGAAATTCATGAGTTTGATCGACTTGATGTATGGGAGTTAGTACTGCTCAGTTGTGCAATGATTATTGCTCTAAAATGGATTTTCAAAGTGAAGCTTGATGAGCATGGTGATGTGTTGAAGAACAAGGCTCGATTAGTTGCTAAAGGATACCGTCAAGAGGAGGGTATAGACTTTGAAGAATCTTTTGCTCCAGTTGCTCGAATCGAGGCAATCGAATCTTTCGGCTAATCTTGCTAGTAAGAACATGGTAGTTTATCGGATGGATGTAAAGGCGGCATTTCTAAGCGGAGATCTTAAAGAAGTCGTCACGTCGCCAACTGAAGGATTTGTGAATCAAGAGCATCCTACTCACGTTTATCGTTTGAAGAAGGCTCTTTACGGTTTAAAGCAAGCTCCAAGGGCATGGTATGATACATTGTCAAAGTTTCTTCTATCAACCGGATTCAAAGAAAGGAGCGATTGATCCTACATTGTTCACCGTGAAGTCGTGCAAACATTTAACTCATGTTCAAATTTATGTTGATGATATTATTTTTGCCTCGTGACCCAATGGAATGTGATCGTTTTCTAATGAAATGAGTTCAAAATTTCAAATGTCAATGATGGGACAAATGTCATTTTCTTGGGATTACAAATTTCACAAAGTCCGGAGGCATTTTCATAAATCAATCTAAATATGCAACAGAGATTTTAAAGAAATTTGGATTTGATTCAAGTGACCTGTTGACACCCCATGATTGACCGAACCAAACTAGATGAGGACCTCTCGGGGATCATGATTGACCAAACGAAATATCGGAGTATGATTGGATCACGATGTTTCTCTTTGCTAGTAGACCGGACATTTTGTTCTCTCGTGTGCATGTGTGCTAGATACCGAGCTAAGCCTACTAAAAGCACCTTGAAGCGATTAAGCGGGTCTTCGGTATCTCAAGGAACCATCAATATGGGACTATGGTACCGAAGGACACCGGTATGTCACTAACGGCCTATCGAGATCTTGATCATGCGAGTTGTCAAGATACACGTCGAAATGCACGTCGGGAGGTGCTCGGTTTTTGGGTGATAAGCTTGTGGTGGTCTTCAAAGAAGCAAATGAGTACTTCTATTTCCTCTACTGAGGTGAATACATAGCCATGTCATCTTGTTGTGCTCAAATCTTATGGATGAGATCTCAATTATCGACTATGGCTTTGAATTCAACAAAATCCCTCTGTCTTGTGATAATAAAAGTGCCATTGCTCTCTCATGCAACAACGTTCAACACTCAAGAGCAAAGCATATCGACATTCGACATCACTTCATCGGGAACAAGTGGAAAAGGTGTGGTGGAACTATATTTTGTGAGGTCTCGAATATCGGTTAGCGACATCTTCACCAAAGCTCTTCCAAGAGAACGTTTGAGTTTATTCTTCCACGACTTGGTTTGAAAAGCCTTCAACCGAAACTCTCAAACGTCTTCAAGAGGAAGGCGAGGAGTAAAGGTCTTTCTTCATCTATCTCTTGTAAATATTTATTTGAAAACAAAATACAAAATTATAAAACCTTAAGAAATCAAATAGAAAAATATAAAACTTTCAAAATCCATAAAATTTGAAAATTGAAAATTCTTCAAAAATATTGTCTTTTTGTCTTGTTTCTTCGGTTCGATAATATCTACGGTCTTTGTCTTGTCATTCAAAGAATGACACGGGACTTTAGATGTTGTTGAATTCTTTAAAAAAAAAAAAAAAAAAAAAAAAAAAAAAAATCAAAAATAGTTTTTGGGAGAAAGAGAAATGGTTTATTGTCATTTGGGCAATAACCGCTTTTAAAGAAAAACGAGCCATGTTTTACCATGTTTTCAAATCCTATGCTCGATTCTATAAACTTATCATTGAAAACCAAATGCTTTGAAAAATAACTCAATCTCTATTTTTGATAATCATCGGGACTTATTTGTCAAAATCTCTATCTCTCAATCAACAACCTCGTCATTGATTGAGGGGAGAATGATTTCAATTAAATTAAAAAGTTATTTGGCATTAAATTGTTTTCAAAAGATATACATGCATGTTTTATAAATGGAGTTTAAATTCTTAAATCGATCCATATCGGTTAAAACACTTTCACAATCAAGTCACAATTCTCCTTAAAAGCCTTCAAAATCAATTTAAATCTATACGAGATCACAAATCTCAAATGATTTGATAATTGTGATCGGGGAGAATGTGTGATTTAAATTGGATTTAAAGCGATAATCGGTAAATGGATATAAAAGAATGTACATCTTGTCCTTCTCACATGTGACAAACGATTTCAATTTTTCAATGCACAAGTTGAGGGGAGCATCTATCTTAAACCTTTGATTTAAAACGTGATCATTCATCCTAATGTGCGGGTTCCTCTAGTATGTGCAAAACTCTTTTCAACCTCGAGGCACATATTGAGGGGAGCAAAATTCATGGAAACCTCATCCTTCCGAAATGCTATTCCAACTTGATCTTTTGAGGAAGTGATGTTGATATTTTTAGAAAAGCGGTAATTAAAAGTAAATTCTTTCTCTTGCCTCCGTGTGCAAAACATTCTCAATACTTGATGCACATGTTGAGGGGAGTTCTCGTTCTAAAAATATCAAAACCATTCAGTACAAAAGCTTTGATAATATATCACAAGTATACGAATTGATTTTCAAATGGTTTTCAATTGGATCCAATGGCAAATGAACAATACCAAATTGACCGACCAACTTTACTTTATGTGCGGTGATATAAGGATGATAAGGTTAGGTATTGGTTCCCATGATCCGCCGAGCCGGAGGGATCTACCGAGGACAACCCACTAGTTAGTGTAGAAGTCCTTAGGTATGATGATAAAAGGAGAAAAATGAGATATGGGAAGAGTGCGGACTAAGGCGAGCTAGTCTTGGAATAAACCCAACAAGGTTCTAGCTATGAAGTCTCGGTAAGCTTGAAGGGTTGAAGAATTAAAAGAATTGAATGTGAAAAGGGTGAAAACAAATAGCCCTCCATTTATTCAACCTTAGGCGAAACGGGTTCAATTCATATGCTCTCGATGGTAACATCGGTATTGAAGACAAGGCGTCATGGACCCGATGGACGACTGCACTTCAACTTCCCAAACCACTCAAGTTCCTCTTAAAAGGACTTGTTTCATTCTCACGGGAACCGACATTATCTATCGACCTTCTCTTAGAGATGGTTGATATTGAAGGAGGAGACCTCTCCCTAGTCTCCGTTATAGGATCCAAATATGCACAAATTGAGTCTAGAGCCACGAGATCATCAATAAATCTCATTAGGACACTTTCAATGAAGACTCTCTGTTTCACACAATGTGGAAAGAGATTATATCTTGAGTCCCTCGCATTATCCTTGTGGTATTGCGGAACATCCGAGTGATATGTTTACATATTCACAATGAAGATGGAAAGCCTACGGAGCCAACATCAAACAAGCTCACGGTAGGTGGCATGTGAGATCTATTATATAGATCAACCATGTGACAAGCGAGCAGAAACAATGGGCGATTCAATCTCTTGAATCAATCACGGTTCGAGTTATGGATTGACGGATACCTTTGAAAACCGGTCTTTGTGCTTAAAACTCTTTTCTTTAGCACATTGACTGTGTACTCATTTTCAAACCAAAAGGTATTTTATGATTGATAATTGATTTTCAATAAAACCTTCGTTGTATTGCAAAAACAATTTCTATTGAGCAATACACGATTGTTTTCAAATCTCTTTTCATCAATCGGTGGACTTAAAATTATTGGTTCACTCACTCCGTGTTGTCTTCTTTGAGGCGTTCGGTTTGAGAACGACTAGAAACATTGCGAAACCACATCAAGGAAATTCTTGAATTATACACGATCACAGGCGGTACATGTCTTGATCAGCGGGAACCGTGGGCGTGTACCTCAATTCAACGAAGTGATCAAAACACTCTCGTGCGATTTGTTGCTAAGCTGTTGTATGCAGTCGCCCGGCGTTTGCGGTGATCGAGAATGAAGCGGTCAATCCACGACCGCATGCTCACCTAACACATTCATCTCAAAAGAAATCATGATTAGTGCATCAATGACTCGATATTTTCACTCCATGCTTACGCTACGCTGCTGCGCCAATATCATGATTCAACAAATGCTTCCGCTACTACGATGAGAAGATATCATGATCCGAATGTGAGCATGTCGGTCCCAAAGTCACAACACCACAATGGATGTCTCGAGATTGTTGATAGTGATGATCTCAAATGATGGCTCAAAATTATCATCACGTGGATCGGTAAAGACCTCCACTTGGAACAACCAAACATGCAATGTGAAGAATCAATGACTACGAGCTCGGGAGCAAAGGACTACATCAAGAATGCAAGATCAAGCTGTTAAATGTAATATCTATTTGTATTCAATGTAATTTTGGTACATGATTGAGGTGACCTCCTTAGGGAGATTGTTAGGAATTAGAAATTCCGGTATTAAAGAGTCGGTCACCTCAAGTATATGTAATCGTTAAGCTCGTAGTCGTAGTTCTTCTAAGTTAAGTAGTTATTTAGTTAAGTAACACCGTGGAGGACAGACGGGTCTTTACCCACTGTATGCGATCCATGACCCAAAGTGTGGCGATTTATGTAAGACTATAAATACTCTCTACCTCCCAAGGTAGAGTTGGAGCTCATAATAATATCTTTCACTTTCTCTCACTAAGTTCCTAAACCTCTAACTTTCTCTCTAGAATTCCATCTATATGCTACTTTGTGTTATGGTTTGATGTATGTGAAAAGTAATATCTAACAAATGGGCATGAATTCTCGGCACCGCTCTTTGTTACATATGTGCAAGTTTAAGTCACAAGTTAGGGGTAGTTTACTTCAGGGTCAAATTCATCATACTGGGTTTTCTCCATCAGCTGTCACGACAAAGAGCCTACTGAATGATAATGGGATTGATGACAAGTTTTGCCAAAGAGAGTTGAAAAGAGAGAGATTATGACGTTTGAACACAACAGTTCAAGCCTCGTTCCCTAAAGAAAAGAAATGTGTACGCTTCAGTGCGCATTATCTTCGGAAGAAGAGAAATCTTCTTATTATGACCATTCTCACCAACATGCTTCATGCTTTTTCCATGCGCGCTCAGTCATCAAGTGGATCTTCTTCTCATGTTTTTTCTCAATGGTGATCTACTTACCGTTGATGGTTTTTCTATTTTTCACTAGCTCAATTAAAATGGCGATGGCGACATCATATGCAATTTTGCGGGAGAAGTGAAATAGACTACACATGGATGAGTTCACTTGTTTAGTCAAGAATGGCAGCGTCGTATGCAATTCTTGAGGGGAGAAGAAGTGTGAAACTCGCATGTTGATAGACATCGAGAACAAATGGTCATACGGCTCCAAACTCATGTAAGAACCGAGCTTCTTCTTATCGGATCATCTTTACATGGAGTTTCTTCTAAGAGTGTTGGTTGACATCTTCACTCGGATTGATGAGTTTATCGACAAAGTGCTTCGGTTAATGCTTCACGTATACATCAACATGATGATTCGAACAATCTCTGTTCTTGTTTGATGTGATTGGTAGTTTGGTGTTATCATCTTGTGTGTTCGTATGCGCCCGATTCTTGATTTCCTTGATGAACATCTTTATGTTCTTGTTTGATTGGGAGGATTTTAGTTAAGGGATTTGCAAGATGTAAGTTAATTGGGATGCTTTTGGTGGGATGCTTTTGGTGTGAGTTGAAGATGTTAACACTCTATTCCCATTCGGACAATCTTGAAGAAGGTCGAGTCTGATCGGTTCTACATTCTCGCTACATGTTAGAAGACTAAAATGAATTGCATTTAACGATCTAAAGACTTCTTCTTATTAGGGCATTCATCATAAAGGCTGTCGGTCTAGGGAGAGCACTAATTAGGGGAGGGTGAAAGGTCAAATTTAATCCCCAATTAGACTTGCTCACTTTCTTGATAAGTTGATTCTCACAAAGACTTCAAGCGATCTTCTCAAAAGATTTCAAGTATTTGGGCTTATAATGTTTTGTTGATTACGAAGTGTCAAAACCGGCAAGGGGAAGGAGACTCACATATAAACACAAAGCAAGTAAACTTGATGAACTTAATACTTCTAAATGGCGAAGATATCACGGAAGACAAATGTTATTACATGAGAGAAACTCAAGGTTTGACTCATGGCGAGTAAACTTGATGAGCTTAATACTTCTAAGTGATTGAAGATATCCGGAAAACAAATGTCATGACCGAGAGAAACTCAAGGTTTTACTCATCAAGGCTTTTAGTGTTATTATTCCAACGACGTGGGGAAGTGATGTAAATGAAAGTTTACGAAGATAAAGAGGTACGGGTGTGTGATGATCTTGATGTTATCGCAATCATCGGGGAGAAAATTGTGTACATTGGGGCGCTCTGTTTGTCTCACTTGAGGCTTAATCGGTGATTCGAGAGATATAATCACTTATTCGGAGTTGACATTCGCAGAGATTGTCATCCTTGAGAGATAATCGATGATTCGCCTGCTTCTTCAATGTTATCGGTTCTTCTCTCTTTGGGGAATGTGTGTACTTGGTCCTTGAGCTTCATACACGATCATCGGGAAGAAAGCCATTGTTTACCACAAACATTGGGAGGTGTTTTCCTTAGGGCATGATGTGTATTCGGGAGAGTTCTTGGATATTGGTGTACTTCGGGTTCTTGAACTTCATACACGTTCATCAGGGAAGAAAAATGTGAACATGGGAAGGTGTTCTTCATTCCCCTCATGAAGTGTATTCGGGTGAGTTCTTGAGCATTATACTAATAGACGGATTGCATCATTTCAACTACACGGGGGAAGTGTTCTCTTGACACCTTTTGGAATGGATCGTTTCAGACTTCAGTGGAAAGAAAATTTGAGAAGATTATTTCAATGTGGGATGATACGTTGTTGTTGTTCTATTGATGATATAGCCTCGAACGAAGAATCACGGTGATTATTCTTAAAAGGAGCAACTGGGTTTATGATAATGTTATGCTTCTTTGTGCACCTGGCTAAAGCAAGCTTGAAATAGAGCTTCGAATCTGCTCAACATAAGGATTTTCAGTTTGGGGGGAAGCTACCAAAGTCTCTCTTTCTCAAAGGCTCATGTTCTATCTTCTATTCTGGAGCCTCGGAAGTTTTGGTGGTGGAAGTTTAAGAGATGACGAATTCTATCTTCTACGACGTGCTGCTCGATATCCTTTTCTCGGTACTCGTATCATCATCCTCTTAATCTATATTATCTATTCTATCTCTGTAAATATTTATCAAAAAGAAAATTCAAAAATATAAAACCAGCAAAAAGAAAATAGAAAAATATAAAACCATCAAAAACCCATAAAAATCAGAAAATTTGAAAAATACCAAAAATATGTTTTATTCTAGACATGTCTTCTGGTATCGATAACATCTACGGTCTTTGAAATGTCATTCAACAATGGCACGGGACCATAGATGAAGTTCGAGCAGGAGGTGTAAATATTCTTTTCAAAACATGTCACAAACTATGGCTTGCGATTATTTGATTGTAACCGCACTAATACTATGGTTTGCTATTATTTGAGATAGCAACCCGTTCTTCAAAAAGGAAAGTCTTTGCACTTAAACTATTTTCTTAAATCTCGTGCACTTATCCTAAAACAAAATTAGGAAAGTATGTCGAAGGACTGCTCTTCCTACTCAAATATTTTTCCTTCTAAAATTCTTTAGAAAAATATTTGTTTTAACTGAATTGGTGGAAAATGAGTTGCTCGAAAAACAATCAGTTTCAGAATGTTTATAAAATTGAAAACTCAATCAATGACTTCTGCGCTTTTAAAATTTTCAGAAAATGAGTCATTGATTGAGGGGGAGAATATTTTCAAATCTATATCATCTAACGAGATTATCTAATTATCCTGTATGCTTAATTGAAAATGAAGTTAACCTACGTTGAAGGACTAGGTGCCTAGGATATGATTATTAGGATTAGATGATTAGATTTTGATAAACACATTATTCCCATGCCATATATGATCGATTGATATGTTGAATTGACTTTTATTAGTCGATTCTTTGTTTGGGTGGTCGACCACCATATATACGTGTGTGTGTTCACTAACGTATGTAGGTATATTGGTATATAAGAATGTTCCCGATCCGGATCCCATAATATGATGATTGGATGCGAAAGGAAAGGGTAACTATATCTTGGTTGACAAATGAAGAAAGCGGTGCTTAATTGGACTTCAATGGAGAGTTGGCATAAATGCAGCGTAAAGGTCTCACTTGCATCGCCAGATGGTTTTCTTCTAAGTGATTGAAGAAAGCGGAGCTTAATTTGACCTCGGTTGGCATTCAAAATGCAGCGTAAGAAGAAGTCTCACTGCATCTGCAGACGGTTTTCTTCCATGCGCTACAGCAACAACGGAAGCTTCTCAACCACCTAACGTATCTTTGTGCAGGATACCATTTTTAAACAATTTTGAATAATTTGATTAAATTGTTTTGAAAATGGAAAATATTGTTTTGAAAATTAATTGGACTTAATTTTGAAAATCACCGGACTTCATTTTATCAAAACTTGAGTCACTCAATCATCGGCTACGGTCATCGATTGAGGGGGAGAGTGATTTAAAATAAAATATTTTCAAATAATATTTCTTCACAAAAGTCCGTTTTGTACAACAAAAAGTGGTGATCTAAAGATTTAATGTTATGTCATGGTATGATTTTCCTTAAAACCCAAAGATCTTCAAAATGAAATTTTTTCTGTTCTTGTTTGATTGTGAAATTGTTTTATTTTACTTAAATGTCTCTTAAAACAATCATACCTGACACTAACAATCTTTAATGTCTAAATCTGTTCCTTATCCATCATTTTTCAAAATTAAATTTTGCCAAGTCTTTCCCCAAATTTTTCTAAATGATTTAAATCGGATGGGATCAAAAATCTCAAATGGTTTGATATTTTGATCGGGGAGAGATCGTGATTTAAATCTCAAATCTGTTTAAATGAAATTGGTTTTAGTCCTTTAAAGGCACTCCGCCTCCATGTGCCAAATGACTTCAAATATACAATACACATGTTGAGGAGGAGGATTTATCCAAAACAAGATGAGTTTTAAATCGGCACATTTTCTCCCATGTTTTCTAAACCTTATTAAATCACTTGGGATCCAAAATCTCAAAGGGTTTGATATTTTGATCGGGAGAATTTGTGATTTAATAATGAAATTTGATAAAGGTGATCGTTTTGATTCAAATGTGCATCTTGCTCTCTCATATGTGCTAAATGCTTTCGAATCTAGATGCACATATTGAGGGGGAGCAAAGGGGTTTCTAAATGGCTTTTGTAATCGTGGATGTGCTTCAAAAGAACTTTTGCCTCTATGTGTTAAAATGATTTCTCTTATCCTATGCACATATTGAGGGGGAGAATTTACCAAGAAAATCAAATGGCTTTTTCTATGAAAATTGTGATCAAAGAAAATATTTCAAAGTCCTCTGGCCTCCATGTGATAAACAATTTCTAAATCATATGCACATGTTGAGGGGGAGGTTTTCTAAATGATTAAAACTATTAAGGTACAAAATGCTTTGATCTCGTATCACATGTACCTTGATTGTTTTCAAATGATTTTTCAATTGGTTTCAAGGAAGAATGAACTGTACCAAGAGACCGACCATTTTACTTTATTTATGGAGTTATAAGGATGGTGAGGTTAGGTATTAGTTCCCACGATCCGCCGTAACGGAGGGATCTACCGAGGACAATCCACTAGATAGTGTAGAGTCCTTAGGTATATTGAAAAAGGAGAAAATGAGAAATGGGAAGAGTGCGACCGAGATAGAGCTAGGCTGGAATAAACCCAACAAGGTTCTAGTTATGAAGTCTCGGTAAGCTTGAAGGGGTTGAAGAATGAAAAGAATTAAATTTGAAAAGGGTGAAAAGAAATAGCCCTCAATAATTCAACCTTAGGGCGAATCCGGGTTCAATACATATACTCTTGGTTGTTACTTAGGTAACTTGGTATTGAAGACAAGGCGTCATGGACCCGGTGACGCCTCGCACTACAACTTCCCAAGCTACTCAAGTTCCTCTTAAAAGGGCTTGTTTCATTCTCACGGGAACCAACATAATCTATCGACTTTCTCTTAGAGATTGTTGATATTGAAGAAGGTGACCACATCACTAGTCTCCAACACGGGATCCAAATGTGCACAATTGAGTCTAGAGCCAAGAGATCATCCACAATATCTCATTAGGACACGAATTAATGAAGACTTCTTTGTTTCACACAATGTGGAAAGTAAGAATATATTAAGAGTCCCACGCATTATCCTTGTGGTATTGCGGAACATCCGAGTGGTATGTAAATATTCACGATGAAGATGGAAATCCTTCTAGAGCCAACATCAAACAAGCTCTTGGTGGGTGACATGTGAGATCTTTCAAAAGATCAAGCTTGTGACAAGCTGGATAGAAAGCGATGGGGCGATTCAATCTTGAATCAACCTTGGTCCAGAAATGAATTGACGGATACCTTTGAAAAAGCGGTCGTTGTGCTTAAAAGTTCTTTTCCATAGCACATCGATTGTGTATTAATGTTTCAAAATTAAAGGGTATTTATGATTGATAATTGATTTTCCATAAAACCTTCGTTGTAGTGCAAAACACTTTCTATTAAGCAATACGATTGTTTTCAAATCATTTCATCAATCGGTGAATCTTAATTATTTGGTTCACTCACTCCGTGTTGTCTTCTTTGAGACTTTCCGGTTTGAGAACGGCTTGATCTAGCTGCGAAACCCATCAAGGAGATTCTTGAATTCTACGATCACGGTAGTACTTATCTTGATCAGCGGGAACCGTGGGCGTGCACCTCAATTCAACAAAAGTGATCAAAGACACTTTTGTGCGCTTTATTGCTAACTATTTTATGCGGGAACACCCGACGGTTGCGGTGATCGAATTGAAGAGTCAATCAAAGCCGCATGCTCACAACATCCACACTTAATTAAAGAAATCATGGCAAGTGCTTATCTACATAACACGGCTCGATAGCTACAAATATCATGAACCGATGAAAGCTTCCGCTACTCGATGAAAAATGTCATGATCCGAAAGTGTGAGCATGTCGGTCCAAACGTCACAACATCACATGATGGCAACACAACAAAGGGTGATCCGAGATTTCTTGTGGTGATGATCTCAATGAAAGCTCGAAGATCATCATGATGTGGATCAGTTCAAAGACCTCCACTGAAAGTACAAAACTATGCGGACTATGAAGAGTCACTGCTAAAGCACAAAGATTACGGAAGTGAAGAATTGAAGTCTACGAGCTTGGAACTAAATACAAAGAATGAATGCTAGGATGCAAAATGTATTTCATGGGGTGACCTCCCTTAGGGGGAGATTGTTGGGATTCAGAAAATCCATAGTGAAGAGTCGGTCACCCCAACTATTATCTAGCACAAGTTAGCTCGTAGACATATCGTTATTTACTGTCTTTTAGGTTAGTTATTAGCTTAGTGCAACACCGTGGAGGAAGGACGGTTCTTTACCCACTGTATGCCTGATCCACAGCCCGTCAGGAGGGCGTTTAGTTTGTAAGTATAAATACCCCTTCCATCCTTGGAAGGGGTAGCACTCTCAATCTAATCTTTCTTTTTTGTTGAACTTTCTCTCTCTAGTTTCATCCTCTCCTCTCTTCATCTCTCTAAAACCATGGCTTTCTTGTATCATCACCATCCAAGGCCACCCGAATCATCATAACACAATATATGTAAGATCCTACAAAGAGATATCCAAAGTCGAAGTGTTTTCAGGCTTATCCAAGCAAGAAAATCACTGAGTAAGCCACGAAACTGAAGATCAAACCAAGGACAAGTTACGCGTAAGATTAGGGTTTCACTTACGTGGAAAAGTTAGCCAAAAGTGATTTACGCCACTTGATGTTTCCAAACCGATTTTGTGATGAAATAGCTTCAATATCACCAAAATAACACAAAAGTGTGAAACTTGATGATCCAAAGCTCAAAAACACGTTATCGCGAGAACAATACCCACATACAAAACCTAGCTTAAAAACAATGATCCACGCGTAAAGATTGAAACGTTTTGCCAAAAACAGATAGTTTAACACCTAAAAACGTTGAAAGGACACTAATCTTGGATTAAAAAGTGTAAAAAATCAGTTTTTAAGCGTGAGAAAGATGGAACCTGTTTTACACGTATGACCAAAACAAAAAACTTCAAAAACAAATATGTTCACCCAACTATTTGGCAAATGATACCACTGTTAGGTCACCATATTAGTAACACAAGCATCAAGATAAGAAATAGAGGAGAAGAGATCGGATGAACAATACCACACACACACGTATAAGATGTAAGAAAGGTTATGCGTAAATGATATGAGTGAATTGAACAACCAACCCTCAAGTGAGGGTTATTACAAGGTATTTATAGGAGAGGGAGCTAGGGCAACACTCCTAGTCCCTTCCTTTCTCTTATGGACTTGGGCCTAGGCTTATGGGCCTTCTACATAAGCCTAAGCTAATAACAAACATAAAGGCCATATTAAGCTAACTATTACATATGAATCACTAACACTTGAATAAGGTTTAGGAGTGATTCCAACAGTATTACTTCATTGTATCAGTTCTAAGAGTACTTCATGGGAGCAATTTGGTTCTAATATAGCCTCTGCTCTGGTGGGATTAGCTACAAATCGTATCTTCAACTTTTCAAGACTCATTCTAGATGGTATGCTATCGCACATTTCTCATGGATCACCACGGCTAATGTATCCAAGATTTATTCAAGTTTTCTTGAATAAACAACTTCATGATGTACCAAAGCCTTCAAGCTTATTACATTGTGGTACAACCGGCAAAGATTTTCACCTTCATGGCTAGGAAGGTGATAAGTTTTCGGAAGGAACACTCCTTAACTACTTCAATGATGGAGATTGTTCAAGCAATTCGAGATGAAATTGCTGCAAGTGAAGAGCGAGAAGGTCTCGCATCTTCTCAAGGTGTTAATACAAATAAGCCGTAAAAGCGTTTATTTATATTTTACGATCTTCTAATGTTTTGTCGATAACAAAAGTAAAATCATATTAACGAAACAAATAAAATACGTAAATGGTTTGAACTAATAGTTTTATAACACACTTACGTTTTCACATAAAACACTATAACAAGATTAAGTGATTTTATATTTTAGATACACATGTACAACAACTAGTGTTTACATATTGGCTTAACAAGTTTAAGTAACTCTATGAGTTAGATACATATGTACAACAACTAGTGTTTACATATTGGGTTAATACATACTTATATTAAGTACACTAAAATGGGTAAAACAAGTATATACTAAAATGGGTAAAAGTAAGTATATACTAAAAGATAAAAACTAGCAAATGGTTTTGACCCATAACCCATGGTTTTATATATACCACTTACACAAGTTCAATGTATCCTTAAGGTACATTGTATCTAGATTGAAAACCATGGATCAACCCATAACCCATGACCCATGACCCATAACCCAAAATACCCATGGGCAAGAGGAGGCGGACCACGGATCCCTAGCTTTGTGCTAGCGGATCCCAGTGGAAGGATCCGTGGGATCCGGGTAAGCAGATGAGGTTTTCCTCTATAAATAGTGAGCCATTTCTTCATTAATTCTCACCCTCTCCAACATACTTTCTCCCACGAGTTAAATCTCACTAACCATAGATCCAAGAGATCTATGTTTGTAGTTTTGTTTTGTGTGATCTTGTAGGTTCCTCTTAAAGGGAAGATCACCACCTTTGAAGTCGAGCAAGCTCAAGTCCATGAGTTGCCAAGCTTCCTCATCATCAAGGCTATTGAAGTCCTCTTGTTGATGATCCTTTCTTTCTTCAAAGAAGCGTAGTGTTAAAGACATTAGTGAAAGATGTCTCAAGTGTCAAGGCGAAGATATTAGTGAAGGGTATCTATCGTCTATAAGATAAGCACTTGTGGTAGGTGCTTAGAAGTCAAGACAAGAAGCATTAGTGAAAGGTGCTTAGAAGTGAAGACACAAGACATTAGTGAAAGGTGTCTTGTAGATCTAATCAAAGACATTAGTGAAAGGTGTCTTATAGATCTAATCAAAGGCATTAGTGAAAGGTGCCTTAGATGTACATTCGATATGGTGTGTTTCGATGTACTAGATAGACTAGCATTAGATCCAAGGATATTGATGTCCTTGATGATGTTGTAAAGGTAGATCTCCTTTGGGATTAGTCGTTGGTGTAGTGTGGTAGTAGTTCCTCCATTGCAATGGAACTAGGTGCTTAGCCTAGTACCTAATAAAGGGTAGGCGACGTTGTGAAGGTGTAGTTCACCTAAGGTGTGAAAGAACTCGGTGGTTAGCCTAGCACCGTATAAAGGGTAAGCGACGTTGTGTTGGGTGTGGTTCGCCTTGGTGTGAAAGAACTCGGTATTTAGCTTTGTACCGGAAAAAGGTTAAGCGGCGTTGTGAAGGCTTCTCCGCCATAAGGAGATTGGTGTAGTGATTACAAACTCTCGAGTAGGTGACTCGGGGGTGGAGTAGGGCAAGGAAGGTGTCCTTGTGGCGAACCACTATAAATACTCGCGTTGTGGTTTTGTGCTTCTTACTCTTATCTTTTCATTACATATCTTTATATGCTTGTTTATCAACATCCAACACACACAACCAAATAGATTGACATAAGTCGATCTAAATAGTTTAAAAGGAAGTTTTAATTGGTAAAACTATTCAACCCCCTTCTAGTTTTCCACAATTGGCATCGAGCTTCGTTACCAAGTTTCTTGAAGTATATTGTACTTTAAAAACTTGATACGATCCATAGTTAATTGAAAACTACAAAGAAGGTTTTCATAAAACAAACACCATGTTTTCAAAAACTATATGTTTGGATGTTGAGTTGATAACAACATTTTTTTTTTATATATATTTTTAATTGCACTAATCTTCCTTGTGATATTGATTAGTCAAAGCTCATACTCACCAAGCTTTAGGGTTGCTTGGTAACAAGAATACCTTCCTTAAGAAGGTATCTTAGGCATAAAAGCGGGAATCGTCTAAGTGACATTTGTCATTTGTAAAGACATTCCTAAGTGCATTCGGTATGACTTTCTACTTATATCTAAATGATACTTGTTTAGTATATAAGTGTTATTTGCTAGGCTTTTATTTTAGTAGATTTTGTGTTTACACATGTTTTACATATAGCCGTTAGGAAGCTTGTTTTTCACATCGTGTTATTTTTCTCGTCTATAGTCATAGTATGTAGAGCTTATGCTTTATTTCTTCTAATAAAACAAAAACACAATTTCAAAATTCCTCCTTCCTATTAATAAACCCACTCGACGCACACTTTTTCAACTCTCAACTTTTCAAATTTTCCAATTTCAAAATTTCCTCTCATTCAAAAACTTCATCTTCTTCTTCATTCCATCTCTTCCTAAACCAAGAAGATCCGTCATCAACATGGTTTACATCGCACTCGTGCTCATCGCCCTAACACTCATCGCACTTGTGTTCCCTATGATGAAGTTCACATACGGAGACATTTACTTTGTGTTGTTAATCTATATTGGGGTCATTTACCCAATCCTTTGTATCATCCTTAGCATTGAAATGCAATATTATTAATTATCTATTTTATCTAGGATGTTTGTGTTATTATGTGTGTTTCATTTCTTTTGATCTATATGTGTTATATTCTTTCGTGATACATTAGATGTCATGTATGCATGCTAAAAGAAAATGTAGGATAAAACATACTTCATGGTACAATAACAGTAAAACCTATGTTTTTATTAAAAGCGGTTACATTACTACTGAGATCCACGGATCCGGAAGTTACACTAGCGGATCCCTTTTGAAAAGGAACCGTGGGATCCGTCCTCTTGAAAAGCAGTTTTCATGCAAGATTAAAAATCACTATCTTCCAAAATAATAATCCACTAGAGCTTCAAAACCATGGGTTAGCTAAATACTAATTGTTAATAGAATATCTAGTAAAACGTTAGATTATTATAGGTTGACCATAAACGTCTTCCTTATTAACCCATCACTTCTATAGGTTCAACTATGACGCATGAATACGAGTTTGATTTTTCACTCACTAGCGTCTACACCCGAACATTTCCTTGAGCCCAACACACACGGCAATCATGTCCGTGGGTTCAATAATCTCGAAAACCGTCACTTCCATGAAGGACGTGTTGTGAACACCTCTCTACAATTCGAAGAAGGTATCAATACCTCCTTCCGAGCCATAGGACTAGAATGTCTTCTTGAAATTAACGAGAAGATATGTCCAAGGTTCATAATGGAATTCTTCCGTCAAGTGGAACTCGTTCGTAACGAGGATCGCTCTTTATCTCTTTGGTTTTATATCAAAACCAAAATTCACTTTAAGCCTTGGGCATTTTGCTCACATCCTCCGAATTCCAAACCATGGACAATGTGCCTTCACGAAGATTGGTCTCTTGACTCTCTCTTCAATTTTCGTGAAGAAAATAGCCCATATTGTTCACACATACCCTCTCGGAAGAATTAACACGCATGATATGCAAACCTCGACCATATTACTCCAATCCAAACATTATCCATACACGGGATATCCGAGAAGAGTATAAACTGCTTGCTCTTATTCTACGTGAAAATGTTTGGAGTCTTAGAAATCGAGATATTCTTCACCTTGTTGTGCTCACATGTTGTCTTGTTTGCTAACACAACAACCATACAATCTCGCCTACTTCTTGCAAGGCGAATTGCAAATCTTCAAGGCTCCAAGAATAAACTCATTCCTTATGGAATGTTCTTGACACGCCTCTATCACAATGTTATGCACTTCCATCCTCAATTTCAAAGTCCGTTATGCGTACTTGTGAACAAGATGATGGAACCGCTAAACATATCTCTCATGAAGACGTTCTTCATTCATGATTCCACCAATACCCATCAATCACATAATGATCCTCCTAGTGAAGACACTCAAGGAACCTAGAATAGTCAAATAGGATCTACTCTACTCCTTAGTTATCAATGTAATCCTATCTCTTTCATGAAATAAAACATCTTACATTTGATATCCTAGTTTTAGAACTCCTTTAAACAAAACTTGGAATATAATGCCTTTGTCATGATCATTGCATACCTTTAGTAAAGGTTACATCTAGCGAGATGAGCGGATCCCAAATGTTGTACTAAGCGGATCCCTACATCTAGGGAACCGTGGGATCCGACAAAACAGAAAATGCAATTGCAAGCATTATATGTCAAACACATCACTTAGAACACCTCACACTAAGCTAAACATAGTGTCTTAAGATTGATCAAGACTTTATCAAGATAGGTTGACCTTTCCTACTCTTTCCAACTCACATAGATCACATTCTAAGGCTTTGTTAGATCTATCATTTCAAATCCATCACTCTTCCGCTCTCAAAACTCACACTTCATTTTTACTTGATTCCTCACAACTAGGTTAGAAATCCTTCGATTATGACATTATTGATCATTAATCAAACTCACCTCAAAATTGATCAAAGTTGATCAAATCCTAGTTTTCCATCTCAAAACCATTAGGATATTTTCCAAAACACAATCCTAAGACACAACACGATCTCTAGGATCATTTAGTTTTATTCAACTTCAATTGACATCTTTAATGTCATCCTTGGCCATCCATTGGTATTTTTTAGTTCCAAATCCTTCCATAAATAACAATCATTAGCTACACCACTCATTGCCTTCAAACACTTAAGCACCCCTTCATTTAAAACACTTGGGAGGCTGAAACACTCAAGGTGATGTAGGTCTAGGATCTTAGAAACATCATTTCCACTCTTTCTAAAGCTGCTGAGCGCGGATCCTAGAACTAGCCTAGGCGGATCCCTACGAGAAGGGAACCGTGGGATCCGGATGACAGTCTATGACAAATCTTGGTAAAACAATCATTTCAACTCATCTTCCTAACTCAAACACTCCATCTCATCTTAAATGAGTTCCTAGAACAGCACAACCTCTGTAGTTGACTCTTGTGCATGCTAATCATCACATTCCAATGAACCTTAGTGGCTTAAGGCTTAAATGCACTTTCCAAATCTCTTGGTTTATAAACCACCTTGTTAGGATCTCCATAGTCATCACTCACATCCTAACTTTCAGCCTTTGCAATCTCTTCAAATCATCTCATCATGAGAAAAACCCCAAGTAACAACCTATCCACCAAAGAACCACCCATCAAAGGGCTCGTGTTGTACGAAATCTCTTCAACCGAATCATCTCGGTCAAACCAATCAAACCTATTCCTAGAAGGTTAGTACCCACAAAATTACCTATGCCAAACACCACCATACCTCCTAGGCCAAACAATATCATCTCCACTAAACCATCTCCATTGGTTCCTAGAGCTATCTCTTTACATCCCCACAATCATCACCTCACCTCTACAATTTAGAGGACTTACCACCTAGGCCGTCTCATCCGCTTCCACGACAACATTCTCCTCATTAGGAGGAACAATGATTCAAAATCAAGGTGTTGAGTCAACACTTGCTCCGGCTTCCTTTTCGCGTTTCCATCATATAATCCTATTTGGATTATAAGAAATCACCAAAGTCAACCACCCGACCTTATGGAAGTTGACACATCTTTACCACCATCATCATTCTTGATCGAACCATTCCTAAATGGACCTCCACCAATCCCTCCATCATTCGAGGCTCCTCAACCCACTTCAATTGATCCTTTGAATATAGCCACTTCATTTCATCCACCACCACTACCTAGCCATGACAAAGATTGCTATCATTGTCAACATGTTGAAAGTTTGATACATGAAGTGCGAGAAGACCAACGTTTCATGTTCTATCATCTCCTCGAGCGTTTCGACGAGATTAAACCTAAACATAACTTGAGCTAGAGGATTATAGTGGTGTCTAAGCTTCAGCGTTAGTTGGTCTAAGAAATTCCTAGTTATGTATTGTCTATTTTCTTATTTTTGAGTCATGTATATCATAACTCTTGTTTTATTAAATGGAATTACATGCTACTTGTTATTTCGTTGAGCATATGATTACTTTGTATTCATATCTCATTTGTGTGATAACATTACTTGTTATATCACCTTTCTTGATTTTAGTCATCGACCAGACGGATCCTCAGTATTGCCTAGGCGGATCCCTACTAGAAGGGAACCGTGGGATCCGTGAAGTCGAATGTTTTCTTCATCACATTTGCGGGAATTGTGAATTATACTTGCTTTCTAACCTTTGTTTTGTAGTATTTCAATTCACACATGAAGACCTTGACATCCTAAAGCTAGGGGAGCTTTATGTCAAAGCAATACTTTGCAAATTACTTGCAATACTAGATTTACTTTTCATAACTTCCCATTGCAAAGTTGCAATCATCTAGGGGAGCAAACCTAGTTGCAAATGATCTAGATTAGAATTACTTTCTTGCGCCCTTACATAGGGATGGACTCGTCAAGGGGAGTAAGACGAGATCTATTCCGTTACTTACTCTTTATTTTCTCTTTCACATGTTTTCTTTAAAAACAATGTGTTGCTTTTCTTCAAACACTTTTGTTTCGACAAAAGGGGAGAAAAAGTAAAACTACAAATTCAACGTTTACAATTTTAGCTTTTCCTTAAAATAATTTTATGTTTTGTCATCAACAAAAGGGAGATTGTTAATACAAATAAGCCGTAAAAGCGTTTATTTATATTTTACGATCTTCTAATGTTTTGTCGATAACAAAAGTAAAATCATATTAACGAAACAAATAAAATACGTAAATGGTTTGAACTAATAGTTTTATAACACACTTACGTTTTCACATAAAACACTATAACAAGATTAAGTGATTTTATATTTTAGATACACATGTACAACAACTAGTGTTTACATATTGGCTTAACAAGTTTAAGTAACTCTATGAGTTAGATACATATGTACAACAACTAGTGTTTACATATTGGGTTAATACATACTTATATTAAGTACACTAAAATGGGTAAAAACAAGTATATACTAAAATGGGTAAAAGTAAGTATATACTAAAAGATAAAAACTAGCAAATGGTTTTGACCCATAACCCATGGTTTTATATATACCACTTACACAAGTTCAATGTATCCTTAAGGTACATTGTATCTAGATTGAAAACCATGGATCAACCCAACCCATGACCCATGACCCATAACCCAAAATACCCATGGGCAAGAGGAGGCGGACCACGGATCCCTAGCTTTGTGCTAGCGGATCCCAAGTGGAAGGATCCGTGGGATCCGGGTAAGCGATGAGTTTTCCTCTATAAATAGTGAGCCATTTCTTCATTAATTCTCACCCTCTCCAACATACTTTCTCCCACGAGTTAAATCTCACTAACCATAGATCCAAGAGATCTATGTTTGTAGTTTTGTTTTGTGTGATCTTGTAGGTTCCTCTTAAGGGAAGATCACCACCTTTGAAGTCGAGCAAGCTCAAGTCCATGAGTTGCCAAGCTTCCTCATCATCAAGGCTATTGAAGTCCTCTTGTTGATGATCCTTTCTTTCTTCAAAGAAGCGTAGTGTTAAAGACATTAGTGAAAGATGTCTCAAGTGTCAAGGCGAAGATATTAGTGAAGGGTATCTATCGTCTATAAGATAAGCACTTGTGGTAGGTGCTTAGAAGTCAAGACAAGAAGCATTAGTGAAAGGTGCTTAGAAGTGAAGACACAAGACATTAGTGAAAGGTGTCTTGTAGATCTAATCAAAGACATTAGTGAAAGGTGTCTTATAGATCTAATCAAAGGCATTAGTGAAAGGTGCCTTAGATGTACATTCGATATGGTGTGTTTCGATGTACTAGATAGACTAGCATTAGATCCAAGGATATTGATGTCCTTGATGATGTTGTAAAGGGTAGATCTCCTTTGGGATTAGTCGTTGGTGTAGTGTGGTAGTAGTTCCTCCATTGCAATGGAACTAGGTGCTTAGCCTAGTACCTAATAAAGGGTAGGCGACGTTGTGAAGGTGTAGTTCACCTAAGGTGTGAAAGAACTCGGTGGTTAGCCTAGCACCGTATAAAGGGTAGGCGACGTTGTGTTAGGTGTGGTTCGCCTTGGTGTGAAAGAACTCGGTATTTAGCTTTGTCGGAAAAAGGTTAAGCGGCGTTGTGAAGGCTTCTCCGCCATAAGGAGATTGGTGTAGTGATTACAAACTCTCGAGTAGGTGACTCGGGGGTGGAGTAGGGCAAGGAAGGTGTCCTTGTGGCGAACCACTATAAATACTCGCGTTGTGGTTTTGTGCTTCTTACTCTTATCTTTTCATTACATATCTTTATATGCTTGTTTATCAACATCCAACACACACAACCAAATAGATTGACATAAGTCGATCTAAATAGTTTAAAGGAAGTTTTAATTGGTAAAACTATTCAACCCCCTTCTAGTTTTCCACACAGAAATAGTTGATGAGTTGAGAAATTACATAAGAGTTGTCGACTTTGAGAATCCTAAATCCAAAGATGCTGCACTAAAGAAGTCCAAGATAACTACATTTGAAGTGGTAGAATCAAAGGATGGAAACTATCTGATGTTCCATAGGGAGGATGAAACTTTTAGAGTGTTCAATTTGCTATGGGATATACTGCACATAATAGATAGAGCAGATCTGTTTCAACTATATCAATTAGTGCAATAATACTTTGAACATATTCCATTAACTGGAGTTGGCTTAGTATTGCTAGGAGATCTGACAACTGTTGGGTACAGTCCCAGATAGATCTTATGAGCCTAGAAAGATTATAGCTGTCCTGTGTAATCACAAAACAACTAAGGAGAACCTTTGCAAGAATTGTACTCACGCGGAAAATAAATACAAGACTTAAGAAGACAATAAACACAATAATTTGATCCTCTATGGATCTATATTAATTCACTATTAAAGTTATCAAAGACGTACATTAAACCCTAGCCGCATGTTTCTTTTATAGAACAAGAAACCCTAGCTGCTTGACTTGCTAAGCACTCAAAAGATATGCTCTATCTATTCCTATTTTAACTCAAGCATATCACAACTAATAAACTAAGAAAACGGAAACTACATATCGGCAGAAACATATTATCTATCATAGGAAACTGCACTATCAGCAGAAACCTTACTATCAGCAGAAATAAAATAACTATCAGTAGGAACCCTATCAGCGGGAACCAACTGTTTACATAATTCCTAACAATCCTCCCCTAAACTTGAATTTGACTTCGTTAACTTCAAGTTTCCAGATAGATCTTTAGCAAACAAGAGGATTGAGTCAAACAGCAACTGAAACCATAAGTAAACACCAGCAGAACACCGAGAACCACCAGATCAGCAATGAAGTCCAAGATCCCATCAACAACTCCTAGAGAGGTAGCATCAGGAACCAGCAGCATCAGTAACCAGAGTAGATTTGATAAGCCTTTACCAAGTAGCTACTCACTCTTGGGCTAGCTGGTTCTTAAGTGGAATCATGTCATCACCCTGGTGAACCAATAACCAGTCCAACACTTAGATCGTGAATCAATGGTGTGTTGGAGTACCCTAATGGTTTTAGGCAAACCATCACAGCCATCAACAAATTTGAGTTGTCTTTACCTGGAGCCGTTTAACTCAGGACTAGTCATGGTGTTCCACAGCCTTTACCACAAGCCATGAACTTGTGGGCTAGCAAACTCTTTATCTATGAGGACATGGTGAGTTGAGCACCATACAACTTATTGGCAAGTTGTCAACCATCCAACGGATTTGACATCTCTTTACCAGAGCCGTTTTCTCATGGAATAGCCAATGTTTGGTGTATGAGACCAGGGTACATTGATACCCCTCTGATTTTTAGCAAATCAGCAGCTATCAACAGATTTGAGAATACTTCCAGAGTTGTACTCCCATAGTAAGTTAACCCTTAGTCCCAAAAGACATGGTGAGTTAAAACCATATGTAACCCAAATGTACAACATGATCCTCAAAAATTTAAAATAAGAAAACAAACAAAAGATATACAAGTTTTTTTTTTAAACACAAAAAGAAAAAACAAGAAACTAAATATAAACAAAAGGAATAAATATACAATTAACATCATACCACTCATGAATTTGAAGAATCAATGAAGCGACAAGAAGCTTATTCTTCAACCTGGTAATTAGTCGCTCGCATGAGTCGATCATTTGCAAGCTGGAGCGATGAGAATGTCAACTTCGTCCTCAACATTTGTTCCAACAAGGATGCAGACAATGGATAATCATGATCTGAAAACATATAAAGATAGACCCCAGACCAAGTCTGCGCCACTTGAACACTAGAGAGTGGATAAAAAATCCAACTAAAAACCTTCCACTCAGATTGACTTTCCCAAATCTTAAAACCAGCACCATCTTGACGGTTAGAATTAAATAACACTTGAAGATCACCTAACAAAACCAAACCAGCCCCTTGTGCAGGATGAGATTCAAAGTGTTGTGTTACCATACCATAAAGAGTAAACAGATCCTGTCTATCTAGAAAATTGAGAACCTCAGAGAGAAAAGTAAAATGCCTAACAGTCTCATCCTTGCGATAAACTGAATTAGAATCTCTTAAACCACCAAGACCTGTAGGAGTGAGTTTCCAGTTCACCAATGGAGACCATTCTTCAAAATCCTTTATAAAAGAACTCTCAGGAGCATGAAGATCAACATGTATAGCCTCAGGTGTAGTCACATTCATTGTTCTATCAATTGAAGAATCCTCCTCCTCATGAGATGTAATAGAAACGGAAATTGTTGAAGGCATAGCATCTGACATAGTCTCAGAGGGAATGAGTGCAGCCTCAAAGGCATCAGTAGTCTTCAATATCTTAGGATCTGGTCCTTCCAAAAGAGAATTAAAGTGCTTCACCTTAGTATAAGGATTGAGACCATCCTTTTCCAATATTGAAAGAATGATGTTATACTCTTTCACTAACCTATCATCAGAGAAAGTTTTCACATATGCCATACTCCAACCTGATTGATAGACAGCAGAGCTCATATTCTTTACAAATTCTCTCATATGTCTCCTTTGTTCAGCTTGAGATAAAGGATTATCCTTTCTTGCTTGAGCCTTTCTGTCAGCCTCTGCCTTTTTCCTTTGATTCACCAAAGCCCGTATATCATTAACATAGTTATCAGAAGTAAAAGCACCTCCTAAAATAGATTGGGCAAGACTTGGATTGCTAGAAACATCATTACCAAGCTGATTCCAAGTCTCATCTGTGAATCCCATAGCCAAAGCATTTAACTCTCTCATTCTTTCATGTGTGATCTCAGGAGCTGACTCAGCCAAGAATTCTGCATTAAATGTAGCCTGAGCTTGTTCTGCAACTCTTCTATCACTTATTGATATCTCATGCAGTCTGAATAATCTTTCCTGTTCATCTTTATCAACACCAAGATCCACTTCTGCTTCTTCAATCATTTTACCTTTACCTTTATCATCTGAAGAAACAGGAAAAAGTCCATCTGCAGCATTATCAACCATTGAATCAGAAGGAATAGACTCATTAGCATAATGTGTAGACTCCTTTTCTTCCACATGCCTCTCAGTAGTAACAGCATCAGGAGCAATAACATCCTCATCAGCAGCACTAGGTGATTCACCAGCATCCACTAACCCAGTCTGGAGAGTCATCTTACTTAGATAGCTCCTCTTTTTCCTCTGTCTCCTCTGAAACACTTTTACTTGTGGAGCAATAGGAGGTTGAGTCTCTTCAAGAGACACAGATGCTAGAACATGAAGCTTATCCAAATCTATATTAACCCTTTCATGTCCATGTTCCTCCTCATCATGAGACACCACAAATCAAGTCCTCCTCTGGTCCAACCTAACCTCCAAATCTTTCACTCTCTGTAATAACTTCACCATTTCACCACCCAAAGTGTTTTTAGTCTCCTTCAGCTCTTTCCGTGTTTCCTTAAGTTGGAGCTCCAAATCATCAACCTTTTTAGCATACCTGTGAAGCAAACTAGACATATTCGTTAACATAGTAGGATCCTCAGCTCCACCAGCAGGAATACCTGTGGTTTGATGAGCTTCATTTGACCTAGGATGAGACACAATAAAATCATCACCAAAAGTAATGCCATCCTCAAAATGTTGTCTAGGTGGACTATGTGGTTGATCACTAGAAGGAGTAGGATTAACCTCAGTCTCAACAGGAGTTTGGTCCTGTGAGATAGAGGCAATTACTAGCTCCTCAAGACCAACAAGTCTCGGTGAAGGTGGGGCATTAAGGTGAGGTGAAGGTGGATGTTGTGGGTCATCAGGGGCAACTGATGCAGAGGCATCAGCAGCAACATTGACACCAGGCAACATGGTTGGTAGTAAGGGTCTATGTTCTTTAGTAAAACCAGTTTTCATTGTAGTAAATAACTTGGCAGTTAATTTAGTAATGACCCAAGGAGTTTTGTCAGAGGTATCAATGCTTAATATCATTTGTAAGAATCTAGGATACATTAGAAATTTATGCTTGGTATCCTTCACATTTTTAAGCATTTCCTCAAATATATATTTTGAAAAATTATATTGTCTCCCATGGGCCAAACATATAATAGCATTTGCAATAGAACTAGAGAACTGATCCCAACCACCAGATTTGGGACTTAGGCATTGAAGCAGGGTATGGACTAAAAACCTCCACTTAGGGCAAAATCTATTTTTAAACCAAATTATTTTTTCATCAAAAGGATACCCTAAGCTAGTTAGTCCAGAGATGATTTCATCTCTAATATTCTCAAAGAGACCATCTGCATCATCAAATTGCAACTGAGTCCTAATGAGAGACTCAGTTATCACATACTCTCTTCCATCAACGGTGGCCACAATCTCCTTGGCAGAGCCAGTGAGAGATCGCTCTGTAGCTGTGGCCCAAAATTATTTGACAAGCGAGTCATAAACAATTGATGGAGAGTGAGTAAGAGCATACCTGATCTTGGAGCGCAAGAGAAAATCGATCATTGAGTCATACAAGTCACTCCCTTTGGTATGATCTAAAAACGCAATTTTGTTATGATCCACTTTGTATTCGAGCGGTGCCATGGATAATGATTGAGAAGATTGAAGATGAACAAGATTCAAATTAAGAGGGAATTTGGGTGAGGGTTTCTTCTGATTGACTATTTAAATGAGTTTCCCAAAATAGTCGTTTAAATTGAAACAAAATCTTTGACCAATTTTGACTAAAAATAACCCCGAAATTAAATCCCCAATTATATCAAAATCAGCAACAATGAAAAGTCAACCAGCAGAAACCAAGTAGTCAATCGGAGGAAACCAATTAACTTTTGTCCGTAGTAACAAATCAAAGCTATCCGCAGAATCCACAGCGCATCAGAGGAATCCAGTACACTATCAGTGGCAATGAGAAGAGAATCAAATCAAATCTTTGACCCATAACAGTGCCGAAACTGTCTCCATACAGAACTTTTAGCGATCCAAATTCCAACCATCAATATTTACCATATCTTTTACTAACCAAAGATTCCAAAACCCCTATAAAACCAACCCCTTTCAGCAGAAACATACACACAAACCTCAAAACTCTAAGCACAAAAACCAAAACATATAACCATGAGCAATTCTCCCAATCACCCAATTGAACTATCATCATCAGATAGTGAACCCCACAGGTTGAACTATTTCCCTCCTGGTGCTTCCAATAGCATCACCTACATCTCAAGAGAGCCTCCCACCAGATCACCATTTTACTACACAACTTCAGAAGAAGATCTCCCCAGCCCTCCTCCTCAGAATGAGGTTGAGGTTTCTAGTGCAGAGCTCAAAGATATGAATGAAGACTCAGATGACGAGGTGAATGATCCAACCTGCAGGCCTCGCAACACCAGATCCATGACAGTTGCTCCTCTTGTTGTGCTACCACCAAGTGCTCCAATTCCAGACCCCCAACCCTCCACATCCAATCCCACCAGAAGAACCACTGTGATGGGTCTTGTTGCACGCCCAGTGTGGGAATGGATGGATAGGAGGGGAAGAGAGCATCATAGGATGCCACAATGGGGCCACCAAAGGCCAGAGAGGAGGCCATGAAGAGAGAAGCTTTGGTCTGAAGGGATGTAGTGTCTTGGTCTTGTTTGTCATGTTCAGTGTCTGTAATGGAATCACTGCATCTAAGAATGCAGTTTGTTTAATAAATAAAAGCTTGTTTCTCTTGTCTTAGACATCTGATTCCCATGATTGTGTGTTTGAAACTTGATCTGCAAGATTGTTAGTAGAACACAAAAAAATATACACAGATATATACAAAACATATACATCAAAAAGACCTCCCCTTAACGCAGAATCCTCCCCTTAGGCATAATCCTCCCCTCAAACACAACAATCAGAGGTTGATCATGCCTATATTGACAACCAAATAGTGAAATCTTGGTCCATCAAAAGCTTTTGTTAACAAATCAGCAACATTTTCATCTGTATGAACTTTAACCACTTGAATAAGGTGTTTTTCATTAGCATCTCTGATAAAGTGGTGTCTAATTTCAATGTGCTTAGTTCTTTGATGAAAAACAGGATTTTTGACAATACAAATAGTACTTTGGTTATCTATAAAAATTTTAGTGTTCATAAAATTGAACCCATAATCCAATAATTGGTTTTGAATCCAAAGTACCTAACCACAACAACTAGCAGCAGCAACATATCCAGCTTCAGTAGAAGATGTAGCCACTATGGTCTGCTTCTTGCATTGCCAAGAAATCAATCTCCTCCCCAAGAACTGACAACCCTCAGTAGTAGATTTGCGATCAAAATTAGCACCAGCATAGTCACTATCACTATAAGCTTCCAACTCAAATGGAGATTCTCTAGGATACCAAAGACCCAATTTTGGTTGGCCCTTTAGATACTTGAAAATCTTCTTGACTGCAGTCAAATGGGAAGTCAAAGGTGTGACTTGATGCCTAGAACAAGCACTAACTGCAAACATGATGTCAGGCCTAGAGGCAGTCAAATACATGAGAGACCCAATCATTGATCTGTAGAGATGTACATTAACAGCAGGATCTGGGTCATTGTTTGACTTAGCCTTATGTCACAATTCTTAATTTCCGGTCATTTCTCAAACTCAATATTCATCATTTCATATCAATTTATGCATGGGTTTTGCATTTTACATTAAACGTTTATTTTCTTATAAATAAACGCTATCGCGTAAACATTATTTAAGCATTTGATCCGATACTTCCAAAAATTATCCCGATATATTTTTATACTCATATTAAGATTATAAAAATTATATTATTAGTTTACCCGGTGTTTTAATTTTATTTTGTATATAAATTGTTATATTTATATAATTATGACGGGTTTAAATAACTACAACACGATAATTATTATTTCACTCGAGTTCTTGTAAGAAATGTATTTTATAATTTTATGACTTCATTATATTTCATTTTGTTCCGTTAAAATCTATTTTTAGTTAACGCTACAATAAATATCTCTCCATAATTTACTAAACATAAGCATTATTATACATGTTTAAATACAAATCATAACAATAAGTCTTGCTTTTTATCAAAATGCACCCCTAGTCATAAAGGTGACCAATTTGACTTTGAACACTTAAAATTACCCTTATGCCCTTTTGCCAAGATATTTACTTACAACTACTTGGATATTTTTAGAAAATAAACACATACATGATCATGCTAAAAGGTGAAAGTGCAAGAAAACCTTCTTTTTCTCTTATGGTGGACGTCCAATTCAAAAGGAAGGAGAAATCCATAATTTTCATGATTCAAGTATTAATCAAGTCCTAGGAATAATCTAGTAAGGGTTTTGAAATAAAAACCTCAAGATTGTTAAGTATTCTTTGCTCAAAACTCTTAAATCATTCAAGTAAGCATTTCATGATCTTTATAACTTTTCATATTCATCTTTATGTTATTTCATCATTTTTGCAAGAAAACATGCATGTTACATATGAATTTATACCACTTTTAATGTTTTTATTACATATAATTAGTTATAATTATCCTATAAATAATCCCTTGTAACATATCATTTTTGATGATGCCTAGGAACCCATGACATCCTAAGAAGGTGTATGGTAGGATTAGAATAGCTTCGGCGTTGGTTTGAATTGGTTAGAATAGGTTTTGCGCGAGAAAAACTCATTTTGACAAGTTTAATTAAGGGTCTGATCTTATTTGTGAAATCTGGAAAATCCGACAGTTTGTAAAATATTTTGGGCTAGATATTCAGAAAATTTACTTTAAAACGAAAACGTGGCCGCTTGAACGGGTTAAAACGGAGTTATAACGAAGAAGTTATGCTATTTTCAAGTTTGACGACGAAAACTATAATCTTCAGAAAATTCAGCATGTTATATCAACTTTTTTACGAGTAAAAAATGAATCTTAAGCGTTATTAAATGTGTCGACTTATCAAAAATATATTAGTATATATTATCACGATTCCGAGGATATATAAAACGTAGAAAACGGACTTAAAACGATTAAATTACACGCGATTTAACAAAGTTGCCGTAACTTTATTATATAAGAAAAACTAATATATTTCTATTATACAAACATATCGGCCGCGAATGACCATGTTGAGGGTTGTTTTTAACATTGATGGAGTACTTTTTATGAAACGATGTCTTCTAGTAAAAGTAAGTTAGCCTAGCATATTTTCCAAAATGTCCAACAGTTCGTCAAGCGGAGTTGTAACGAATGAAATATAGTCGCTCAAACTTTGCCGAAAACCACCCTTAAACTATATTTTGGCTACAAGTACCATACTTTACCTATATTTTTCTCTATGATCGAGACCTCTAGGATGAAAACTTAAATGCTAAAACTTTGTGATAATAATACAAGCTTCCCAAAACCGTTGAGTTTGTTTCCTAACACTCGATGTGCACCATTTTACGACTAGCTTTTCAAGGCCGTTTAGTCACTTTCATGAAATTGTCAAATGACATTATTTTACGACGAAAAGTTATAATTTCATAATAAAATCATTAAACGACTATCGTAGGATGTTGATTCAACGTATATACTTGTAAAGTATTTTATAACATGACGAGATGTCATAAACATATATTTCGACGATAAATTCTATTTTCAAATATACAAGTGGTATGGATATCATATGAGTTTGCATGCACGACATTGTTTCATGACTTATATTAGAGCATATCATTCATAATAGGTCGCGGTTAGAGAGTTGCGTCTCATTTCTGTGCATCAACTTTGTCATCATAACTATTGCACCAGGTGAGTTCCATAGCCCCATTTTTAATTGTTTTAATGCTTTTATTAAACTCTTTGGGGGAGATACATGCTCAACTACTTGCTTTTACTATCACAAATATTATAAACTTTGACATATTACCGTGAGTTTTCATTGCCCCACTTTCTATTAATTGTTTACAAACTTTTGGTGGAGATACATGCTCAACTACTTGCTTTTACAAATACAAATACTCAAAACATTTACACTCTTATGCTACGCTATACTTTTTTATACTTGATTGCATAATACTTGATAGCATTTATACTTGATTGCGGTATACTTGATTGTGTTATACTAAACTTGAAAGTCTCCCAACATACACTGAGCAGTCCCCTCGTTCGCATGATAAGTCTCTTTGGATAACACATGCATTGAGTTTCAGAGATGAAGTAAAACTAATGCTATTACTTTCCTTATGAGCAACACAAAGTCTTCTTGGATAACACACGCATTAGGTTTCGGAGATGAAGTAGAACCAATGCTATTACTTTCCTTGTGAGCATCATACCCACCTGAGGTTTCTGGAGATGGAGTGGAGACTCATGGCTAATTGCATAAGTTTTGATGCACGTGTACGTGATCAATACACTAGTTACATACTTAAAACATTGATACTTTTAACTACTATGATACATGCATACATGATTGACGTACTATTTTTAGCAGTGGGTTGTAAACACACAGGTTGCAAGTTTTGTATGGGCGGAACTTGGAACTGAGTGGATTTACGATGCCTTTGCTTTGTGGACTATTCTATATGACCAAAAACTTTTTCCTTTGTTGCATGAACATTCTTTAAAGTCTTTACAATTCAACCAAACTCTATGAACTCACTCAACCTTTGTGTTGACACTTTTTAGCATGTTTTATCTCAGGTGTCTAAGGCATTCACTTCATGGCATGCATATGGACATATCATAGAGTCGTGGTGACGACGCGTCACACATGGGATTTATGCACTTTAAAAACATCGTTTGGCTTGTAACAAATTTATTTCCGTACGTATTGATTTTCATTTGGGACCTACACTTTGTAAACTCTGATTGTTTTATTAAATCAAACGATGTGTTTTCCAAAAGACACTTTAGGTCGTTCGATATAACTGTAACTTTGATGCTATGCGGTCCTCCCAAGGTATTCCATTCACGCAAAACACATAAATTGGGGGTGTGACAGATTGGTATCAGAGCATCGGTTATAGAGAACTAGGTTGCATCATTGACCCTAGACTATAACCACATCATCATAGCATCTCATCGTTTCATCGTAAGTGCATACTCATTGTACATGCGGGTTTATGACTTAACACCAAACATCATATGAGACGATTAGTCCAAGCATTGCATACTTACTCCTAAATTATACATAGCCTGATCACCTATGTATAATTTAGGAAGAATCATGCAATGAAGGGAGTAGTAGTCTTATATGTGTAAGCAATTCCGTAATCGAGCCAAATTTTCAAAAGATTTTCTTCAAACCACTTGTTTCCAGTTTGATCCGAGTGACAGTTCTTGTTTGATGAGTTACAAAGATCAACCTAGAAACAAGTTGTTACCTAAACCGATTTAGCCTAATCGTATGACAGTTCTTGTTTGATGAGTTGTGGGATTAAGTAAAAATCGGTTACCTAAAAGTCTTTTAAAATTTTGCTCGAGAATGGGAAAGCTTGCCTCACCAAACCTAAACCATAAGAGAGCATGTTTTTAGAATGGGATATAGTCACGATATATGCATGAGCATTGACATGATCATTTAGACTATACACGAGCATGAATTTTTTTGAACCCTTGTCGAGGATCGGACTATAGTTATCATTAATTGAATCACGAGGACGTGATTCCTCTGACATGGGAAGAATGTCACAATTCTCAATTTCCGGTCATTTCTCAAACTCAATATTCATCATTCCATATCAATTTATGCATGGGTTTTGCATTTTACATTAAACGTTTATTTTCTTATAAATAAACGCTATCGCGTAAACATTATTTGAGCATTTGATCCGATACTTCCAAAAATTATATTATTAGTTTACCCGGTGTTTTAATTTTATTATGTATATAAATTGTTATATTTATATAATTATGACGGGTTTCGTAACTACAACACGATAATTATTATTTCACTCAGTTCTTGTAAGAAATGTATTTTTATAATTTTTATGACTTCAATATATTTCATTTTGTTCCGTTAAAATATATTTTTAGTTAACGCTACAATAAATATCTCTCCATAATTTACTAAACATAAGCATTATTATACATCTTTAAATACAAATCATAACAATAAGTCGTGCTTTTTATCAAAATGCCGCCCCCCCTAGTCATAAAGGTGACCAATTTGACTTTGAATACTTAAAATTACCCTTATGCCCTTTTGCCAAGATATTTACTTACAACTACTTGGATATTTTTAGAAAATAAACACATACATGATCATGCTAAAAGGTGAAAGTGCAAGAAAACCTTCTTTTTCTCTTATGGTGGACGTCCAATTCAAAAGGAAGGAGAAATCCATAATTTTCATGATTCAAGTATTAATCAAGTCCTAGGAATAATCTAGTAAGGGTTTTGAAATAAAACATCAAGATTGTTAAGTATTCTTTGCTCAAAAACTCTTAAATCATTCAAGTAATCATTTCATGATCTTTATAACTTTTCATATTCATCTTTATGTTATTTCATCATTTTTGCAAGAAAACATGCATGTTACATATGAATTTATACCACTTTTAATGTTTTTATTACATATAATTAGTTATAATTATCCTATAAATAATCCCTTGTAACATATCATTTTTGATGATGCCTAGGAACCCATGACACCCTAAGAAGGTGTATGGTAGGATTAGAATAGTGATGAGTGTGTAAATACTCATCATTTTTGTACCATTTAAACTGCAAATTCATCTGAAAACACTCAGAAACACATCAAAATGATCAAAATATCACAAATCAGTGTTTTATGTGTTTTAAATACAAAAATATCAAAATCAGATGAAAAACATATCAAATTTGCAAAAATTGCAGTTTTAGTCCCCCAAGTTTCAAAAATTGTCAAAAATAGTCCCTGAGCCAAATTTCAAAAGAAAAAATCATCAAAGGTCCTTTTTAAATCATAACTTGTCAATTTGGTCCTTTGGTGGAAAATGTAAAAAAGTTTGAGAAAATTACAAATTGGTCCTTCAAGTTTGCAAATTGGCAGAAATGGCCCCTGGAAAAATTGAAAAAGGCAACTTTGGTCCTTGTAATATCACCACTTGTCAATTTCAGTCCATAAAACATCTTTGCAATATTACGTGTTTGGCCCTTTGGTTTTGTGGAAATTGCAATTATGGTCCTTATGTTATCACCTTACCAATTGGACCTATATTATCCTTGGCCCAAACCAATTGCTCCGGCCAAACAAATTACCGGTTGTAAACCCGAACCAACCCACCACCCTTTTTATTAATACCGGTCAAATGGGTTTGACCGCCTTTTCCTCCTCTTCACGTGATAACCACCATCATCAAAACCTGCAACCACCGATCACACTCCACCTTCTCACCATCATCACCCCTACTTTCCCCTCCAAACACAAAGATCCAAGGTACATTTAATGCACCTCAATCTCTCACTCAACCTCACAAGCGGTTAAAAATGCTTTGGCGCCAAATGTGCTAAACGGCTAGGATTAACTTGGGTGATCCAAGGGTCAGTATTCTTGGTGGGATATGTCCAGAAAGATGAGAGAAGTGCCTTGGAGCCTATAAGAGGCCAAGTGGAAGCATGAAGACATAGCTAGCTTTTAATTATTTTTCATATATGTCGAATTGTAGTTTAACTTATCTTAAATAACTTTCATTTGTATTTCTAAGCTTATCTTGTATCAATCAACAGTTTTTAAGTGTTTACTACTCATTTCAAGTTTGAATTGCAAGTAATTATCAGTTTCTATAATTCAAGTCCACTGTAGAGAATTTGAATTTCAAACTCCCTTGTTTAAGTATTTAGCAACTCATTTTCAACTTCAAATAAGTTCATTTAAGCTCATAAAAGCTCTGTATAAGCTTATACTTCAGTTCCATTCACTTTTAAGCCTTGGTCAAAATAAGTCAAAGTTGGAACAAGAAATGTGCAGTAATGGTACAGGGTTGATTCAGACAATGGAATGGGTTGAAATGGAAAGCAATGGGTTGGTTTAATAGATTAGTGGTTCTTGGTTCTCATTGTGCTAGCCATAGTGGCTTGGACATGTTGTAAGTGTTATTTAAGGTTTCATGCATAATATGTATTTGTAGTATACATCTGTTAAAACCTGGTCAAATAGTAATATTTAGGTTAATATAACTTAGTCGATCATTAAGTGGTGTTTGAATCGCTTATTAATTGTTATTATTCTTGTTAATCGAGAATCATGTTTGTTTAGCTTGAATTGATCTTAATATATTATCCGCTTCATTAGTTAGCTTGTTAAGTAGTGTTTGGCTTAGCTTAATTATTTGTGATAGAGGTTTATAGATCGTGGTTAGTGTTTGATATCTGCTTAGATAGTTCATTGATAGTCAATTGCGGTCTTGTTGATAGCACTTACACTCAAAAAGTCAAATCTAGCTTAAACCGATCTTGTAATTGCTTCATCAAAATCGGTATAGTGTAATAGTTGCATATTGGTTTGGATTGGTTAGATCTAGCATTTGGTTGTCATTTCTAGTGTTATAACATCATTTCTGATTAACTAGATTGAATTAAAAGTCATTTTGGTCAAAGTTCTTGTGTATCTTCAAAAGTCAAAATATCATCAAGTGCGGTTTTCATCAAAACTTTGAGAGAAGATTTACGGTTCATTATTGAGTGTGAGAATTTGAAACTTTGGAATCTTAAATTTCAACTGGTCTTGTTCGATATTCACCTTTTGTTTCAAGCGATTTGGTCAAATTAAGCTTCAAATAAGCTTAAACTTTAGCTTGTATCATCTGTTCACACATAAGTGTGAATCGAGCAAGATTGTTTAGTTCAAATAAGCTTCATTTCAAAGAGTTAAGGTCGGTATTTGGTACAAGTGTAGTTGGCGGTGGTCTTTGAGACTGCACAAGTAGATTTCGATTAGCTTATTCTACAAGCTTGTGCAGAGGTGTAAGCAGTGGTCCTAAACCACTGTTTTAGCTAAATAAGCGCTTGCTTATTACTTGATTCTGAGCCTTAAGCTTGTTAGGAGTAGGTTATAGTAGTTGCTATTAGCTTAATCTAGTGTTATTTAGTTTGTGGTCTTTGTTTGGTTAGCATAGTAGCTTATTAGCTTATTTTCTAGCTTAATCAATTAGCGCTTGCATTGTAGCTCATTAATCTTACACATAAGCTAGCTGTTTTTCATTTTAATAGATTCTATATAACTTTTAGAATTTTCCGAAAATTTCATCATTTATTGTCCTTTGTTTGCTATTTTTCCATATTAAAAATAGATTTTAATCAATTTTAAATAGGTTTTATTGCAAATAATTAAGAAAAAGCTCAAAAAAATAAGTTTTCAATTTTAATAGGTTAAGATAAATATAAAAAACATAAAAAAGATTTTTCCATATTTTTCCTTTTTTATTTTGTATTTTTCAAAATTTAAATTAGATTAAATTAGTTTTAAATTAGTAGAAAATAGGAAATTAATCTGAAAATTACAAAAATAGTTTTGAAAATTCTAGTTTGATATTTTAGACTTTTCCATTTCATAATTTTATTTTTCTAGCTTTGTTTCCTAATTTCTTGCATTTTGGTTAATTATTAAATAGTTAAAATTAGTTTTTAATTAATAATAATTAGATAATTAGTGATAAAAATAATTTTCTTTTTCTAAATATTTTCTTATATCATTAGGTTTGTAAAAATATAATTTTCATATTTTTAGGGTTAATATTTCCTTAGTTTCACCTTTTAATTTGTACGTCGCGTAGATTTTTATTTAGTTTTATTAAAACAAAAAGAACAAAAACATCATCTTAATTATAGTGATAGCGTTTATTTAATAGATTTTATCTCTTTAATCTTCTTTAATTTGCATTTAAGCCATTGTAATTTGTTGGCTTTTTCCGTAGTTATAATATCAATCATAATCCTTTTTCTGTTCAAACTCCTCGATCACTAAACGTTTGATAAATCATCGCATAGCTCGCTGGGACATAACGACCCGGGGAGACTCTATACTCCTCAGATCTTCATTGATTTCGTGCTTAAGCTGTTTTAGGTTTTCTTACGCTTGCGTGAGAGAACTTGACGGTTTTGCGCGCATCAAATTTTTGGCGCCGCTGCCGGGGAGCTGTGCTATTTGTCTACGTCTAGCAGATTAGTTGTTTGAGTCCTCACTCATTGTTTATATCATCCATCTTTGTATATATATATATCCATATTTTCTTCTAAAAAATCCAAAAACCCAAAAACAGCCAAAAACGTATAAAACACAAAAATATTTTTCCTTTTGTTTATATATATGTATCAAATAATAAAAATACAAAAAGAATCGTCGTTTTCTTAATAATAAACAACTTAAAAGATTACCACCGAAAACCAAGGCGTTGCACTACCTAAGCGGGGTGCGACCATAATAAGTTCCCGAACTAAAGATTTAAAACTTGCCTTTGTGTCCATTGTGATTGGTGTACCTTTTTCAAAGAAGCCATTCATCTTGGATTATTGGTTAAGTTCATCGTTGTTTTGCCTCGATTTTGTGTTAATTGATTTTGTTGTGATATCGACGTTTGAACCGAAAACCCATAAAGATTCTTCTCACCCCGATTTTTATAAAACATCTTCATAATTCTCATTCTCATCCGAAATATCTTCATAATTCCATTTCTCTCCTTAACTCGAGAGTCCTTAGAGTTAACTCTAGTGCATCTCGCACTCGTTCTTCTAGATCATTGAGTCCTTTGCGTGATCTAGCGAAATTCAAGAAGACGTTCTCGTGAGCGTCTTTGCCCAAATAGTCGAACCCGAGATTCGTACTATTTCAAACAACACCATGGCGGATGAGCGTACTATGGCGGAAATGCTCCGTGCACCCACCGAGGGTTATGGAGATGCCATCGTTTTACCGGTTATCAACTCGGATCACTTGAATTGAAGACACATTTGATCACACTTGTGTCACGAATCAATTCAGCGGGACCGATCGAGAAGACCCGTATGCACACATCCGTTGGTTTAACAAGTTGACTTCAACTATCAATTTCAAGGATGTGCCACAAAAGTGATCAAGTTGATGCTATTTCCATTCTCACTGAGGGGCAGCCGGTTTGGTGGAAAAAGAACCCCTCGATCTATCGAAACTTGGGAGGATCTTGTTCAAAAGTTTGTGAATTACTTCTTTCCTCCATCAAAGACGACTAATCTTAAAAATGAAATTTCTGGATTTCGTCAAAATTTCGATGAAAACTTTGGAGAGGCATGGGAGAGATTCAAAGATCTCCTCAGGAAATGCCCCCATCATGAATTCACGGAGCTTCAACAAGTTAATATCTTTTACAATGGGTTGAACGGTAATGATCAAGCACTACAAAAAAAGAGAGCTTATAGGACCTTTCTGTAGGACGCTTTTTTGAATGAGGTCCTAAAAAACGTTTTATAGGACCAATTAAATTTTAAGTCTTATTATAGTGGTTTTAAATAGGACCCTTTTTATGTGAATCCTATTAAGTTAATTTATGAGACACTTTTTTAATATAGTCTTATTATGATATAACTTAATAAGACATTTGATATAAAGGTCCTATTATAATACATCTTATGGGACACTTTTTTGATATGGTCTCATTATGATATAACTTAATAGGACATTTGTTATAAAGGTCCTATTATAATACATCTTATGAGACGCTTTTTCTATTTGGTCTTATTAGATTGTATTTTAATATGACACTTAGTTATGGGTCCTATAATATCAACTTTTATAAGACGATATTCGCTAGGTATTATTATAATTAAACATAAAGGTTATTCGAACATAAAATCTTTACAATTCAATGTTTTACTTGTTGCTTATTTTATGTGTTTTACAAAATTAAACTTTAAAAGATTGATTTTCAAGTCATTATTAGAGAACCTAATTCAAATCCGAAACCTATAACAAACCCAAACACACCCTTAGTCTTAAGGTACGACTCATGATTTGGTGGTAACTCTTGTCATGCTTTTTCGCATTTAAAATAAGAGTGTCATAGGTTACTTATGTCGTATATAAGTCACGGACGGACTAGGGGTTCATGGTGCGGGAACCTCATGGATTTTTCAATGTAGTGTTAATTTTTTAAAAAACACCGATTTTTGCTAAATGCATCTTAAATGCACCCGGTCATTCGAAATATGTTTCCAGTATCGATTCAAAGGATTTTGTGCAACCGCTTGTATTTGATCCTGGCTCCGTCTCTGCTATAAGTCATAACTCAAAGTAACCATCATTATAAATTTATAATAAAGGCATTAGTAAATTTAATGCAACTTGAAAGTTTTAAATAAATCATGTGTAGGAATTAAAAAGTACCATGTTCCAATGAGAAAAAGAAAATAAAAAAAATAAAAGACTAGTTATGTACCGTATATGTTGTAAATTTACAAAATTGAGGTTAATATGTAAACCCCATCATAAAACCCCATCATATCCTTAAACCCCATCTGGCGGCACTAGCTAGAAGATTACAGAAATTGAAGAATTTTCTCTATTGGCAGAAGTTGAGCATCTTTTCAAAAATTGAAGGTTAGATATTTCTTTTATAATCATAAACACAATCTAATTCAAGATCCATTACATCAATGGGATGGGGATTCAAGGTACTACTGTTGTACTACATAATTTGATAGGATAGGGATTAAAGAAATTAATTTTAGTACATTCTTGAAAAACAATCGGCAATTTGGATGGTATAAAAGCTCAATTTGCTAGTAGTTCTTCATTTTGAATAAACCTCTCATGGCATATGATCTTCCAATATGGGTGTTTGGATGTGGTATGAAACTCACTATGCAATATTGTATATTAGAATCACATAGGGCATGTTTGGCTAAGCTTATTTATCATAAGCCGTTTGGGCTTATTTTTTATAAGCTCCGATTTTGTGGCTTATTTTGGGACTTGTCGGCTTATATAAGTTTATTATGACATGATAAACTTATAAAAGCCGACAAATCTCAAAATAAGCCGTAAAATTAGGGCTTATAAAAAATAAGCCGAAATTTCATGAAGTTTTTAAAATGAGCTTACCTGCACATTTGTGTTAAACTTATCACATTTTGATAACAGAGCAACTTAGTACTTTTATTAGGCTCAGCTTAACAACCCATAATGAATGATTTGCGTTCTCTTTTTAAATTTATGTATCAATTAAAGTACATAGAGATTATGTTCGTTTTCATTATGTGTGTCACAAAACTATTTTCTTTTCGATATACTATTTTAACTATAGCTAAACACACTTTTACTCAAATTATATTAACGACTTTAAATAGGTTATCAAAAGAAAGTGTTTAAGTCTTACTATTTCTCGTACATTTAACCACGATGTATGCATATTATATTTTTTTTTTTATTTTAACTTCAATTTTTTATGTTTTGATTCAAGCCTTGAGATGGATACTAGCTGGATGTCTTTGTCAAGGGTGACTGCCGAATACGAAAAAGGCTTGGAAAAATTTCTTGATTTTATGTTTGCTAATGAGTCTAATAGCGGAAAAATTTTATGTCCATGCGTTAAATGTCTTAATGGAATATGGGTCGATCGGGAGGATGCTAGTGAGCATCTAATATGTGATGGGTTTATCAAAGGTTATCGAATAGCACGCTCAATGTCCCAACCCGCTACTTGTCTGTATTAGATACACAAGATGGTATGCAATCGATACACAAGATGATATGCAATTAGATACACAAGATGACATGCAAGGATTGGTGCGTGATGCCTTTCGCATCTCTAATGAGAACACAATTTCTCACGAAACATCCAAAAAAGATGATAAAAATAAAGGTACGCCAAATGCCCATGCAAAAAAATTTAATCAGGTATTAGAGGAAGCAAAGAAAGAACTATATCCTGGATGTAAAAAATTTTCAGTTCTTTCTTTTATCGTGAGACTATATCGTAGTAAGTGCATAGGAAAATGTAGTGAGAAAGGTTTTAACATGATGCTCGATACGATGAGGGAGGCTTTCCCAGATGCTTCTATTCCTAAGTCATTCTATGAAATGAAGAAAGTTATAAGAGATTTGGGACTAAGTTACGATAAAATTGATGCATGCCCTAATGATTGTATGTTGTACCGAAAAAAAAATAGCGAGAAAACAAAATGTGATATATGTGGTACATCGAGGTACAAACCAAGTGAAAATGGTTCAGAAAATCAGTCAACTGAACCCCATACCCAAAAGAAGATTGCAGCAAAAGTTTTGCGTCATTTTCCTCTCAAACCAAGGTTGCAAAAGTTATTCATGTCACCTAAGATAGCTGCCTCCATGAGATGGCATGACGAGGATCGTACTGATGATGGTTGTTTGAGACATCCTGCAGATTCTCCGGCTTGGAAAACATTTGATTTCAAATATCCTGACTTTGCAAAGGAACCTCGCAATGTTAGACTTGGTTTAGCTAGTGATGGGTTTAATCCTTTCGGGACAATGAGTGTTTCTCATAGTACATGGCCGGTTATCTTAATGCCATATAACCTCCCCCCATGGATGTGCATGAAAAAACCTTATTTAATGTTGTCTTTACTTATACCAGGACCATCTGCGCCAGGAAATAATATTGATGTCTATCTAGAACCGTTAGTGGAAGAACTAAAGGAATTATGGGATGATGGGATAGAAACTTACGATGCATCAACAAAGACAAATTTTGAAATGCACGCCTCTTTGTTATGGACCATAAATGACTTCCCCGCTTACGCAAATTTATCAGGATGGAGTACTAAAGGTGAACTTGCATGTCCTAGTTGCCATAAACATACAAAGTCAAAACGCCTAAAGCATGGGGGGAAATACTGTTACATGGGACATCGACGATATTTGCCTAACAATCATATTTTTCGAAAGGATAAGAACTCTTTTGATGGAACTAATGAAAAAGAGAAGCCACCTCCCTCCATGACGGGTTTAGATGTAGTAGAAGAGTTAAACGGTTATGAAATTAAATTTGGAAAAGAGGTGAAGGATAACCCGGATTTACCATATAATTGGAAAAAGAGAAGTATTTTTTTTGAGTTGGAATACTGGAAAGATAATTTGCTACGCCACAATCTAGACGTGATGCATATTGAGAAAAATGTTTGTGATAGTATAGTTGGAACATTGATGAATCTAGATGGAAAGACTAAGGATCATATAAAAGCACGCCTTGATTTACTGGAAATGGGTATAAGACGTGAACTTCATCCTCAACATCGAGATGGAAAAAAGGTTTACTTGCCTCCTGCTTGTTTCTCGATGGATAAAAAAGAGAAGGAAACATTTTGTAATGTCTTAAAAAAGGTAAAAGTTCCGGATGGATATGCATCCAATATATCAAGATGCGTACACCTAAAACCTCCAAGAATATTTGGCCTAAAAAGCCATGATAATCACATTCTAATGCAACAATTGCTATCACTCGCCTTGAGAAATGTGTTACCTAAGCATGTGCGCTCTCCTTTGATGAAATTATGTTGTTATTACAAACAACTATGTTCAAAAGTTCTTAAACCTCATGATCTGGTTCGAATGGAAAATGAGATCGGAAAGATTCTTTGTGATCTTGAGAGGATATTTCCACCATCTTTCTTTGACGTCATGATTCATCTATCGGTTCATCTTGCTTTGAGGCCAAAATTGGTGGACCAGTTCATTACCGTTGGATGTATCCAATCGAGAGGTATCTATGTATGTTTAGAATAATTTTGGTATTAATCTTGAACTATTTTCGCTCTAACTTTATCGTTTGTGATAACCTAGGTATTTGTCTACACTAAAATCTTATGTACGAAATAAGAGTAAACCCGAAGGATCAATTGCGAAGGATACATAGTTGAAGAGTGTCTCTCATTTTGTTCCTTGTACTTATCGCTGATCGTAGATGAACATAATAGGATGAGTCGAAATTATGATGATGGTGGTTCGTGGATGTTTTACCCATCTTTTCGATGCCGGGTCACAAGGTCGGGCAATAGATACAAAAGTACTAGACCTTGAAACTTTGTCAAAAGCACATTCTTATGTGTTGTTCAATTGTAGCAAAGTTGATGAATTTATTACGTAAGTTAGTACAAGTTGTGAAATTCATTATTAGATTTTATGTTACTATTTATGATATTATCTTCTTTTGAACTTGCGTTGAACATCTTATGTCTATTCGTGATAATAATCGTCAAATAAGTGAACATGGGGTTCAACGTCTTCATAGTGAAACTTTTGCGAATGGTTTCAAGACCATGTAAGTAATAATATCTTATTGTGTTTCGTTTAACAATCCAAAGACATAATTAATTTAAGAAGTTTTAATACAACTTGCCTTTATTGATTGAGAAGCGCATATGACGGAGATCAAAGAATCACGGAAGAACTAAGGGCCTTGGCAAGTGGTCCTGCTGATGTTGTGAAAAATATAAAGGATTTATCATAAACGGTTTTAGATTCCGGATAAAAGAGCTTGAAAGTAAAAGAAAAACACAAAATAGTGGAGTAATGCTTGAGGCCATGACAAGCACTTCTCGAGTTCCAGAGATAACAATCCTATCGTGGGAGATGTAACATACTATGGGGTTGTAAATGACATCATTGAGTTGGAATATTCACGACAAAAAGTAGTATTGTTCGATTGTGATTGGATCTCAAATGGTAGACGCAAGAAAGAAGATGAGAATGGGTTTACTCTACTGAATTTTAAGGGGTTGAAGCCGCATAATGAGCCTTTTATATTAGCTTCTCAAGCCCAACAGGTGTTTTACGTTGCAGACCCTGTTGACAAAGGTTGGAAAGTCGTGATAAAAACAACGACAAGGGATTCTTTTGACATGAATGAACAAACATGTGATGATGATGTAGAAACATATTTGCAGAGCGATACATCTAGCGGTCCTCCACATGATGAAAGTATGGATATCGCTTAATTAGAGAGGGTGTTAGTGGAACTACCGTTGACGAAGATACCTTGGTTATAGATGGAGATGAAAATCTATTTTAGGTCTTTCGTGACCCTGTTGGTCGAACCGCACGTTAACCCCAGGTTTTTCTCTCAATCACACGTATCTTTAATATTCATTATGTTATTAGGATTCCTTACATTTAATACATCGTATCCTTTTGATGAGTTTATGCTAGAAAGTTATATAACATGATAGAAATAGTATATTAGCTGATTTTCTTGGTGGATAAACATGTACTTTTTATGGTAATTGGAGAAGAATGCCATAATTGTTGACTTTTAGTAAAAGTCAAACTGATGTGTATAATAAATACAAGCCTGAATTTTTCAGAAATACTTGGGTATGAAACATGATGGTTGGTTAGATTAGAGTAAACCACGTTGCATTTGTATAAGTTTTGAAAGAGCTCACATGTTATGTTTTTATTCACCTACAGGTTCGATCGCGAATTTCATGGTGAAGTTGATTCCAAGAACACTGATACTAGATCTTGTGAAGTCAAAATTGAATTCTGGACCCCTTAGGGTCATGTTCGTTGTTTTGCTTTCTGAAGTGCTTTTTACTCTAGAATAAAAGATAAGCAAATTTACCCAAACACCCTTACGGTCATCTTAATGTTTCATTTGAATGCTGTTATACATAAGGTATATGGTGTGCTCTTTTTTGTCACCAAAATTTATACTTACTGGAATGTTAAATGTTTGGTGTTTGTCATGGGAGTATACAATTTGTCTGCGATATAAATTGCATCTCTGTTTCTTTTTGCTACAATTTTTCTTTGGTTTGGTTTGGGTCGTTTAGCACTCTAGTGTGTTTGGCTGCACTAAATACTCGAGGGTAAGCTGCTGCTAAATGATATTTTGTACTTGCCTCCATTGATGTTCTCGGACATGTCATGTTTTATTCTAAGAATTCAATATATATAGTAACGTTTTATTCTTTTGTTGTACCAGCGTATTTTGTATTTTATGGTAAAATAATCAAATTTGTCATTGTAATACTTCGCGTCTTTAAAATAGATAACAAAGTGTACAAGTTTTGTAGTTGTGGCTAGGGGTATTAATCGGGTCAAATCGGGTCGAGTCGGTCTAAGCCGGGACAAGACAAAAAAATAGCATACTCGGACCCGACTCTATATGTAATGAATTAGACTAAAGTTAAATTTCCTGCTTGTATTAATGTTTTCAGTTTCAGTTGTATAATTTATTTATTTTTATGAATGAAAGTTATGTGTTCTTGAATCTGATTTCTTGTCCAAAGTCATATAGATGCTTGTTGATGATTTTTTTGTTTGCTTCAAATTTGCTATAACATCTTTAAGTAGTCATAGGAAGTGTGTCTAAACAAAGCAAACTCTAAATTTTTACCAAAATCTGTTTTGCCTCTCAAAATGTGTGTTTGAATTGCATGAGTTATGGGTCAAAACTCAGTTTTGACCGATTTTAGCTATCAAAATGGTTTTATTGAGTGACTTTGATGTTATTTAGAGTAGTTTTAGTTTGCAAATTAGTTTTTAGAGTAGTATGCAAATTGCTGCAACTGCACTCATGTAAATTGCTGCAACTGCACTCACTTTGAAACATACATCTGAAATCACCCTTTGATTTCAATAGTGCTCCTATTATTCAGTGGTCTATCGTGGGCCTAGCACTTGCTTGAGTCAGACTTGGTCTTCATTTTTCTAATTGGAATACATATGCTCTTTTTTGTATTGATTTTATTATGCTAGTTTTGTCAACAGTGTAGTTAGTATGGTTGTCATCAAAGTTTATTTGTATTGCTTTTGACCCATGCCCGCTTTGACCCGTGCCCGTTTTGATCCGAATTACAATTTTCCGTTTTAGCCCGTGCCCGTTTTGATCCAATTACAATTTGCCCGCTTTAGCCCGCGTTCGAGCCCGTGCCGTTTTGACCCGTGCCCGTTTTGATCCGAATTACAATTTGCCCGTTTAGCCCGTGCCGTTTGATCCGAATTACAATTTGCCCGTTTTAGCCCGTGCCCGTTTTGATCGTGCCGTTTGACAATTTGCCCGTTTGATCCGAATTACAATTTGCCCGTTTAGCCCGTGTTTTGACCGTGCCCGCTTTGATCCGAATTACAATTTGCCCGTTTTAGCCCATGCCCGTTTGGCCCGTGCCCGTTTTGACCCGTGCCGTTTTGATCCGAATTACAATTTGCCCGTTTTAGCCCGTGCCCGTTTGACCCGTGCCCGTTTTGATCCGAATTACAATTTGCCCGTTTTAGCCCATGCCCGTTTGGCCCGTGCCCGTTTTGACCCGTGCCCGTTTTGATCCGAATTACAATTTGCCGTTTTAGCCCGTGCCCGTTTGACCCGTGCCCGCTTTGATCCGAATTACAATTTGCCCGTTTTAGCCCCGCTGCGTGCCCGTTTGGCCCGTGCCGTTTGACCGTGCCGTTTTGATCCGAATTACAATTTTGTTTAGCCCGTGCCTGCTTTGATCCAATTTGCCGTTTTAGCCCATGCCCGTTTGGCCCGTGCCCGTTTTGGACCATGCCCGTTTGGCCCGAATTGACTATTTGACCCTTAAAAAGGCAATAATCAATGGGTCAACCCGAATATGAGTCAAATGTTAATAAGTTACATATTGAGCTAGTTAAAATAGATATAAAAGGTATATTAGAAAAAAATATTAAAAACACTTATTCGGGTCGATCAGGTCGACTCGAACCCGAGTTAGCCAAACATTTTCAACCTGATACCCGAACCTATTTAGTATTTGAGTTACTCGGGTTGACCCAAGTAACCCGACCCAAATAAGCTTAATCAAGTTTAGGTTTGGGTTTGGGTCCAGGTCGGTTCGGCTTTTTTGACACCCCTAGTTATAGCTAGTACAAAAACAACACTAAAGCTAAAAACCCTAATTATATCTGAGTGTTACCCGACTCTAGATAGACACTCTTATCTCAGAGTCCTTACTATACAGTTAGTTTCATCTCATACCACAAACTCATACCTATCCTTGCTTTACGTACCATACGTAAACAATTGAGCTCAATCCTCATTTGTTAACAATAGACATCGTGACCAAGATTGGACATATTGATGTAGACATGCTTCATTTTATTGAGGTCAAGCCTTCTATACATTTAGATCTTTTGTGAGCAACTTGGGATCGACTAAATATATAGCTAACATGGGCTAAGCCCGATAGTAAATAATAAACAGTGCATTTAATCATTTTGCTAATTCTTCCTCGCAATTGAAATGACAGGTCTTTGGATGTTCAAACTAGATAGAAATTCAAGAAATAGGGCACTACCCTTGGTGAAGATATTTGCGTCATATTGAAACCGAGACAACACGTGTAAAGCACGTAGCTTCCCAGAAGCCACATAATCACGAATAAGTTATATTTATATGTTGATATGCTTAGTGGCTAGTGCTACATCGGATTAGTAGGAAGATAAAAGACACTGACTTTTTCATAGTAAACAAGCGTAGTAGTATGCAAATGAGTATGTGATTCTCGCAAAAGATTATGAATACATGCGTTGACAACATTAGCAAAAACCCGATATTCGACCTCTACACTAGAACGAGATACAGTAACCTTTCGTTTAGCGACCATGATAATAGATTATCCCCAAGAAAACAAAATACCCGAACTTGTCGGGTGACTCGAAAACCTACCCAATCAACATCGGTGTATGAAGTGAGTTGAGTGGTACTAGAAACATGCTGGCGAAGACCATGATCAATAGTACCACGAACATGCTCAAAATGTGTCCGAAAGCAAAAGATGGGCTAAATGGGCACATTTTTAAAGACTACGATCGTTTTAAAGAATTTTTTATATATAATATATTTAAGTTTTTAATATAAATAAGATATTGCGTTTAAAGAATTTATTTAAATCGTTTAGGTCTTTTATTAAACAATTTGTATAACATGTACTGTTTGGCCCGTGATTTTGCTTAGCCTGTGCCCGTTTAAGCCCGTGCCCATTTTAGCCCGTGATGAAGTGCCCGCCCCCGACCGCCTGCTTTGCCACCTCTAATTGTACACATCCGGTTTAGACATCATATATATTCATATCTTAGTTAAGCTTAAAAAAATGTGACAAGTAGTATAAAAACAACATAAGGACTTATTATGTAAATTGCAAATAATATGTAACTCACCAAAATTGGGGGAATATAACCCGCCAATTAATTTGGGGAAAATTAGAACCTGCTTCTGATTTTGGCGCTACGAAACTCAAGGCTCCACGTTCTTCATCCACCTTTAAGTTTATGTTTAATTGATTTAATCTAAATGCCAAAATCAAAAACGGTTTGGGGTCCAGAAGTTGAACCTCAAATTGAAGTTAGGGTTTCACTTTTTCTTCAAAATTCGAAGGTAAACTTTTCATTTTCGAGTTTAAATTCTTAGTATAACCTTGTTTAGTTTGTAAGATTCATCAATTACTACTAAAATCTGTTAATGTGTGCGAGGTTTGTGTTATTGTGTGAATTTTTTTTTGATTTAATGAATCATTGTATGATTATTATCAACAGATGTTAGTAGTAATCTCAATAGTTATGTTGTTAACTTTTGTTATATGCAAAAATGTTTTGAATAATCTTGTAACATTCAATTTTCCCTAAATTGACATCTACATCTGAATTGACATCTAACATCTGTAGCGCCAAAATCAGTATAATCTTGTGATGTATATATTGTTTTAGTCTCAACAGGTACATCCCTTGTGATTAGGGGTGTTATCGGGTCGGGTTATCGGGTTGTCGGGTGTATCGGGTCGGGTTGAGTCGGGTTTTGAATTTTGAAAGTGACCGCAACCCGACCCAATAAGAAATCGGGTTGTCAGGTTCGGTGTTTATCGGGTCGTGTGTGTCGGGTTGTCTGGTTATAAGATAAATCCTTCATTGAAGTTATTTGAACCCGTCTTATATTTGTTATAGTTGTATGAAATTTCAAATACCTGTACTTTATTGATTATATTGTAGCACATCAGGTTACTTAAACAAAATATCTTATTTGATCATAATTAACAAAATTCATGACAATAGCAATCTTTCAAGTCTTAATGTATTATTTATCAGGCTGTTATGCATCTGGACTACATTCATTTGTGTAATCTTTGTTTGGACATGTTAGTATGAAAGCGTTTATGTGCTTGTAGACAAAAGGTGCTACTGTACTAGAAAAAAAAAATTATTTATGAGGTTTTTGTTGAAACAAGCTAGCTAACTAAGGAAGAAAATATAGCAATCACAATTTTATTACAATATCTCATTCGGTGATTACTGATATGATTACTGTATATCCATTTTAAGGTCCACGTATCATGCACAAGATACAGTCTTTAGGCACTTAGACACATAAATGAAGTGTTTTAGTATTATACCATCTATAATTTGTTGTCTCATGTATACCAAAAATTAATTTGGCTTACAAGGTATTATTTAAAAATAAAGGTTGCCCATTTAGAAAAAAAAAAAAAAGTACCAACGTTTTGTTGTCTTTTCATCTGCATATTATAACTTAGAAATGCCGTCAAGGAGGGTTAATCGAGGTAGCACCAGAGGTCGTAACAATAGCCAACAAGTGAAGATGTAACTGAAGATGTAACTGAAGTTGGCTCTAACCAACCTAACAACGCTCAAGGTATTTTTTTTGGTTCACTATTGTTCCTTATGTTGTTGACAAAACCTTAAAGGTTGCCCATTTCTTATGTTGTTGACAAAAAAAGTACCAACGTTTTGTTGTCTTTTCATCTGCATATTATAACTTAGAAATGCCGTCAAGGAGGGTTAATCGAGGTAGCACCAGAGGTCGTAACAATAGCCAACTAGCTGAAGATGTGACTGAAGTTGGCTCTAACCAACCTAACAACGCTCAAGGTATTTTTTTTTTGGTTCACTATTGTTCCTTAAGCTGTTGACAAAATTTTAATTTCAAGTTCTGTTACTCTTTGTAGTTCCAGGGAATGCGCGGAAAAGAGTTAGAGGACCAACTCATATGCCAAAAGTTTGGACCATAACTGAAGAGGATCGTATTAGCATTCAGTTTAATGAATATGGGCAACCCGTTGACAAGAAAACCAGCACATTGACCCATTTCATAGGATCGCTTGCAAGGAGTGGAAAGTACTGCAAGCTTCACAAACCATGGAATAAAGTTAAGAATGCCAAGAAACAAATGTTGCTTGACACCGTGAATGTATGTCAGAAATAAAGAAATAATTACATATCTAACTGATTAAGATAAATATTTCTTCATGTGACGATTTTTTTTTTCAGGACAAATTTGATCTCCCCCCTGGTTCTGATGACTGGCTTCTGAAATCTTTTGGGAGGAAAGTGAAAAATTGGAGGGCAAGAGTTAAAGAGGAATACTATGATCCGACTTTGTCATTTCAGGATCAGATTACCCTCAAGCCAAAACGAGTGCTCGCGTCTCAGTGGAAGAGACTCGTCAAGTATTGGAATAAACGAAAATCTAAGGTATGGAATTATTTTACCGTTTTTAATAACATAATTTTTATTTTTGGTTTAACTCCTTATTTTTATTTTTTACTTCAGCGACTCAGTGAGAAAAATAAGGCCAATAGGGGAAAAAAGAAGATGGTGCAAGTCACGGGTAAAAGAAGTTATGCTCAAGTTCGTGAAAAACAAAAGGTAATTTAATAATTTCGTGCAACTGTATATGTATTAAGAGATTGCATTAGGTGCAACTATGAAAAGCTTCTTCTGATAGCCTTAAGTTAATATCATAATGCTAGGAGTGATGGTGAAGTGTCTCTTTCTTTTTGTTTGTTATTTGCTTAAATTTATGCTATAACCGAAACTAGATAATGACAACCAGTTTAAGTACACTAAAAAGATTACTTGGTACTTTTTAATTTGATATATCGGTACTGACCTCAAGTTAGGTTTTGGGACAAAGTTTTGTAACAGTAAGTCTTGGACAAATTTGATTTTGCAAGAGTCAAAGAATGATATATGTTCACATATGGATTTGATACACAGAGGCACAATAGCGCGGTTTAACAAATTTATAAAGTTATAGAACATGATAGAAATAGTATATTAGCTGATTTTCTTGATGGCTAAACATGTACTTTTATGGTAATTAAAGAAGAATGCAGAATTGTTGACTTTTAGTAAAAGTCAAACTGATGTGTATAATAAATACTGGGTATGAAACATGATGGGTTGGTTAGATTAGAGTAAACCACATTGCATTTGTATAGTCCAATATATGTGTTAGTTACAAACTTATTTCGTAGTTGGTCCTTGGTTATGTGTTTTGAATAGTCTGCAATTATCCGCAAGAATTTTTGGGTGGTTAGGTTCGAGTAAATGAGATAGTCTGCAATTGTCTGCAATAAATATTGGTGGTTTGATTCTAAGTAAAGCAAATTCGTGTGGTATATGTGGTCGATGGTAAATAATATGTTTCGCCCTTGTCACATACAAGTAGTCTGATCATATGGTGCTTATAGCATCAGGTGATCCTACAATATCTGGTCATATGTTTGTGTGAGTTTATTTTATTTTATTTTATTATTATTATTATTATTTATTTATTTATTAGGCATTTAGTTGTATTGGCGCTTGTATTCCCCGATGGGTTTCTTTTTAGTCGGAGATTCCTCTACTTTATCCCATTGTTAGGGTAGTGGATCTCCTTTTACTTTGTAATCTTATTTGGTTTCTAATATATGCTTGCCTTTCTAAAAAAAATACGTTTGCGCTTGATAAATACTTTGAGTTGTGTGGATAAAATGATCCATGCTATTTAGAAGAATGGTCATGGTCTGTTTTGTGGTATATTTACCTTTAAAATGGATGCCATTTCTCATCTTGAAATGGGTACTTATTTTTGCATGTTAGTGTTTAACGTAACATTAGTTTTAGGTAGTTTGTCTCTTTACTTGATAGTGTGACCTATAACATGTCAGGTTATCTTCAAATGGTCACACATTGTTTGTGTTTTATACTTATAGAATAAATGATTCCTTTGGCTATTGGGAATTAACACTCTTTTGCATATACTCTTTTTTGTTGTTGTTGAAACAGGAAATCTTGGGGCGTGAACCAACTAGAAAGGAGTTGTTTCGGGCTTGCTTTTCTAAAGACGGAATTACAGAAAATGAAGAAGCTGCAAACGCCATTGTATGTACTACATCTTTATGTTCATTTATCTGGAATTATTGTCATTTCTTGCAAGTTGAGTAGTTTTGAGGCTATCACATTTAACAAGTTTAGTACTTTTTATCAGGAACAAATGGAAGAATTGACTTCTCAACTTTCAGAGCATGAATTGGATGAGCCTGGACCTCAAGATATATATTCTAAAGTAATGGGTAACGACAAGAATGGAACCGCAGAGATGTATGGGCTAGGTGTTCGCGCTTCTGATGTTTGGGGTGTGGTTCCAAGTCGTTCGCTCGTCGAGAGATAAGCTACAATGGAAGTCTACGGCTGAACGGCTTACTGCCGAATTAGCTCAGTATAAAGCAAGGGAAGCACAAAGGCAAGGGTCGAGTGATAATGATTCTCATGGTCCAGATGCTCCCCATACATCACCACAGGGCCTCATAGCCAATGAACCTCGACCTTTACGAGTATGTGTTTATTTGAATGAAAATTTTGTGCACTTAGTAATTAAACTATGACACCTATTTATGCAAATCATAATTGTAGGTTGGACTTCAAGTTTACCTTAAGAGCATTTCAAACTCGAGATTGTGGCAAAAGGATGGGTAAGGAGTTTGGATCCGGATGAGGTAGTTGGGAGTGAAGAGATTGGACCAAATTGGTGCGAGGTGAATGTTCAAGTCGCTATAAAAAAGATGAATATTTAGTGAGGAAGTATGGATTATTTGTCACTGTTCAAGATGCTATTGGCGCACCGTTGCTTGGCCTTGTTCTCTTGTTTCGGTATGCTACCCTCTTATACTTATCATTATATAAAGGGCCCTTATATAAACTATTATATAGACCAAACTTTATTACACCATATTAAATATGAGTTGCTTATTTGTAGGTGGTGCCCGAGGAGTGAGGATGATGGATGATGACTTTTGTTTCTAGTTTTCTCTTGTTACATCTGCTATTGCTTTGTTTTTGATTTTCTGTTATTGTCGCCTGATGGCTCAAGACTATCTCTACTTGTTCCTTCTACTTTTATTTCCTCGTATTTATGTTGAATTTGTAAGACTTTTATGTTGGATGTTATTATGACTTGGTTCAAAACTTCTCTTATGGAAATGAAATCCTTTCTTGCTTATTAAATTATATTATTATGTTTACTTGCTTCAAATTTAGTATAGTTCATTGTTTTGTGTTTTTGTTTTGTGTTTTTGTTTTTGAATTGTGTTAAATATGTTGCATAGATATGAAGTGTTTTATTATATCACTTAATAAGACACTAATGTTATTAACTAAACATGAAACAAAATGTCTTTTATAACACCAAATTTGGTCCTAACAAGGCACCTATGTATTAGGACCTTTTTCTTGGTACTAAAATAAGACTTTATCCATTATGTTTTTGTCCTATGAAAATGTGTGTTAGGACATGTGAAAGTGTCCCAAAACATAACAAATGGGTAAGCATATATTAGAACACCGGATAGCATCCTATAATGTGGTTTATTAGGACGCTACTTTGGTCGCATAAACATTTTTATGGGACCAAAGAAATAGTTTTAAAAGGTTCTAGTTTATTAGGACGCCAATAAATGTCCTAAATATCTATTACAACCCCTTCCTACGGGACACTTTTAGTTTGGTCCTATTACGTTAAAGGTCCTATAAACTATTTTTATAGGACACTAAAAGCGCCCTATAAGCCCCATTTTCTTGTAGTGAAAGATGTGCTTGAAATTTGCGAGAGTAAATCAAAGTTCCTTTTTCTCGCAACAAAGTCAATGTTCGAACACTCCGCCTCTTCTTCATCCGTAACTCTTCCGAGCTAGCCGCTCCGTTAGCCGCTTTAACGGACATCATCCATTGTATGATAAAAGAGGTGAAGGAAATCAAAAGCGAAATTCATAAGCCGGAACCAATGAAAGCCATAAACAAGGTGTGTGAAATTTGTAGTGGTCCACACGCAGATTATGATTGTCAAGCAACCGATGCTTCTTTTACCAAGCTCCCGTAGCTGCAGAAACCACAATCAATACCGACCACAAGTCGAACCTCACTACTGCACCTAGCGGTATGACACCACCGGTTTTCCTCCTGTGCAAAACCATGGCAATCAAAACCATGGCAATCAAAACCATGGAAATCGTAATCGCTTTGTTCGAATCAAGGACAAAATTTCAATAACTCTCCAAATTTCAATCAAACCGAACAATTTCAACCAACCTCAACCATATCAAGCTCCTAATCATCAAAGTTATCAACCACCTCCTCAAGCTCCCATGCCAAATGACTTCATGAAAATGACCGAGGCAAACATGCGATCAATGCAAACTCGGATCAATAACATGAGAGGTGAGCTAAAAGGAAATTGATACCACATTATCTCGGCGAGACAAATGAGTTAAAGAATATGATGAGCGGTTTCATGAACATGAATATGAACAAAGCTTCGCCATCTTCCGGAGGACTCCCAAGCAATACAGATTACCAATCCCAATGCCGAGTTGAAAGCCGCCACCACTGTAGTGGTAAGACGCACAATGGACCCACGACTCCAATGCCCCTCCTCCGTGGCATTTAGTCAAGTTACCAAGGAGACAACGGACAAGGTGCATTATTCAAGCCCACGGCATCAAGACACGTCCCACCTTCGGTAGTCAAGCTTTAAGTCCGAACCCGATGTTCAAGAAAATCTTGAGCCGAAAACACTTCCATCCGGCTCAAAAGTCTAGTCACTTCCTTACCCATCAAGAATGAATGATGAGAAGCTCAAAGACAAAAACAAAGAGCAAATGGAAAAATTTTCCAAATCTTCAATGAGCTTCACTTTGATATAAGCTTCGTTGATGCTCTCGTTCTAATGCCTAAATTTGCATCCACGCTTAAAGGCTTACTCACCAACAAAGACAAGCTATCGAGATGGCTAAAACTCCTCTCAATGAGCAATGCTCGTGCACCATTCTTAATAAGCTTCCCGAAAGCTTGAAGACCCCGGCCGGTTCTTAATCCGTGTGATTTCTTGGGATGTTTCAATGCTCCGCCTTGGCCGATCTTGGCGCTAGCATTAACCTCATGCCACTCTCGGATGGAAGAAACCGCTCTTCCTCGAACTTTCATCCACTCGTATGACACTCGAGCTAGCGGATCGCACTGTAACTCGTCCACTGGGATAGCCGAGGATGTCGTGATGAAAGTGGGAAAGTTTCACTTTCATGCCGACTTTGTTGTAGTAGACTTCGATGCAGATCCGAGAGTTCCCTTATCTTGGGAGAGCTTTCTTAAGAACGAGCCGTGCTCGATCGATGTGTTTGCGGAAGAATTGACCATACGGGTTGACAACGAAGAGCTCACGTTAAATATCAACCGAACTCCAAACCTCGCAGACAACAAGAGTGTTGCAACAATTGATCAAAAATCGAAGAATCAATGCAACACTCTCAAATTTCGTGGTTAAGAGTGTTCACCAAAACGTCACGAGCTCAAAGCTTTGAAAGTTACCCCGGTTCAAACAAATGGTTTGAAAGTGTACAGGGAAGTCAAGAGTGTTCTTGATGATGATGACGATGATCTAGAATCGGAGACTTCATCGTAAGTGGTGGAAACTGCTAGCTCTAAGAGCACACCACTTGTCCCACCTCCGCATCGCTTGTCGCATCGAGTTTGTAAAGTCGTGGATGAAACTAAACTCTTCGCTTTCATCCGAGTTGGATGATGATGTTTGTGATCCAATGGAGACATTCTTCCCATGGATGATTTGCTCAAAAGTATCCATCATCCTCTAGTCTTATTCCCGACTCTTCCACCCCTTCTCTCCTCCCGATGAGGAAGAGGACAACTTTTGGAATGAAGTCGATGCATTTTAGTGATGAATCAATTCCAACGGAATTGATAACACTTACCTTGATCCGAGGGAGACATCCTTTTCCGGAAAGTCTATTGATTGAAGAACCATTTCCACCCTCCTCCCGGACATCTTCTTGACAATCACCATCTAAGCTTCAAGTTTAAGCTTAAAGATGTCAAACCGGTGATTTGCTTCTCTCTCACGAGGAATGGACTTGCATTCTCATGTACGCCTTGATTCCATTCTTCACAGATGGTGTGGTTGCTCTTTCCTTTTCTCTTTCGGAATGAGGACACCATCTTTGACCCCGTATCATTCTTAATAGTTTTACTATTAACAATACCGCTGTTGTGTCTCGTCGGTGTGGAACTTTCGATGTTCATATGTTTCTTAACATTGTGAACGAAAGTCCGATCGAGATTGGTTTTCCACGTTACTTTCCCCATGAACAAATGAATTGGGTCGAGTCAAGCTAGCGACTCGGTAATCAAAAACAAGAGCATGCTATATGGGTTTTCACCCATATTTTGCTCTTCTCACCTCTTTCTACCACCCTAGTGTGGGGTTGCCACATGTTTCAAAAAAAAAAAAAAAAAAAAAAAATCTTCTTTCTAAATAATGGCCGTAATATTTCCCTTTACGTTCTTTGTTTCGCATAACCGCGGTACTTTGAATATTGAGGGCAATATTCATTTCTAAGTGTGGGGAATTCTCACGAATTTTATCATATAATTATACCAATTCCCGTTTTGGCCAAAATTTTTTTTTTTGGAGTAAGTGTTTTACACTTTCTCGCTTGGTTATCATCCGCCATGTATCAGAAGACAAAAGGATTGGCTAATCCAGAGCAAACGGCTCTTGGTAAAGATATCTCAAACCGCTTATATGGCTTGCAATTTGCCCAAAATTGTATGGTTCTCAACTCACCATATCCTTAAAAGTGAAGAGTTGGCTAGCCCGCAAGATTATGGCTTGTGGTAAAGGCAATGGAAAACCATAATTGGTAATCACTCACCAAAGATATTTTATCTAAGAGTTGGCTAGTCCGAGCAAACGGCTCGTAAAGACAAAATCAAACCGTTGGAAGTCGGTGGTTTGCTCAAAATCACATGGTTATCGGTGTACCATGGTTCTTACTTGAATCGAAACATTTGGCTACTCCGTAAGTAATGGCTTTTGGTAAAGAGTTTAAAATCCATTATGTTTTCTCAAATCATTGCTAGGGACTAGCAATATCTCGATGTGGGGATTGATGAGTGTAAATACTCATCATTTTGTACCATTTAAACTGCAAATTCATCTGAAAACACTCAGAAACACATCAAAATGATCAAAATATCACAAATCAGTGTTTTATGTGTTTTAAATACAAAAATATCAAAATCAGATGAAAAACATATCAAATTTGCAAAAATTGCAGTTTTAGTCCCCCAAGTTTCAAAAAATTGTCAAAAATAGTCCCTGAGCCAAATTTCAAAAGAAAAAATCATCAAAGGTCCTTTTTAAATCATAACTTGTCAATTTGGTCCTTTGGTGGAAAATGTAAAAAAGTTTGAGAAAATTACAAATTGGTCCTTCAAGTTTGCAAATTGGCAGAAATGGCCCCTGGAAAAATTGAAAAAGGCAACTTTGGTCCTTGTAATATCACCACTTGTCAATTTCAGTCCATAAAACATCTTTGCAATATTTGTGTTTGGCCCTTTGGTTTTGTGGAAATTGCAATTATGGTCCTTATGTTATCACCTTACCAATTGGACCCTATATTATCCTCGCCCAAACCAATTGCTCCACCCAAACAAATTACCGGTTGTAAACCCGAACCAACCCACCACCCTTTTATTAATACCACCAAATGGGTTTGACCGCCTTTTTCCCTCCTCTTCACGTGATAACCACCATCATCAAAACCCGCAACCACCGATCACACTCCACCTTCTCACCATCATCACCCCTACTTTCCCCTCCAAACACAAAGATCCAAGGTACATTTAATGCACCTCCAATCTCTCACTCAACCTCACAAGCAGTTAAAAAATGCTTTGGCGCCAAAATGTGCTAAACGGCTAGGATTAACTTGGGTGATCCAAGGGTCAGTATTCTTGGTGGGATATGTCCAGAAAGATGAGAGAAGTGCCTTGGAGCCTATAAGAGGCCAAGTGGAAGCATGAAGACATAGCTAGCTTTTAATTATTTTTCATATATGTCGAATTGTAGTTTAACTTATCTTAAATAACTTTCATTTGTATTTCTAAGCTTATCTTGTATCAATCAACAGTTTTTAAGTGTTTACTACTCATTTCAAGTTTGAATTGCAAGTAATTATCAGTTTCTATAATTCAAGTCCATTGTAGAGAATTTGAATTTCAAACTCCCTTGTTTAAGTATTTAGCAACTCATTTTCAACTTCAAATAAGTTCATTTAAGCTCATAAAAGCTCAGATAAGCTTATACTTGAGCCCATTCACTTTTAAGCCTTGGTCAAAATAAGTCAAAGTTGGAACAAGAAATGTGCAGTAATGGTACAGGGTTGATTCAGACAATGGAATGGGTTGAAATGGAAAGCAATGGGTTGGTTTAATAGATTAGTGGTTCTTGGTTCTCATTGTGCTAGCCATAGTGGCTTGGACATGTTGTAAGTGTTATTTAAGGTTTCATGCATAATATGTATTTGTAGTATACATCTGTTAAAACCTGGTCAAATAGTAATATTTAGGTTAATATAACTTAGTCTGATCATTAAGTGGTGTTTGAATCTGCTTATTAGCTGTTATTGTTACTGTTTAATCTGAGAATCATGTTTGTTTAGCTTGAATTGATCTTAATATATTGTCTGCTTCATTAGTTAGCTTGTTAAGTAGTGTTTGGCTTAGCTTAATTATTTGTGATAGAGGTTTATAGATCTGTGGTTAGTGTTTGATATCTGCTTAGATAGTTCATTGATAGTCAATTGCGTCTTGTTGATAGCACTTACACTCAAAAAGTCAAATCTAGCTTAAACCGATCTTGTAATTGCTTCATCAAAATCAAGATAGTGTAATAGTTGCATATTGGTTTGGATTGGTTAGATCTAGCATTTGGTTGTCATTTCTAGTGTTATAACATCATTTACGCTAACTAGATTGAATTAAAAGTCATTTTGGTCAAAGTTCTTGTGTATCTTCAAAAGTCAAAATATCTCAAGTGCGGTTTTCATCAAAACTTTGAGAGAAGATTTCGGTTCATTATTGAGTGTGAGAATTTGAAACTTTGGAATCTTAAATTTCAACCGGTCTTGTTCTCGATATTCACCTTTTGTTTCAACTGATTTGGTCAAATTAAGCTTCAAATAAGCTTAAACTTTAGCTTAGATATGTCCTGCTCACACATAAGTGTGAATCAGAAAGATTGTTTGGTTCAAATAAGCTTCATTTCAAAGAGTTAAGGTCGGTATTTGGTACAAGTGTAGTTGGCTCAGTGGTCTTTGAGACCGCACAAGTAGATTTTGATTAGCTTATTCTACAAGCTTGTGCAGAGGTGTAAACAAAGTGGTCCTAAACCACTGTTTTAGCTAAATAAGCGCTTGCTTATTACTTGATTCTGAGCCTTAAGCTTGTTAGGAGTAGGTTATAGTAGTTGCTATTAGCTTAATCTAGTGTTATTTAGCTGTGGTCACTGTTTGGTTAGCATAGTAGCTTATTAGCTTATTTTCCTAGCTTAATCAATTAGCAGTTTGCATTGTAGCTCATTAATCTTACACATAAGCTAGCTGTTTTTCATTTTTAATAGATTCTATATAACTTTTTAGAATTTTCCTGAAAATTTCATCATTTATTGTCACTGTTTGCTATTTTTCCATATTAAAAATAGATTTTAATCAATTTTAAATAGGTTTTATTGCAAATAATTAAGAAAAAGCTCAAAAAAATAAGTTTTCAATTTTAATAGGTTAAGATAAATATAAAAAACATAAAAAAGATTTTTCCATATTTTTCCTTTTTTATTTTGTATTTTTCAAAATTTAAATTAGATTAAATTAGTTTTAAATTAGTAGAAAATAGGAAATTAATCTGAAAATTACAAAAATAGTTTTGAAAATTCTAGTTTGATATTTTAGACTTTTCCATTTCATAATTTTATTTTTCTAGCTTTGTTTCCTAATTTCTTGCATTTTGGTTAATTATTAAATAGTTAAAATTAGTTTTAATTAATAATAATTAGATAATTAGTGATAAAATAATTTTCTTTTTCTAAATATTTTCTTATATCATTAGGTTTGTAAAATATAATTTTCATATTTTAGGGTTAATATTTCCTTAGTTTCACCTTTTAATTTGTACGTCGCGTAGATTTTTATTTAGTTTTATTAAAACAAAAAGAACAAAAACATCATCTTAATTATAGTGATAGCGTTTATTTAATAGATTTTATCTCTTTAATCTTCTTTAATTTGCATTTAAGCCATTGTAATTTGTTGGCTTTTTCCGTAGTTATAATATCAATCATAATCCTTTTTCTGTTCAAACTCCTCGATCACTAAACGTTTGATAAATCATCGCATAGCTCGCTGGGACATAACGACCCGGGGAGACTCTATACTCCTCAGATCTTCATTGATTTCGTGCTTAAGCTGTTTTAGGTTTTCTTACGCTTGCGTGAGAGAACTTGACTGTTTTGCGCGCATCAAATAGCTTCGGCGTTGGTTTGAATTGGTTAGAATAGGTTTTGCGCGAGAAAAACTCATTTTGACAAGTTTAATTAAGGGTCTGATCTTATTTGTGAAATCTGGAAAATCCAACAGTTTATAAAATATTTTGGGCTATATATTCAGAAAATATACTTTAAAACGAAAACGTGGCCGCTTGAACGGGTTAAAACGGAGTTATAACGAAGAAGTTATGCTATTTTCAAGTTTGACGACGAAAACTATAATCTTCAGAAAATTCAGCATGTTATATCAACTTTTTTACGAGTAAAAAATGAATCTTAAGCGTTATTAAATGTGTCGACTTATCAAAAATATATTAGTATATATTATCACGATTCCGAGAATATATAAAACGTAGAACACGGACTTGTAACGATTAAATTACACGCGATTTAACAAAGTTGCCGTAATTTTATTATATAAGAAAAACTAATATATTTCTATTAGACAAACATATCGGCCGCGAATGACCATGTTGAGGGTTGTTTTTAACATTGATGGAGTACTTTTTATGAAACGATGTCTTCTAGTAAAAGTAAGTTCGCCTAGCATATTTTCCAAAATGTCCAACCGTTCGTCAAGCGGAGTTGTAACGAATGAAATATAGTCGCCAAACTTTGCCGAAAACCACCCTTAAACTATATTTTGGCTACAAGTACCATACTTTACCTATATTTTTCTCTATGATCGAGACCTCTAGGATGAAAACTTAAATGCTAAAACTTTGAGATAATGATACAAGCTTCCCAAAACCGCTGAGTTTGTTTCCTAACACTCGATGTGCACCATTTTACGACTAGCTTTTCAAGGCCGTTTAGTCACTTTCATGAAATTGTCAAATGACATTATTTTACTTTTAAAAGTTATAATTTCATAATAAAATCATTAAACGACTATCGTAGGATGTTGATTCAACGTATATACTTGTAAAGTATTTTATAACATGACGAGATGTCATAAACATATATTTCGACGATAAATTCTATTTTCAAATGTACAAGTGGTATGGATATCATATGAGTTTGCATGCACGACATTGTTTCATGACTTATATTAGAGCATATCATTCATAATAGGTCGCGGTTAGAGAGTTGCGTCTCATTTCTGTGCATCCACTTTGTCATCATAACTATTGCACCATGTGAGTTCCATAGCCCCATTTTCAATTGTTTTAATGCTTTTATTAAACTCTTTGGGGGAGATACATGCTCAACTACTTGCTTTTACTATCACAAATATTCTAAACTTTGACATATTACCGTGAGTTTTCATAGCCCCACTTTCTATTAATTGTTTACAAACTTTTGGGGGAGATACATGCTCAACTACTTGCTTTTACAAATACAAATACTCAAAACATTTACACTCTTATGCTACGCTATACTTTTTATACTTGATTGCATAATACTTGATAGCATTTATACTTGATTGCGGTATACTTGATTGTGTTATACTAAACTTGAAAGTCTCCCAACATACACTGAGCAGTCCCCTCGTTCGCATGATAAGTCTCTTTGGATAACACATGCATTGAGTTTCGGAGATGAAGTAAAACTAATGCTATTACTTTCCTTATGAGCAACACAAAGTCTCCTTGGATAACACACGCATTGGGTTTCGGAGATGAAGTAGAACCAATGCTATTACTTTCCTTGTGAGCATCATACCCACCTGAGGTTTTTGGAGATGGAGTGGAGACTCATGGCTAATTGCATAAGTTTTGATGCACGTGTACGTGATCAATACACTAGTTACATACTTAAAACATTGATACTTTTAACTACTATGATACATGCATACATGATTGACGTACTATTTTTAGTGGGTTGTAAACACAAAGTTGCAAGTTTTGTATGGGCGAACTTGGAACCGAGTGGATTTCTGATGCCTTTGCTTTGTGGACTATTCTATATGACCAAAAACTTTGCCTTTGTTGCATGAACATTCTTTAAAGGCTTTACAATTCAACCAAACTCTATGAACTCACTCAACCTTTGTGTTGACACTTTTAGCATGTTTTATCTCGTATATAAGGCATTCACTTCATGGCATGCATATGGACATATCATAGAGTCGTGGTGACGACGTCACACATGGGATTTATGCACTTTAAAAACATCGTTTGGCTTGTAACAAATTTATTTCCGACGTATTGATTTTCATTTGGGACCTACACTTTGTAAACTCTGATTGTTTTATTAAATCAAACGATGTGTTTTCCAAAAGACACTTTAGGTCGTTCGATATAACTGTAACTTTGATGCTATGACAGTCCTCCCCAAGGTATTCCATTCCGCTGCAAAACACGTAAATTGAGGGTGTCACAGATTGGTATCAGAGCATCGGTTATAGAGAACTAGGTTGCATCATTGACCCTAGACTATAACCACATCATCATAGCATCTCATCGTTTCATCGTAAGTGCATACTCATTGTACATGCGGGTTTATGACTTAACACCAAACATCATATGAGACGATAAGTCCAAGCATTACATACTGTTAGGAATTAGAAAATTCCATAGTGAAGTGTCGGTCACCCCAAATGTTATCTAGCTTAAGTTAGCTCGTAGACTTGTCATTAGTTACGTTATTTAGTAGTTTGTTTATTAGTTTGTAGCGTAGTATAGCTTAGTGCAACACCGTGGAGGAAGGACGGGTCTTTACCCACTGTATCCCTGATCCACAGGCCGATAGGAGGTCGTTGTGTCTGTAAGTATAAATACCCCTTCCATCCACGAAAGGGGTGGTGCTTCATTCAATCTAATATTCCATACTTTGTGTAAACCTCTAGCAAGAACACCCTCTCTCTCTACTAACTCTCTAACTATGGCAAACATGTATTTTGATCATCCAAGACCACCCGAATCATCAACACAATAATATAACGATCCTACAATTGGTATCAAGAGCCAAGGGTTATTGTGTTGTGTTGATTCTTGTGGTATTGATACATGGTTTTTTTTTACTGGTTCGTGAATTTTTGTGGTTGGATTATTTTTTAAAAACTGGTTTCAATCATGTTTTGATACTTTTGTGGTTTTGATACTTATTTTCTTAGTTGAAACTGGTTTTGATGTTTTTGTGGTCGGAATACGTTTTTGGGTAAACAGTTTATCATGTCTTGGTATTCTTCTTTGGTCTATGGTCCTAATCGGTTCAAACATTTGTCCAAGTTCATTTATATCGCCTTTGTCCAAAATATGCATATATGGTCAATACATCAGCTTTAGTGGTCTATGAGTCAACTGGGTCAAAACTGCTATTTCTGGGTTAATATGAAGAAATGGTCAAAAACATGGTCGGAAATAACGCCGGAACAAGTTATATATCATGTTAGCGAGTTGTACACAAAAGGGTCCAGATTCAATGTATCAAGTAGCGACTTATGCTAAATATAGCGACTTGACTATTGACTATTGAGTCAATAGCGATTTGTAATGAAAAAGGATAGCGACTTATCAGTTTTGACTCACTAGCGACTTGTCTTTACAAGTCGTAGCAACTTGTGCTAGCGACTTGTGCAGGCGACTTGTGCTAGCGACTTGGGCTAGCGAATTATGTCATTGCTAGCGACTTGACTCAAAGAGTTAGCGACTTGCCATGAGTCTTTACTCATGGTAGCAACTTGGCTTAGCGACTTGGCTTAGCGACTTGACTGTAAATCTTTGCCTAGCGACTTACACAGAAAGGATGAAGAAGAAGAATAACAAAGGACTTGACCATTAAAACCAAACACTAAAACATCATTGACTTCAGTTTCAAAACATCATCAGTCATCAAAAATATTTCAACAAATCCGAAACTAAACCAACATCCTACAACATATAACCTAACTCTTCTTCCATCATCTATTTCATTCAATCAAGACTCGAACAAGAAAGCAAGATATCAAAGATCTCAGTTTGTGGTTGGTTTCTAAGTTTACCAATCCAAAACCATCACTGATCTTAACCTTTATTACCTTCTGAAAAATCAAATCGAGACATAACAATTTGTGTTCATCGAATCATAACATTACTCCATAAATCTCAGAATGGGTTCAATAACTTAACGTCGTCTGAATGAACCTTTTTTTCTTCATTGATCTTATTTCATAAAGACTTAATTGAATCTCAGATATCATTTTTCGTGGTACTTAAGTACATCAAGACCAATTGCCATAAACACGAAATTGATATTCATCATAGATTCTTATGCTTAATATACGAAACCTAAAAAGAAAAGAAAGAAGCAAATATGCTTTTCCTTGTTCTTAGTTTCGAATTCAGTGGACAAAAAAGGAGACTCAAAAACAAAAATTTAAGATAAACCTACATGATCCCCTTTAATAAACCTACCTGGAAAAAGTCTTGATTCAAAGCCATCCCTGTGGCCGTCACATAACACCCTCGAGCCAACCCTGTGGCGAGGTCAGGTCCAACGAATATTTCTTGGGATTTTAGCTTTGTTTGTTCGGTGTGAGTATCTGAATAATGTTTGGATGGGTTTTTGGGATTCGCTTTTGATAATGATGTGGAGAGGAGATAAGGGTAGGTGAAGATGAGGAGGGGGCGCACTTTGTGTGGTGGGTGTATAATGATTTTTAGGTTTTGGTCACATGGTGTGTGAGATCGTTTTATATCCTGAATGTGATTTGGGCTTCAGGTTTACAACCGGTCATGTATTTCTGGATTGGATCGAGTTGTGATATGGATTGTATCTTGGGCTGAAACTAGTTATCAAATATTGAATTTGATTTGTTCAATTTTGTCTCGGGATGCATCGTTATAAATCAATTGAGTGGTATTTTGGTATGGTATAATTTTTCACGAAGGATACATAATTCACGGCTTGAGCTTAAAATTTGAGAAAAAGATGGCTAAGGGGTCTTGTACGAATATTTCTTATGGGATTCTTGTATTGATTATATGGGGTCTAGAGTGTATTTTGAGTGAATCCGTTGTATGTGTAGTGAATTGGATCGAGTGGGATTTGTAATTGCTTCATATGTTTTGTTTTGATATATGGCTTGGACCGAGTTTGAGTATGTTGTGTGATGGTTTGGATTTGAATATTGGCTCATAGATATGTGATTTGGATTATAAGTTCTGCTGAAGTGATTTGTTAATATTTGTTGAAGTGATGAGATTTGATGACTAGATTTATTGTGCTATGTGATTGGATGATGTGGTTTGAGGTGATAGGCGGTTGTATACTTTGGTTTTACTTTTACACAGAATACACTATTTCACGGCTAGAAGTGCTTATTGAACAAGAGTTGACTACAGGGTTGTTTGCATTTGGTATTTCTTATTTGGATATGAAGTTAGATTTTCCGGGCACGGTTACTTATTTCGTCTTCTTTCTTTCTACCCTTCCGCGAAGATGACTTGTTTGGGCATTTATAGAGTGTGAAAAGACTTGGCTATTTAGTTACGGTTGTGATTCTTTCTCGCTTAACCCACAACGTAACTATCACTTCGGTGTCTCACGCAGTTGAAGATGCGTCAAGAGGTTTTGTACATTGGGTACACCGTTTCGTTTTCACGAGGATTAGTACAAGTTTAAGTAACAAATCTGGAAATTTTACTTCATGATCAAGTTTGACATATCGGGTTTACTTCACCATGTGGTCACAGCAACAGCCGACAGAATGAGTGAATGATGTGTTTACCAAAGTGTTTATTGGATTGTTGTTGATTTTGATGATGTTGGATAATGAACCGTTGATGAACCGCTGCATGTTCTCCTAAAACAGATACTCACTGAAACCAAAGTTGTCATAACACATACAAGCTGACATTGTTTACGGTGTTGTCTTGATTTTGTAAAATCCCGCGAAAGAACCTATTTCTCGGTTTAAATCATAGACATGTAAAATCCCGTGACAATGGAAACATCCTGGTATTAGTAAAGTACATTTCCGGATCTATCTTACGGTTTATTCTTGGTTTTGTAAAATCCCGCGAAAGATACTATTTCTCGGTTTAAACCATAGAGTTGTAAAATCCCGTAATGATGGAACCATCTTGGAGAAGAGAAAGTGTAATTCTGGATCTTACTTGATGCTGGTGCTACGGTTTCTGCTTCAAAGAAGGGATAAAAGGGTGTACTTCATGAATTGGGTGTTTGTTTGGATATTCATCATGGCAGTTTGGTTATTACATGGTTTTACGGGGTTATGTGCTTCTAACCATGGTCGGGATGAAAACCATTATCAGAGTTCACTTAAAACGTCAAAGGAGGCTAGAATTGAGCTTTTAACCAGAAGATGTGACAACGGAGTTAATTCTCTATTATTTATTTGAAGTTGAAGTGAATTATCACGGGCGAGTGTACTTAGTATCTGAAGGTATCGGGGATGGATGGATGAAGATTCTTCATGATCCTTGTTCGAGCTTATTATCAAAAACGAAGACATGGAAATCTAGTTATTGTTGGGTGACTTTTACCTCTTCTTTTACCACTTGGGGGAATTGGGCTCTTATCACCTCAAAATAACTATCACTTAAAGGAGTTACGTTGTAGTGCTCAGTGTCACATTCAATTGTGGATTTTCAAGAGGTTATGTACGTCTATTACTTGATGGTTGGTTGGTTGAAGAGTATAGAGTACTTCGAGATTCAAAGGGGCATGAATTCTCGACACCGATCTTTGTTACACATGTGCAAGTTTAAGTCACGAGTTTGGGTTGTTCTACTGTGGTCAAATTCATCATATTGGGTTTTCTCCATCGCTTGTCACGACAAAGAGCCTCTGAATGATAATGGGGTTGATTACATGTTTTGCCAAAAGAGATGATGAAAAGAGAGATGATGACGTCGATCACATCATTCTCAGCCTCGACTCCAAAGAAAAGAAATGTGTACGTTTCAAGATTATCTTTGAAAGAAGAGAAATCTTCTTATGACGTTTGAATACTTGATTCAGCCTCGTTCTTAAAGAAAAGAAAAGTGTACGTGTCGGGCGCTTTATCTTCCAAGAAGAGAAATCTTCTATTATGACCATTCTCATCAACATGCTTCATACTTTTCCATGCGCTTGGTCATTAAGTGAACCGGACTCTGTTGATTGTTTTCTAATTCCACTTTTTCAACTATAATGACGATGGCGACATCCTCGTTTGAGTTTATGGGGAGAAGTGTGAATAGACTACATTTGGATAATGTTCACTTATTTAGTCAAGAATGGCATCTCCATATGCAATTCTTGAGGGGGAGAAAAAGTGTGAATTTTTTGCATTGTTGATTGACATTTGAGAATATTAATGGTCATACGGCTCTAAACTCATGTAAGAACCGAGCTTCTTCTTATCGGATCATCTTTACATGGAGTTTCTTCTAAGAGTCGGTGGTTGACATCTTCACTCGGATTGATGAGTTTATCGACAAAGTGCTTCCGGTTAATGCTTCACGTATACATCAACATGATGATTCCGAACAATCTCTCAGTTCTTGTTTGATGTGATTGGTAGTTTGGTGTTACCATCTTGTGTGTTCGTTGCGGCCCGATTGTCGATTTCCTTGATGAACATCTTTCGTTCTTGTTTGATTGGGAGGATTTTAGTTAAGGGATTTGCAAGATGTAAGTTAATTGGGATGTGATAAGGTTTTAAAGGTACCTTTTGAGGGTCATTTAAGCCCTTATTCGATCACTTTTGTATCCGTTATTGCTTAATATCGTTCCTTTTCACTTTTAGGTCTCTTGAAGGCAAAATGCTGGAATGATGCTTATTTGGACGAAAAGGCGAATATACGAAGAAAATGGCCAAAGTCAAATTCGAGACACTCAAAGTCATTGAAACATAAGGCGACGGCGTCATCGCTATATCGCGACGCCGTCGGAAGGAATTTTATGACGGCTCGGAGAAAAATTACATGTTTTCAAGGACGACGTCAGTTCTAAAGGAGTAGGCCGTCGTTACTCGATGGCCTAGATGCAAACCAAGACGGCGCCGAGTCAAGGGACGGCACACAAATCATAAGGTGACGCCGTCGAAAGGTTTACGTGGCCAAGACGAAACCCTAATGACGGCGACACGACGGCCACAAAACATAATGTGACGCCGCAGATGTAATCTTATATATAGAATCCGAATTTTCGGCTTTGTGTGTAGTCTTTTGGAGTAAAACCTAAACCGAACCAAGGCTTTCTTGTGCGAGATTTTAGGTTCTAAACCCTATTATACATCAAGCTAAGTATTTACTTCATTAATTTAATTATGTCTTTGATTATTTGTGTGTATGCTTGCATGTTCTCCATGTCCCGCTAATTTATTTGTGTGTTTGCTTAGGAATATGAAACTTAGTTATTGAATATTGATTGGTTGATACTTATCTTAGTTGACTAATGATCTAGAGTGCGCTAGATTATTCGTTGTGTACTTAATGCTTGAAATTTCTTTGTGAACTTTAGAATATAATTATCTAGGTAATTGTAGGATAAAGTATTCAAGGACAACCGTAGAGTAGGCGCCTATAAATCACTAGAGGATTTGTAAACAAGACCCTTTGGTAGTTTCAAAGAGTTAGGAAACAAGCACGCCCTATAGCCTTAGAATCACAACGCAACTAGGAATAAGGACGTGACAAATCAACCATCAATAGGAGATAATTAAGGAGTAGTAAAACCTAAGTAAACACATTTTAAACTATCATACGAGTACACACCAAATTAGACATAGACTATCACAACCTTAGTTTAGATAATTAGATAATAGTAGAGTAATCGTAGCAATACCAACCCCCAAATCCAATACCCGAGATTCGTACCTTTTCCATTTCTAAAAATATAAAAGATAAAAAAATAATCTTCCTCAACCTCAACCTTAGCGTAGTAACTTCTCACTAGCATTCCTATTCCCTAGAGAACGATATCAATACCCGTGGCTTACCCTAATTACTACACTACAACGATTAGGTTCATCGCCTAGGTGTTATAAAACTTGCTCAAGAAAAGGAAGTTTCCTTGACCCCGAACGACGCGTGTAGCGTTATCAAGTTTTTAGGCGCCGCCGGGAATAGAATAGCTAGTTAGTAGTCCACCTCGTTTAGGTTTCTTTGCTTGATTCCTATCAAGTAAATTTTTTTTTTTTTCATTTTTAGCTTTCTCTTAGTCTATCCCCCTTCTTCGTGACCTTTGTTCGTAACACCCATCACTTTTCACCATGGAAGATGACAGCCAACCACCAAACTATACCTCACCACAAAACAAATACCCACTGCTTGACCCAGCCTCTGCTAACCAACTTCGAGCCCGTATCATGAGCGAAATCGGAGAACTTAGGAAATTAAATATGATAATCGAAAATACACTCAAAGATGCCCTTAAGGAATCTGATCACCCTTTAGATAGTGATTCAACCACAAGTGATTCGGATGATGATCTAGAGGAAGGAGATTATAAGGTATTAGAAATTATGGAGGGTGACAAGGAGGAGGAAGAACTTAGGGGGTACTTTGACTCATACCCTAAAGGAAAAGAAACCGCTTATCACCATAACGTGGTTAATTTTCCAAGACCACCCTTCGAGCCCCGCATAAGGAGGGGAAACCCTAAAACATCAAGGTACCGTGTATGATTGGATACTTATATAGGATCACACCTACATTGACTATAAGGCACCCATGAATGTAATGTCTAGGCTCTATTATAATTGGATCATGAGCAAAAGCTAGAGCCTACGAGGGACCCCTTCGCCCTAGGAAAGCAAGTAACTATGTGGGGAGGATTAAGGGATTACACGTATTCATAGGTAACTTCACATATAGGTGTGATTTCATGATTTTGGAAAACGTTAAGGGCATCATTGATGGGTTTTAGGAGATGTAATCCTTGGGAAACCATTTATAGAAGAGTCTAAGATGGTTTATGATAAAGAGGCAGGATAATTGAGTTCTCAAATGAAGCCGAGAGTGTTAATATATAATGCCCCATAAAATAAGAATTATGAGGGCATGGATGATTTAGATGTAGATAACATTCCGGCATTCGAGGTTGATTGGAAAACAAAGTCTACTACATCGCTTGTCTTGAACTGGGGCCCGAATATATTCGTGATGAGAGAAGAGTTAAAGAGATCGAGTGGGCCCTTAAGATTAAGAAAACGTAGGGTAGGACTACGAGTCTAGCTACAAGACTCTTAAATAAAGAAAAGCGCGTGGGAGGCAACCCATGCTTAATTGTTTGCTTGTTAGTGTCATATATCTTTTATTAATTGTTTGTCCTCATGTTTGAATTTGTAAAAAAATGCTTTATTTTGTTTTTAACCTCGTCTTAATCACATATAAAGGTATTTTACATAAAGGATAAGTGTAGGGAGGATTACACACGTTTTCATAAGAAACGTGAACATGAGAATAACAATTAATTAAAAGATATATATGTTTGTTTGTTCGAGTCAAATGCTTGTATCGAGTCATAATGGATGTTTTTGCGAAGTTTTCCAGATTCTAAAGATGTAAATTTTCCGAATTTTTTCGTAAAATCGCACCGCTTTTGTCGGGATAACCGACGGCGTCAGATTGCAACCGACGCGCCGTGAAGGAATAAAACATCACTTACTTTTCTCGTTTTCGAGCTACTTGTAAAATTTTGGAATTTTCCGGATCTTAATTTTCAAAACAAATTCGTAAACATCCATTCCACAAGCATTATATCCTAGTTTAAATCGAGTCTTATGTATATTATTACCCCGATTTTACGCGAAGGTTTCGTTTGTTTTCTTCTAGTGTGCAGTTTAGTTTGTCAAGAAGAAGTTACACAAGTTTGGAAGGAGCCTTTCACGCAAAAACTCTTCTTGGAAAAGATTTAACCACCACTTTTACGGATCCTACCGAGCTAATCGGGAGTATTAGTTTTTTCGTTTCTAATTACCCTCTATTATCATAACTTTGATACTTTCGGGAACATTGGGGACAATGTTCGGTTTAAGTGTAGGGAGGGAAAATAAAACGGAACTTTGAAACTATGCTTATCCTTGACTATTTGCTTTGTCCAAGAGTACTTGTGTAATAAACCATGAGAAAATGTAGGTTAGGGTAATTTTAGCCAAATTTAAAATTTTTCATGACGATAAGAGTGGGCCATTAGTCTTAACAAAAGCGCCTCATGGATAGGAAGTTGCATGACTAGCACAAAACCCTTACCACCTAAATTCCACCCAAAATGTGAGGATCGCCTTAGATTAGTAGGAATTAAAGCATTCATCTTTAATGCTTAGAGTGTGAACCGTAGTATATTAGATTCTAGAACTTGTTTTGTGATGCATTCCGAGATCGCTAGTGAGACTACACTTGTGTAGTTAGGAATAACTAAATGATAAGAGGCATTAGGATAACCCTTGTTTAATACCGTAATATAATTACTTCTTCCACCTCGGTTGAGTAATTCCCCACACCCTTTGCGTTGTACTCATCTTTAGTACACGATACCCTAGTTAACCCCTCGAGCCTATCCTTTTCGCGGTTCTCGTGATGTTTCGGTTTTCCGAATATCAATGAAGAGCATTGTTTACACCCCACCCCAAATATACACCCAAATCGCTTTAGCCTACCTTTATTGCACTCACTTTTAGTGCAAATTTATGTTATCACCCAAAACCCTTAGTTCAATTATCCGTTGCTTACATGAGTTGCTAAGTCGAGTCATATCTTTTGTATACGATTTTGGGATGATTGGGATTCATGGGAAAAGTTAAAGTTTATGAAACATAGGAAAGAGAACGTTAAACTCAAATTCCCTTTGTTTGCATAATAATGTACTCCAAGTGTTTTGATCTTTTCAATTCGGGTCAAATTAGTGTTAGAGTAATAAAAACTCAAGTGTAGGGATGTGTCTATAAATCCCTATCATTTTGATGTACCGTAGAGGATGGTAGAGTAAAAGTGTATGAAAAAAAAAAAAAAAAAAAAAAAAAAAAAAAAAAAAAAAAAAAAAAAAAAAAAAAAAAAAAAAAAAAAAAAACATACGGGCTACCATCCTACATCTATCTTTTAAATTATGTTTGTTTATTTTCGTTGCCTAGAGTTTTAGAGTGTCGAGTCTTGGCTTAGCAACGCCATTCTTCGTATACTTGCAACATAGAGATTTTTGACTATCCACCACTAAATAGCCTATCCCACCAAACCCTTCATTTCCTTACCGTAAGCCTAACATTACAACCCTTTAAAAGACCTCTTTGATAGTCTTTCCTAGGTGCTTACGCCAAAGCGACGGAGGTTTGATCTATTCTCAAGCCTATGGTAATCTATGTACTAGGACCGGTTAATGAGTGTTTATCTTCCATTTGTTATATTTCATATATACACCCGAGAGAGATGTGAGTATCCAAACACCCCATGTGAGGTGCTAGTATGTATTCCGTGCTTGTTATGACTTTTATGGGCTTATATGTGTTGTGGACCGTTTTGAATGGATGCTTCATGACCCCTAACTTATAAATTAATTGGCTAAAAGCACATTTGCTTGAGGACAAGCAAATACCAAGTGTAGGGATATTTGATAAGGTTTTAAAAGGTACCTTTTGAGGGTCATTTAAGCCCTTATTCGATCACTTTTGTATCCGTTATTGCTTAATATCGTTCCTTTTCACTTTTAGGTCTCTTGAAGGCAAAATGTTGGAATGATGCTTATTTGGACGAAAAGGCGAATATACGAAGAAAATGGCCAAAGTCAAATTCGAGACACTCAAAGTCATTGAAACATAAGGCGACGGCGCCATCGCTATCTGCGACGCCGCCGGAAGGAATTTTATGACGGCTCGAGAGAAAAATTACATGTTTTCAAGGGACGACGTCAGTTCTAAAGAGTAGGCCGTCGTTACTCGGGACGGCCTAGATGCGCCAAGACGGCGTCGAGTCAAGGGACGGCGTCACGGTCATAAGGTGACGCCGTCGAAAGGTTTACGTGGCCAAGACGAAACCCTAATGACGGCGACACGACGGCGCCACAAAACATAATGTGACGCCGTCGCAGATGTAATCTTATATATAGAATCCGAATTTTTCGCCTTTGTGTGTAGTCTTTTGGAGTAAAACCTAAAACCGAACCAAGGCTTTCTTGTGCAGTATTTTAGGTTCTAAACCCTATTATACATCAAGCTAAGTATTTACTTCATTAATTTAATTATGTCTTTGATTATTTGTGTGTATGCTTGCATGTTCTCCATGTCCCGCTAATTTATTTGTGTGTTTGCTTAGGAATATGAAACTTAGTTATTGAATATTGATTGGTTGATACTTATCTTAGTTGACTAATGATCTAGAGTGCGCTAGATTATTCGTTGTGTACTTAATGCTTGAAATTTCTTTGTGAACTTTAGAATATAATTATCTAGGTAATTGTAGGATAAAGTATTCAAGGACAACCGTAGAGTAGGCGTCTATAAATCACTAGAGGATTTGTAAACAAGACCCTTTGGTAGTTTCAAAGAGTTAGGAAACAAGCACGCCCTATAGCCTTAGAATCACAACGCAACTAGGAATAAGGACGTGACAAATCAACCATCAATAGGAGATAATTAAGGAGTAGTAAAACCTAAGTAAACACATTTTAAACTATCATACGAGTACACACCAAATTAGACATAGACTATCACAACCTTAGTTTAGATAATTAGATAATAGTAGAGTAATCGGTAGCAATACCAACCCCCAAATCCAATACCCGAGATTCGTACTTTTCCATTTCTAAAAAATATAAAAGATAAAAAAAATAATCTTCCTCAACCTCAACCTTAGCGTAGTAACTTCTCACTAGCATTCCTATTCCCCTAGAGAACGATATCAATACCCGTGGCTTACCCTAATTACTACACTACAACGATTAGGTTCACTGCCTAGAGTGTTATAAAACTTGCTCGAAGAAAAGGAAGTTTCCTTGACCCCGAACGACGCGTGTAGCGTTATCAGGATGCTTTTTGGTGTGAGTTGAAGATGTTAACTAACTATTCCCCAACTGCACAATCTTGAAGAAGGTCGAGTCTGATGCATTCTACATTTTCGCTACATGTTAGAAGACTAAAGACGAGTTGCATTTAATGATCTAAAGACTTCTTCTTAATTTGGGCATTTATCAAACAGATTGTCGGTTTAGGGAGAGCACTAATTGGGAGATAGTTATAAGTCGATTCAATTCCCAATTAGACGTGCTCATATTCTTTAGCGTTGACTACTCGAGACGTTGATATTGACTATTGTTGGACATTTGACACAAGGTGATTACTTGAGTTAATCATTTATCACTTATTTGAGATTGAAGTTGACTTTCACAAAGGCGTGTTCTTATTTGATAACCCGCTCGGGCTTAAGAATTTGAGTGAAGACTTGGCTTATCTAGTTACCGCAATGAGGTGGATGGTTGAAGACCGTTAACTATCACTATTAGGAGTTACTTTGTTTTACTCAAAGGTCACACGATATGACGGTGTGGATAAACGCAAGAGGTGTTAATGTCTCATACTTTGTTTGGGTAGTGAGTACTTAGAGATTTGCTTGAAGCATAAATTCTCTACACCGTTCTTCCATCATTAGGTGCAAGCTTAAGATACAAATGTGGGAAGTTGACTTCAGTTTCAAGTATGGTATAGCGGGTTTTCTTCTTGATGGTCACTTAAAATTGTCTGTAGGGTTGATATAAATAGTCGAGAGAGTCTTGACAAGTTGATTCTCACAAGAGTTCAAGTGTTCTTCTCATCTAGATTTCAAGTATTTGGGCTTATATTTGATGTTGATTACAAGTATCAAAACCGTAGAAGGGCAAGGAGACACACATCTAAACACAAAGCGAGTAAACTTGATGAACTTAATTCTTCTAAGTGATTGAAGATATCCCGGGAAGACAAATGTTATTACCGCAGAGAAACTCAAGGTTTGACTCATGGCGAGTAAACTTGATGAGCTTAATACTTCTAAGTGATTGAAGATATTCTGGGAAAACAAATGTCATGACCGCAGAGAAACTCAAGGTTTTACTCATCAAGGCTTTTAGTGTTATTATTCCAACGACGTGGGGGAAGTGATGTAAAAGAAAGTTTCAAGATAAAGAGGTACACAAGTTGTGATTCATTGGGGAGAGATTGTGTACATTGGGGATGCTCACTATTTCACTTGAGTGCTTAATCGGTGATTCGTAGATATAATCACTTATCTCGGAGTTGACATCCGCAGAGATTGTCATCCGCAGAGATAATCGGTGACTTGGCCTCGCTTCTTCAATGTTATCGATTATTAATTCCTTGTGTATTGGTATACTTGGATACTTGAGCTTCATACACAATCATCGGGAAGAAAATGTGAACATGAGGAGGTGTTTTCATTCCCTCATGATATGTATTCGGAGAGCTCTTGGGTATTGGTGTACTTTGGGTTCTTGAGCTTCATACACGATCATCCGGAAGAAAATGTGAACATGGGAAGGTGTTTTCATTCCCTCATGACGTGTGTTTGGGAGAGTTCTTGAGCATTATACAAAGAAACCGATCGTTTCAATTCAACTACTGGGAAGTGGTTTCTTGACACCTTTTGGAATGGATTGCGCTGACTTGATGGTTATGAAATTTGAGAAGACTATTTAAGTGTGGGATGAAACGTTGTTGTTCTTCTATTGGATGATATAACCCGAATGGAGATCCTCGATTATCGTTCTTAAATGGAGCAATGGATTTATGATAATGGTGTGCTTCCTTGTGCACTGGCTAAAGCAAGCTTGAAATAGAGCTTCGAATCTGCTCATCTAATGGATTTTCGGTTTGGGGGGAAGCTGCCAAAGTCTCTCTTTCTCAAAGGCTCATGTTTTGTCTTCTATTCTGGAGCCTCGATTTGCTTTGGTGGTGAATGTTTAAGAGATGATGACTTCTATCTTCTACAACGGGGCTGCTTGATATCCTTATCTCGGTACTCGTATCATCATCTTCTTATACTATATCATCTACTCTATCCTTGTATATATTTATCAGAAAACAAAATACAAAAATATAAAACCAACAAAAAGAAAATAGAAAAATATTAAACCATCAAAACAAAATAGAAAAATATAAAACCAACAAAAACCCATAAAAATTAGAAAATTTCGAAAAAGTCCAAAAATATGTTTTCTCAAGACATGTCTTCTGGTATCGATAACATCTACGGTCCTAGAAATGTCATTCAATAATGGCACAGGACTTTAGATGAAGTTCGACGAGAGGTGTAAATATTTCTTTTAAACATGTCTCAAAATATGGCTTACGATTATTTCAGATCAGAACCCGCTCAAACTATGGCTTGCGTTACTTTTGATCGTGACCGTGTTAAACTATGGCTTGCTATTATTTCGAGATAGCAACCCGCTCTTCATGGAAGGAAAGTGCTACGCTAAAACATTTTCAAATATTTCGTGCACTTATCCTAAAACTAATTGAGGAAAGTATGTCAAGGATCATTGTTCCTACACAAATGTTTTTCCGTCTAAAATTCTTCGGAAAAATATTTGGTGTTTTCAAAAATGGTGGTTTGAGTTGCTTGTAAAACAATCAGATTCAGAGTTTTTCGTAAAAAATTGAAAACTCAATCAATGACTTCAGCGCTTTTAAAACTTCTTAGAAAATGAGTCATTGATTGAGGGGGATAATGTTTTTCAAATCTACATCATCTAACGGGCTTTCTTAATTATCCTAATATGCTTAATTAAAAATGATGTTAACCTATGTTGAAGGACTAGGTGCCTAGGATATGATTGCTAGGATTAGATGATTAGAGTTTGATGAACAAATTATTCCCATACACTTATATGATCTGATTGATTTGTTGCGTTGACTTTTACTAGTCGATTGTTGTTTGGGTGATGTCGACCACCATATATTTGTATGTGTGTTCACTAACGTATGCAGGTATATTGGTTATAAGAATGTTCCCGATCCGGATCCCACAGATTAATATGATTGGATGCCGAAAGGAAAGGGTAACTATATCTTGGGTTGACAAATGAAGAAACGGAGCTTAATTGGACTTCTATGGAGAGTTGGCATGAAATGCAACGAAGAGGTCTTCTCGCATCGCAGATGGTTTTCTTGACAAGTGAAGAAACGGAGCTTAATTGGACCTCGGTTGGCATAAAAATGCAACGAAGAAGTCTCACCGCATCGCCAGATGGTTTTCTTCCAAACCCTACAACAACAACAACGTAAGCTTCTCAACCACCTAACGATCTTGTGCAGAAAAGTAGTAAATGATACCATCTTTAAACAATTTTGAAAATATTGTTTTGAATATGGAAAATATTGTTTTGAAAATAAATTGGTCTTAATTTTGAAAATCACCGGACTTCATTTTATCAAAACTTAAGTCACTCAATTATTGACTTGGTCATCGATTGAGGGGAGAGTGATTTAAAATAAATTATTTTCAATCAATATTGCTTCATAAAAGTCCGGATTGTACAATATAAGTGGTGATCTAAAGATTTAATGTCATGTCATGGTATGATTTTTCTTTAGAATCAAGGTCTTTCAAAATGAAATTTTTTCTGTTCTTGTTTGATTGTGAAATTGTTTTGTTTTACTTAAAAGATCTCTTAAAACTATCATACCGACACTAACAATCTTTAATGTCTTGAAATGGTCCTTATCGTCATCTTTCAAAATTGAATCTTGCCACGTCTTTCCCAAATTTTTCTAAATGATTTAAATCATTGGGATCACAAATCTCAAATGGTTTGAAATCTTTGATCGGGTGAGAGGCCGTGATTTAAATCTCAAATCTGTTTTAATAGAATTGGTTTTAGTCCTTCAAAGGCACTCCTGCCTCCATGTGCCAAACGATTTCAAATACACAATGCACATGTTGAGGAGGAGGATTTATCCAAAAAACCAGATGAGTATTTAAACAAGGCCACATTTTCTCCAATGTTTTTCTAAACCTAATTAAATCACTGGGGATCCAAAATCTCAAAGGGTTTGATATTTTGATCGGGGAGAATTTGTGATTTAATAATGAAATTTGATAAAGGTGATTATTTTTATTTAATTGTGCAGTCGCTCTCTCATATGTGCTAAACGCTTTCAATCTCAAGCACATTTTGAGGAGGAGCATAACTATCGAGGTACAAAAGCTTTTAAAGTTATTTATAAAGTACCTTGATTGAGTTATCAAATGGTTTTCTTAATGGCTTTTGTAATCGTGGATGTGCTTCAAAAGAACTCTTGCCTCTATGTGATAAAATGATTTCAAATTTCATACACACATATTGAGGGGGATAATTTTACCATGAAAATCAAATGGCTTTTTCGTATGAAAATTGTGATCAAAGAAAATATTTCAAAGTCCTCTTGCCTCCTTGTGCTAAACAATTTCTAAATCATATGCACATGTTGAGGGGGAGGTTTTCTAAATGATCAAAACTATTAGGGTACAAAATGCTTTGATCTCGTATCACAAGTACCTTGATTGTTTTTCCAAATGATTTTTCAATTGGTTTCAAGAAGGAAAGAACAATACCAAAAGACCGACCAATTTATTTTATGCATGGTGTTATAAGGATGGTTAGGTTAGGTATTCGTTCCCACGATCCCGCCAGAGCCGGAGGGATCTACCCAGGGACAATCCACTAGATAGTGTAGAGTCCTTAGGTATATTGAAAAAAAGGAGAAAATGAGAAATGGGAAGAGTCTTGATCGAGACAGAGCTAGTAATTGGAATAAACCCAACAAGGTTCTAGTTATGAAGTCTCGGTAAGCATCAAGGGTTGAAGAATGAAAAGAATTGAATGGAAAAGGGTGAAAAGAAATAGCCTCCAATAATTCAACCTTAGGCGTAAACCGGGTTCAATTCATATACTCTTGGTGGTTACCAAGGTAACATCGGTATTGAAGACAAGACGTCATGGACCCAATGGACGATTGCACTAAACTTCCCAAGCCACTCAAGTTCCTCTTAAAAGGGCTTGTTTCATTCTCACGGGAACCGACTTAATCTATCGACTTTCTCTTAGAGATGGTTGATATTGAAGTAGGAGACCTCTCCTAGTCTCCCAAGACAGAACCAAATGTGCACTATTGAGTCTAGAGCCAAGAGATCATCCACAATATCTCATTAGGACACTATTCTTGAAGACTTGTCTGTTTCACACAATGTGGAAAGTAAGAATATATTAAGAGTCCTATGCATTATCCTTGTGGTATTGCGTAACATCCGAAGTGATATGAAAATATTCACAATGAAGATGGAAATCCTTCTAGAGCCAACATCAAACAAGCTCTTGGTGGGTGACATGTCGATCTTCTCGTAAGATCAAACTTGTGACAACTCGGATAGAAACAATGGGGCGATTCGGTCTTGAATCAACCTTGGTCCAGAATGGAATTGACGAATACTTTTGGAAAACCGTTCGATGTGCAAACCTTCTTTCTCTAGCACGTCGAATGTGTATTCATTTCATACTCAAAAGTATCTCGATTGAAAATACTTTTAGAAAACCGCTCGATGTGCGAATCTCTTCTTTTCGCTAGCACGTCGAATGTGTACTCATTCTCTAATACAAAAGTATTTTGATTGAAAATTGATCTTTCTCATAAAACCTTCGTCAGATTGCAAAACTCTTTCTTCAAGCAATACACGATTGTTTTTCAAATCATTTTCATCAATCGGTGAATCTCAATTTGTTGGTTCACTCACTCCGTGTTGTCTTCTTTGAGACGTTCGGTTTGAGAACGGCTAGAACAGTGCGAAACCTGTCAAGGAGATTCTTAGGAATCCTACCGATCACAAAAGACTTGTATCGATCAACGGGAACCGTGGGCGTGTACTCAATTCAACGAAGTGGTCAAAGACACTTTCGTGTGTTTTATTGCTAACTGTTGTTTGCGGTACATTTGGACGGTTGCGGTGATCGTAATTGAGGAGTCAATCCAAAGCCGCATGCTCACAAAGATCCACACTTAATTTGAAGAAATCATGATCGGTGCATATCTACATAACTCGGATCCGATATTTCATACTATGCTTCGCTTTCGCCGCAAATATCATGAACCAAGAAGGCTTCCGCTACTCGATGGAAAGATGTCATGATCCAAAAGTGTGAGCATGTCGGTCCGAAAGTCACAACTTCACATGATGGCAACACAACAAAGGGTGATCCGAGATTTCTCGTGGTCGATGATCTCAAAGAAAGCTCAAGATCATCAAGATGTGGATCAGTTAAAGGCCTCCACTAAAAGTACAAATCAATGTGGACTTTGAAGAATCGCTACAAAAGCACAAAGATTGTTGAAGTTGAAGAATTGAAGTCTACGAGCTCAGAACTAAAGACAAGAATAGAATGCTAGGATTCGAAATGTAAAACATGGGGTGACCTCCCTTAGGGGGAGATTGTTAGGAATTAGAAAATTCCATAGTGAAGTGTCGGTCACCCCAAATTTTATCTAGCTTAAGTTAGCTCGTAGACTTGTCATTAGTTACGTTATTTAGTAGTTTGTTTATTAGTTTGTAGCGTAGTATAGCTTAGTGCAACACCGTGGAGGAAGGACGGGTCTTTACCCACTGTATCCCTGATCCACAGCCGATAGGAGGTCGTTGTGTCAGTAGTATAAATACCCCTTCCATCCATGGAAGGGGTGGTGCTTCATTCAATCTAATATTCCATACTTTGTGTAAACCTCTAGCAAGAACACCATCTCTCTCTACTAACTCTCTAACTATGGCAAACATGTATTTTGATCATCCAAGACCACCCGAATCATCAACACAATAATATAACGATCCTACACATACTTACTCCTAAATTATACATAGCCTGATCACCTATGTATAATTCAGGAAGAATCATGCAATGAAGGGAGTAGTAGTCTTATATGTGTAAGCAATTCCATAATCGAGCCAAATTTTTAAAAGATTTTCTTCAAACCACTTGTTTCCAGTTTGATCCGAGTGACAGTTCTTGTTTGATTAGTTACAAAGATCAACCTAGAAACAAGTTGTTACCTAAACCGATTTAGCCTAATCGTATGACAGTTCTTGTTTGATGAGTTGTGGGATTAAGTAAAAATCGGTTACCTAAAAGTCTTTTGAAAATTTTGCTCGAGAATGGGAAAGCTTGCCTCACCAAACCTAAACCATAAGAGAGCATGTCTTTAGAATGGGATATAGTCACGATATATGCATGAGCATTGACATGATCATTTAGACTATACACGAGCATGAATTTTTTTGAACCCTTGTCGAGGATCGGACTATAGTTATCATTAATTGAATCACGAGGACGTGATTCCTCTGACATGGGAAGAATGTCACAATTCTCAATTTCCGGTCATTTCTCAAACTCAATATTCATCATTTCATATCAATTTATGCATGGGTTTTGCATTTTACATTAAACGTTTATTTTCTTATAAATAAACGCTATCGCGTAAACATTATTTGAGCATTTGATCCGATACTTCCAAAAATTATCCCGATATATTTTTATACTCATATTAAGATTATAAAAATTATATTATTAGTTTACCCGGTGTTTTAATTTTATTTTGTATATAAATTGTTATATTTATATAATTATGACGGGTTTCGTAACTACAACACGATAATTATTATTTCACTCAGTTCTTGTAAGAAATGTATTTTATAATTTTATGACTTCATTATATTTCATTTTGTTCCGTTAAAATCTATTTTTAGTTAACGCTACAATAAATATCTCTCCATAATTTACTAAACATAAGCATTATTATACATGTTTAAATACAAATCATAACAATAAGTCTTGCTTTTATCAAAATGCCCCCCCTCCCCTAGTCATAAAGGTGACCAATTTGACTTTGAACACTTAAAATTACCCTTATGCCCTTTTGCCAAGATATTTACTTACAACTACTTAGATATTTTTAGAAAATAAACACATACATGATCATGCTAAAAGGTGAAAGTGCAAGAAAACCTTCTTTTTCTCTTATGGTGGATGTCCAATTCAAAAAGGAAGGAGAAATCCATAATTTTTCATGATTCAAGTATTAATCAAGTCCTAGGAATAATCTAGTAAGGGTTTTGAAATAAAAACCTCAAGATTGTTAAGTATTCTTTGCTCAAAACTCTTAAATCATTCAAGTAAGCATTTCATGATCTTTATAACTTTTCATATTCATCTTTATGTTATTTCATCATTTTTGCAAGAAAACATGCATGTTACATATGAATTTATACCACTTTTAATGTTTTTATTACATATAATTAGTTATAATTATCCTATAAATAATCCCTTGTAACATATCATTTTTGATGATGCCTAGGAACCCATGACACCCTAAGAAGGTGTATGGTAGGATTAGAATAGCTTCGGCGTTGGTTTGAATTGGTTAGAATAGGTTTTGCGCGAGAAAAACTCATTTTGACAAGTTTAATTAAGGGTCTGATCTTATTTGTGAAATCTGGAAAATCCGACAGTTTGTAAAATATTTTGGGCTAGATATTCAGAAAATATACTTTAAAACGAAAACGTGGCCGCTTGAACGGGTTAAAATGGAGTTATAACGAAGAAGTTATGCTATTTTCAAGTTTGACGACGAAAACTATAATCTTCAGAAAATTCAGCATGTTATATCAACTTTTTTACGAGTAAAAAGTGAATCTTAAGCGTTATTAAATGTGTCGACTTATCAAAAATATATTAGTATATATTATCACGATTCCGAGGATATATAAAACGTAGAAAACAGACTTGTAACGATTAAATTACACGCGATTTAACAAAGTTGCCGTAACTTTATTATATAAGAAAAACTAATATATTTCTATTAGACAAACATATCGGCCGTGAATGACCATGTTGAGGGTTGTTTTTAACATTGATGGAGTACTTTTTATGAAATGATGTCTTCTAGTAAAAGTAAGTTCGCCTAGCATATTTTTCAAAATGTCCAACCGTTCGTCAAGCGGAGTTGTAACGAATGAAATATAGTCGCTCAAACTTTGCCGAAAACCACCCTTAAACTATATTTTGGCTACAAGTACCATACTTTACCTATATTTTTCTCTATGATCGAGACCTCTAGGATGAAAACTTAAATGCTAAAACTTTGAGATAATGATACAAGCTTCCCAAAACCGTTGAGTTTGTTTCCTAACACTCGATGTGCACCATTTTACGACTAGCTTTTCAAGGCCGTTTAGTCACTTTCATGAAATTGTCAAATGACATTATTTTACTACTTAAAAGTTATAATTTCATAATAAAATCATTAAACGACTATCGAGGATGTTGATTCAACGATATACTTGTAAAGTATTTTATAACATGACAATATGTCATAAACATATATTTCGACGATAAATTCTATTTTCAAATGTACAAGTGGTATGGATATCATATGAGTTTGCATGCACGACATTGTTTCATGACTTATATTAGAGCATATCATTCATAATAGGTCGGTTAGAGAGTTGCGTCTCATTTCGTGCATCCACTTTGTCATCATAACTATTGCACCGTGAGTTCCATAGCCCCATTTTCAATTGTTTTAATGCTTTTATTAAACTCTTTGGGGAGATACATGCTCAACTACTTGCTTTTACTATCACAAATATTCTAAACTTTGACATATTACCGTGAGTTTTCATAGCCCCACTTTCTATTAATTGTTTACAAACTTTTGGGGGAGATACATGCTCAACTACTTGCTTTTACAAATACAAATACTCAAAACATTTACACTCTTATGCTACGCTATACTTTTTTATACTTGATTGCATAATACTTGATAGCATTTATACTTGATTGCGGTATACTTGATTGTGTTATACTAAACTTGAAAGTCTCCCAACGTGTTAGGAATTAGAAAATTCCATGTTAAAGAGTCGGTCACCCCAATAATGGTCTAGCATATGTTAGCTCGTAGATTTGTCGTTGTTTACGTTATTTAGCAGTTTATTAGTTAGTTTGTAGCGTAGTTTAGTTTAGAGCAACTCCGTGGAGGAAGGACGGGTCTTTACCCACTGTATCCCTGATCCACAGGCCGATAGGAGGTCGTGTAGTCTGTAAGTATAAATACCCCTTCCATCCATGGAAGGGGTGGTGCTTCTCATTCAATCTAATATTCCATACTTTGTGTAAACCTCTAGCAAGAACACCCTCTCTCTCTACTAACTCTCTAACTATGGCAAACATGTATTTTGATCATCCAAGACCACCCGAATCATCAACACAATAAAATAACGATCCTTCAATTGGTACCAGAGCCAAGGTTGTTGTGTTTTGATGATTTTGTGTTGTTTTGATACATGTTTCTAAACAGGTTCGTGTCCTGTTTGTGGTCTGAATATTGTATCCGTTTATTATTGTTTTTGTAGGTAAATTGTTGTTACATGTTTTGGTATTATTTGGTCAAAATATGTCATATGGCTTAATCTTGTGCTCTTCTGTCATAAACAGTGGTCATTTGGTTTAAGTCTAAATGTTTTTATGTATCATTTTTTGACTATTTGGTTCAAAACTGCGATGTTTTAAGGTCATTTGGTCATTTCTGGGTTGTCATAACGTTGTCAAATGGGTCAATATGTATATTTCATATGATGTTTTCTGGAAAAATATAAACATGGTCGGAAAGTGGTCGGAAAACTCATATTTTCATGCTAGCGAGTTGACTGAACAAGATGTCCAAATTCACTGAATCTACCTAGCGACTTGGTCGTGTTTTGCCTAGCGACTTGTATTTACAAGTCGTAGCGACTTGGCTTAGCGACTTGGCACAAATCTTAGACCTAGCGACTTGTCACTTAAATGGTAGCAACTTGTATAAAAAAAAAAAAAAAAAAAAAAAAAAAAAAAAAAAAAAAAAAAAAGGAGAAAGGAAGAATAAGATATTGACCACTTGACCACAATATCAAATTAACATCTACATCTAATCCCACCTCTTAGACATCACTTTCTTATGTTTGAACTCGTTATAAACAAGTCAGAGAATACAACACATCAATATTTTCAAGTGTCACTTCATAATATATTCAAATCTCTGAAGGGTTACACAATTACATGATTGTAATCATCCTTCCTTCGCTTTCAATCTAAGACTAAATGAATAAAATGAAAAAGGGTTGATCTCTGTTTTGTTATAATTCGTGATTCCTCTGGACCAAAAATCCAATTCACGAAATACTCTCTCATCATTGATCAAATCCCTTAATGCAATCATCTACAATAAAAGATCTCTGATTCGGGACAATCTTTTATCCTTTAAAGACTTTTAATTGTCCCTTCATCATCATCGATCCATGTGAAGACCAAGCTTCAAGGTTATATACGAACTTAAAAGATAATTTTATAACAATCTGTGTTATAAACTTTCTTTGTTTCGTTTTAAGAACACAATAATTTTTAAAAGAGTTATCTCAGATCTTTCCGTGTTTGGCTAATGTTTTATCAAGACCACTCTCGGTCTTTACACACGAAAAGGTTCATCATCAATCTCGAAACAATATGTTTCAATTAATATTCGAACAAGACAATGAAGAATAACAATTAGTTATTTTCTTTTTGTCTCCATTCGTTCAAAGACACTACACCAACTACCTAATCACAAGTGTAGCACTTACCCGATACCAACACTTGACTCTTGAAGCCATGTGGATATTCCTCTTCAAAGCTAATTGAACATATTGATACCATGTGGTACTAGGGTTAGTGATAAGACCGATTATTGAAGATTTGTGATAAGATGTAATTCGTTTGGGATGTCTTTTTGATGCGATCAGTTTTGAGAATAATTTGTGATTAAGGATATTATGAGAAATCTTAGGATTTGAGATTAACTGGTTGGAGCGTTCTTTTAGGTTGGTTGAGATATGATGAGACGCTGTGTGTGATGGGGGCGGAGGTAATATTATGATTTGTTTAGGGTTTGTTGGAGGATTATTAGGGTAATGTGTGAGATATGTGGGATTTTTATACCCATAATTTTAGGGCAGTGATTGAGATTGGATCTTATGATGAAAATGGACCGAGCGTGCCTCAATATGGAAATGGGCTTTCTTAACCGGTATATTTGGGCCCGATTGTTTCTGATGTCTCATATTGATCATGTATGGGATAATTAGACCAAATATTGCTTTGTTATTATGTTGATATGAAGAATCAAATGCTATATTGAGCCAAACTTAATTGATGAATATTTGGGTCGCTTGATTGTGTTGGGCGCAGACGAATAATTACGAATCGATGATTGATCGAGCTAATACGGTTTGATGATAAACCTTGCCAATTGGTGAATTTAAATATGAGATGTGATTATGAGATTGGATATACCAAGATTTGTTGAAGGAATTTGATGATATGGGAGTTGATAATGAGATATGATGATGAGATTTGTTTTGTTATGGGATTTGATACTTTGGTTAAAACATCTTCACGGAGTATATTATGTCTCGGCTTGAATTGATGGTTCAACAAAGTTGATTACGGGGTTGTTTGGACGGTATTTCTTATTTGGTTTTGAAGTAAAGGTTTTCAGGCACGTTTACTTATTTCGTCTTCTTTCTTTCTACCCTTCCGCGAAGATGACTTGTTTGGGCATTTATAGAGTGTGATAAAGACTTGACTATTTAGTTTCGTTTGTGAATCTTTCTCGCTTAACCCACATCGTAGCTATCACTTCGGTGTCTCACTCAATTGAGAATGTCAAGAGGTCTTGTACTTTGGGTACACCGTTTCTTTTTCATGAGGATTAGTACAAGTTTAAGTAACAAATCTGGGGAATTTTACTTCATGATCAAGTTGGGTATATCGGGTTTACTTCTCCAGGTGGTCACTACATTAGCCGACAGAATGTGTGAATGATGTGTTTTTCAAAGTGTTTATTGGATGTTGTTGATGTTGGACAATGAACAGTTGCTGAACCACTACATGTTCCCCTAAAACAGATATTAACCGAAACCAAAGTGGTCATAACACATTCAAGCTGACATTGTTTACGGTTTTGTCTTGATTTTGTAAAATCCGCGAAGAATCTATTTCTCGGTTTAAATCATAGACTTGTAAAATCCGTGACAATGGAAACATCCCGATAATAGTAAAGTGCATTTCGGATCTATCTTATGGTTTACTCTTGGTTTTGTAAAATTCCGCGAAGAAACTATTTTTCGGTTTAAACCATAGAGTTGTAAAATCCGTATTGATGGAACCATCCCGGAGAAAAGGAAAGTGTAGTTCGGATTTTTCCGATGTTGGTGTTACGGTTTCGCTTCAAGAAGGGATAAAAGGTGTATTTTATGAATTGGATGTGTGTTTGGATTATTGTCATGGCGTTTGGTTATTACATGGTTTTACGGGTTATGTGCGTTTAACCATGGTGGGATGAAACCATTATCATAGTTCACTTAAAAAGTCAAAGGAGGCTAGATTTGAGCGATTCGAGAAGATGTGACAACGGCGTTAATTCAAGATTATTCATTTGAGGTTGAAGTGAATTATCACGGCGAGTGTACTTAGTATCCAAGGTATCGAGGATGGATGGATGAAGATTCTTCATGATCCTTGTTCGAGCTTATTATCAAAAACGAAGACTTGGAAATCTAGTTATTGTTGAGTGACTTTACTTTTCTTTTACCACTTGGGGAATTGGGCTCTTATCATCTCAAAATAACTATCACTTTAAGGAGTTACGTTGTAGTGCTCAAAGGTCACATTCAATTGTGGATTTTCAAGAGGTGATGTACGTCTTATACTTGATGGTTGGTTGGTTGAAGAGTATAGAGTACTTAGAGATTCAATGGAGGATGAAGTCTCGGCACCGCTCTTTGTTACATATGTGCAAGTATAAGTCACGAGTTTGGGATAGTTTACTTCTGGGTCAAATTCATCATATTGGGTTTTCTCCATAAGTTGTCACGACAAAGAGCCTACTGAATGATAATGGGTTGGTTACATATTTTGCTAAGAGAGCTGAAAAGAGAGATTATGACGTCTGCTCACATCGATTCGGGCCTCGTGACTCCAAAGAAAAGAAATGTGTACGTTTGATGCGATTATCTTGGAAGAAGAGAAATCTTCTTATGACGTATGAACACAACAGTTCATGCCTCGTTCTCCAAAGAAAAGAAAAGTGTACGTGTCGATGCGCTTTATCTTCAAGAAGAGAAATCTTCAAATTAATGACCATTCTCATCAACATGCTTCATACTTTTCCATGCGCTTCAGTCTTCAAGTGAACCGGCTACCACCGATTGTTTTCTCATTCCACTTGCTCGATTATAATGAAGATGGCGACATCACGTGCTTATTTTGTGGGAGAGAAGTGTGAATAGAACATTCGGATGATTTTCACTTATTTAATCAAGAATGGCATCTCCGTATGCAATTCTTGAGGGGAGAAGAAGTGTGAAATTTTGCATGATTGATTAATATTTGAGAATATATGGTCAAACGGCTCTAACTCATGTAAGAACCGAGCTTCTTCTTATCGGGTCATCTTCACATGGAGTTGTTCTTCTAAGAGCCGTTGGTTGACATCTTCACTCGGATTGATGAGTTTATCGACTAAGTGCTTCCGGTTAATGCTTCACGTATACATCAACATGATGATTCCGAACAATCTCTTTGTTCTTGTTTGATGTGATTGGTAGTTTGGTGTTACCATCTTGTGTGTTCGTTGCGGCCGATTCCGATTTCCTTGATGAACATCTTTCTGTTCTGTTTGATTGGGAGGAGTTTAGTTAAGGGATTTGCAAGATGTGTTAATTGGGATGCTTTTGGTGGGATGCTTTTGGTGTGAGTTGAAGATGTTAACTATCTATTCCCAACCGAACAATCTTGAAGAAGGTCGAGTCTGATCATTCTACATTTTACGCTACATGTTAGAAGACTAAAGACGAGTTGCATTTAACGATCTAAAGACTTCTTCTTAATCGGGCATTTATCAAAGCAGATTGTCGGTTTAGGGAGAGCACTAATTGGGAGAAAGTTATAAGTCGATTCAATTCCCAATTAGACGTGCTCATATTCTTTAGCGATGACTACTCGAGACGTTGATATTGACTATTGTTGGACATTTGACCACAAGGTGATTACTTGAGTTAATCATTTATCACTTATTTGAGATTGAAGTTGACTTTCACAAAGGCGTGTTCTTATTTGATAACCTGCTCGGGCTTAAGAATTTGAGTTGAAGACTTGGCTTATCTAGTTACCAGCAGATCAAGGTGGATGGTTGAAGACCCGTTAACTATCACTATTAGGAGTTACTTTGTTTTACTCGATGTCACACGATATGACGGTGTGGATAAATGCAAGAGGTGTTAATGTCTCATACTTTGTTTGGGTAGTGAGTACTTAGAGATTTGCTTGAAGCATAAATTCTCTACACCGTTCTTCCATCATTAGGTGCAAGCTTAAGATACAAATGTGGGAAGTTGACTTGGTTTCAAGTATGGTATAGCGGGTTTTCTTCTTCAGTGGTCACTTCAAATTGTCTACAGAAGGGTTGATATAAATAGTCAGAGAGAGTCTTCAGCAAGTTGATTCTCACAAGAGTTCAAGTGTTCTTCTCATCTAGATTTCAAGTATTTGGGCTTATATTTGATGTTGATTCTGAAGTAATAAAACCAGAAAGGGGCAAGGAGACTCACATATAAACACAAAGCGAGTAAACTTGATGAACTTAATTCTTCTAAGTGATTGAAGATATCCCGGGAAGACAAATGTTATTACCGCAGAGAAACTCAAGGTTTGACTCATAACGAGTAAACTTGATGAACTTAACTCTTCTAAGTGATTGAAGATATCCCGGTAAAACAAATGTCATGACCGCAGAGAAACTCAAGGTTTTACTCATGAAGGCTTTTGTGTTATTATTCCAATGACGTGGGGGAAGAGATGGAAGAGTTAGTTTCTGAAGATGAAAGAGGTACACAAGTGTGTGATGATTTTGATTTTATCACAATCATCGTGGGATAGAGATTGTGTACATTGGGATGCTCAATTGTTTTACCCGAGGGCTTAACTGTGATTCAAAGATATAATCACTTATTCGGTGTTGACATCCGCAGAGATTGTCACCCGCAGAGATAATCGATGATTCACCGCTTCTTCAATGTTATCGGTTATTCTCTCTTTGGGCATTCGGTACTTGATTCTTGAGCTTCATACACTTTCTTCCGAGGAGAAAAGTATACATCGGGGTTATTCTTTAGCTATTGGACTTAATCGCTACTTGATGGTATAAGTTTCTTTGTCTTCGGGTTTGTGTGTTCGGGTTCGTGAGCTCTAGTCTAAGAGACCGATCGCATCAATTCAACTACGTGGGGAAGTGGTCTCTTGACACCTTTTGGAATGGATTGCTTCGACTTGGTGGTTATGAAATTTGAGAAGATTATTTTATGTGTGAGATGATACGTTGTTGTTCTTCTATTGGATGATATAACCTCGAACGGAGAATCTCGATCATCGGTCTTAAATGGAGCAATGGATTTATGATTATGGTGTGCATCTCTGCACTGGCTAAGGCAAGCTTGAAATATAGCTTCGAATCGCTCAACATAAGGATTTTCGGTTTGGGGAAGTCGCCAAAGTCTCACTTTCGATGGTTCAATTTCTTTCTTCGATTCAAGAGCCCCGAAGCTTTGGTGGTGAATGTTTAAGAGTTGATGACTTCTATCTTCTACGACGTCTTGCTTGATATCCTTATCTCGGCACTCGTATCACCATCCTCTTAAATTATATCATCTTCTCTATCTTTGTATATATTTATTCGAAAAACAAAATACAAAAATATAAAACCAACAAAAGAAATAGAAAATATAAAACCAACAAAAGAAAATAGAAAATATAAAACCTTCAAAATCCATAAAATTAGAAAATTTCAAAATACCAAAATATGTTTTCTAAAGACATGTCTTCGGTATCGATAACATCTACGGTCTTAGAAATGTCATTCAATAATGGCACGGGACTTTAGATGAAGTTCGAGCAGGAGGTGTAAATATTCTTTTCTAAACATGTCAAAAACTATGGCTTACAGTTATTTCAGACAGTAACCCGGGCTTCAAATTATGGTTTGCAGTTATTTCAGACTGTGACCCGCGCTTAATCATGGCTTGCTATTATTTCTGATAGCAACCCGCTCTTTTAAAGAAAGGAAAGTGCTACGCTAAACAATTTTCACAAATTTCGTGCACTTTTCCTAAAACAAAATGAGGAAAGTATGTCGAAGGACTGCTGTTCCTACACAAATGTTTTTCCGTCTATAATTCTTCAGAAAAATATTTGTTGTGTTCATAATGGTGGTAAATGAGTTGCTTGAAAAATCTATCGATTCGTAGTTTTTGTGAAAATTGAAAACTCAATCAATGACTTCGCCGCTTTTAATCTTTTCAAAAATAAGTCATTGATTGAGGGGAGAATGTTTTCAAACTTATATCATCTAACGGACTTTCTTAATTATCCTACGTGCTTATCTGAAAAAATATAATTGCCTATGTTGAAGGACTAGGTTTCTAGGATATGATTGTTAGGTTTAGATGATTAGAGTTTGAGAAACACATTAACCCCATGCCTTATATGATCTGATTGTTATGTTAAATTGACTTTAATTAGTCGATTGTTGTTTGGGTGATGTCGACCACCATATATTTGTATGTGTGTTCACTAACGTATGCAGGTATATTGGTATAAAAGAATGTTCCCGATCCGGATCCCACAATTGAAGATGATTGGATGCCGAAAGGAAAGGGTAATGATATCTTGGGTTGACAAATGAAGAAACGGAGCTTAATTGGACTTCAATGGAGAGTTGGCATAAATGCAACGTAAGAGGTATCACTGCATCAGCAGATGGTTTTCTTCTAAGTGATTGAAGAAACGGAGCTTAATTTGACCTCAGTTGGCATTCAAAATGCAACGTAAGAAGAAGTCTCACTGCATCGCCAGACGGTTTTTCTTCCAAACCCTACAAAGAACAACAACGGAAGCTTCTCAACCACCTAACGTGTCTTTGTGCGCAGATACCATTTTTAAACAATTTTGAATAATTTGATTAAATTGTTTTGAAAATGGAAAATATTGTTTTGAAAATTAATTGAACTAAATTTTGAAAATCACCGGACTTCTTTTTATCAAAACCTAAGTCACTCAATTATTGACTTCTGTCATCGATTGAGGGGGAGAGTGATTTAAAATATAATATTTTCAAACAATATTTCTTCATATAAGTTCCGGTTTGTACGTTAAAAATGTGGTGATCTAAAGATTTAATGTTATGTCATGGTATGTTTTTCTTTAAAACTCAAAGATCTGTCAAAATGAAATTTTTTTCTGTTCTTGTTTGATTGTGAAATTGTTTTATTTTTACTTAAAGATCGTTTAAAAAACTATCATACCTGACACTAACAATCTTTAATGTCTAGAGTTGGTCCTTATCTATCATCTTTCAAAATTAAATCTTGCCACGTCTTTCCCTAAAACTTTCTAAATAATTTAAATCAATCGGGATCCAAAACCCTAATTGGTTTGAAATTTTTGATCAAGGAGAGATCGTGATTTAAATCTCAAATCTGTTTTTATGGAATTGGTTTTAGTCCTTCAAAGGCACTCCGCCTCCATGTGCCAAACGATTTCAAATACACAATGCACATGTTGAGGAGGAGGATTTATCCAAAACCGATGAGTATTTAAACAAGGCCACATTTTCTCCCATGTTTTCTAAACCTAATTAAATCACTTGGGATCCAAAATCTCAAAGGGTTTGACATTTTGATCGGGGAGAATTTGTGATTTAATTATGAAATTTGATAAAAGGTAGTGATCGTTTTTATTTAATTGTGCAGTCGCTCTCTCATATGTGCTAAGCGCTTTCGAATCTCGAAGCACATATTGAGGGGGAGCATAACTATCGAGGTACAAAAGTTTTTTTAAAAGAGACTTATAATGTACCTTGATTGAGTTGTTCAAATGGTTTCTTAAATGGCTTTTGTAATCGTGGATGTGCTTCAAAAGAACTCTTGCCTCTATGTGTTAAAATGATTTCTCTTATCCTATGCACATATTGAGGGGGAGAATTTTACCAAGAAAATCAAATGGCTTTTTCGTATGAAAATTGTGATCAAAGAAAATATTTCAAAGTCCTCTTGCCTCCTTGTGCTAAACAATTTCTAAATCATACGCACATGTTGAGGGGGAGGTTTTCTAAATGATCAAAACTATTAAGGTACAAAATGCTTTGATCTCGTATCACAAGTACCTTGATTGTTTTTCCAAATGATTTTCATTGGTTTCATGAAGGAAAGAACAATACCAAAAGACCGACCAATTTACTTTATGCATGGAGTTATAAGGATGGTTAGGTTAGGTATTCGTTCCCACGATCCGCCGTAACCGGAGGGATCTACCGAGGACAATCCACTAGATAGTGTAGAGTCCTTAGGAATATTGTAAAAGGAGAAAATGAGAATATGGGAAGAGTGCGGATCGAGATGAGCTAGTAATGGAATAAACCCAACAAAGTTCTAGTTATGAAGTCTCGGTAAGCATCAAGGGGTTGAAGAATGAAAAGAAATGAATATGAAAAGGGTGAAAAGAAATAGCCTCCAATAATTCAACCATTAGGCGTAAACCGGTTCAATACATATGCTACTTGGTTGTTACTAAGGTAACACTAGTATTGAAGACAAGACGTCATGGACCCAAAGGACAAACGCACTAAACTTCCCAAACCACTCAAGTTCCTCTTAAAAGGGCTTGTTTCATTCTCACGGGAACCTACATAATCTATCGACTTTCTCTTAGAGATTGTTGATATTGAAGAAGGAGACCCTCTCCTAGTCTCCCAAGAAAGGAACCAAAATGCACTATTGAGTCTAGAGCCAAGAGATCATCCACAATATCTCATTAGGACACTAAATTCTTGAAGACTTGTTTGTTTCACACAACGTGGAAAGTAAGTATATATTAAGAGTCCCACGCATTATCCTTGTGGTATTGCCGTAACATCCGAGTGGTATGTAAAAGTATTCACGATGAAGATGGAAATCCTTCTAGAGCCAACATCAAACAAGCTCTTGGTGGGTGACATGTGAGATCTTCTCGTAAGATCAAGCTTGTGACAACCGGATAGAAACGATGGGAGATTCAATCTTGAATCAACCTTGGTCCAGAATGGAATTGACGAATACTTTTGGAAAAACCATTCGATGTGCAAACCTTCTTTTCTCTTGCACGTCGAATGTGTATTCATTTCAAATTCAAAAGTATATCCGATTGAAAATACTTTTGAAAAACCGCTCGATGTGCGAATCTCTTCTTTTCGCTAGCACGTCGATTGTGTACTATTTTCAAATACAAAAGTGTTTTTATTGAAAATTGATCTTTCTCGTAAAACCTTTGTCGATTGCAAAACTCTTTATTCTAAGCAATACGCGATTGTTTTCAAATCAATTTTTCATCAATCGGTGAATCTCAATTCGCTAGTTCACTCACTCCGTGTTGTCTTCTTTGAGACGTTCCGGTTTGAGAACAACTAGAACAATTGCGAAACCCCGTCAAGGAGATTCTTAGGAATCCTACCGATCACAAAAGATTCGATCGATCAACGGGAACCGTGGGTCGTGTACCTCAATTCGTGAAAGTGATCAAAGACACTTTCGTGTGTTTTATTGCTAATCGTTGTTTGCGGTACATTTGGACGGTTGCGGTGATCGAATTGAGGAGTCAATCCAAAGCCGCATGCTCACAAAGATCCACACTTAATTTGAAGAAATCATGGTGGTGCATATCTACATAACCCGGTTTCGATATTTTATAATATGTTTCGCTACGCTCGCAAATATCATGAACAAGAAGGCTTCCGCTACTCGATGGAAAGATGTCATGATTCAAAAGTGTGAGCATGTCGGTCCGAAAGTCACAACTTCACATGAAGGCAACACTACTATGGATGATCCAGAGATTTATCGTGGTGATGATCTCAAAGAAAGCTCAAGATCATCAAAGATGTGGATCAATTAAAGGCCTCCACCGAATGTACAAATCAATGCGGACTTTGAAGAATCGCTACAAAAGCACAAAGATTGCGAAATTGAAGAATTCAAGTCACGATCTCGTAATCTAAGTCAAAGATAGAATGCTAGGAAGCAAAATGTATTTCATGGGGTGACCTCCTTAGGGGAGATTGTTAGGAATTAGAAAATTCCATGTTAAAGAGTCGGTCACCCCAATAATGGTCTAGCATATGTTAGCTCGTAGATTTGTCGTTGTTTACGTTATTTAGCAGTTTATTAGTTAGTTTGTAGCGTAGTTTAGTTTAGAGCAACTCCGTGGAGGAAGGACGGTCTTTACCCATCGTATCCCCGATCCACAGGTGATAGGAGGTCGTGTAGTCAGAGTATAAATACCCCTTCCATCCATGGAAGGGTGGTACTCTCATTCAATCTAATATTCCATACTTTGTGTAAACCTCTAGCAAGAACACCTCTCTCTACTAACTCTAACTACGGCAAACATGTATTTTGATCATCCAAGACCACCCGAATCATCAACACAATAAAATAACGATCCTTCACAACGTACACTGAGCAATCCCCTCGTTCGCATGATAAGTCTCTTTGGATAACACATGCATTGAGTTTCGGAGATGAAGTAAAACTAATGCTATTACTTTCCTTATGAGCAACACAAAGTCTCCTTGGATAACACACGCATTGGGTTTCGGAGATGAAGTAGAACCAATGCTATTACTTTCCTTGTGAGCATCATACCCACCTGAGGTTTCTGGAGATGGAGTGGAGACTCATGGCTAATTGCATAAGTTTTGATGCACGTGTACGTGATCAATACACTAGTTACATACTTAAAACATTGATACTTTTAACTACTATGATACATGCATACATGATTGACGTACTATTTTTAGCAGTGGGTTGTAAACACACAGGTTGCAAGTTTTGTATGGGCGGAACTTGGAACTGAGTGGATTTACGATGCCTTTGCTTTGTGAACTATTCTATATGACCAAAAACTTTGCCTTTGTTGCATGAACATTCTTTAAAGGCTTTACAATTCAACCAAACTCTATGAACTCACTCAACCTTTGTGTTGACACTTTTTAGCGTGTTTTATCTCAGGTATCTAAGGCATTCACTTCATGGCATGCATATGGACATATCATAGAGTCGTGGTGACGACGCGTCACACATGGGATTTATGCACTTTAAAAACATCGTTTGGCTTGTAACAAATTTATTTCCGTACGTATTGATTTTCATTTGGGACCTACACTTTGTAAACTCTGATTGTTTTATTAAATCAAACGATGTGTTTTCCAAAAGACACTTTAGGTCGTTCGATATAACTGTAACTTTGATGCTATGACAGTCCTCCCCAAGGTATTCCATTCCGCTGCAAAACACGTAAATTGGGGGTGTGACACCTTAGGAGCCTCATATGGTGTAGTAGCAGTCCTAACAAGTTTCATATCAAACTTCTTGAGGATATCATGCACATACTTCTCTTGATGAATGAAAATGCCATCTGATTTCTGCTGCACTTGTAAGCCCAAAAAGAAAGTAAGCTCACCCATGGCACTCATGTCAAACTCACTTTTTATCAAATCTTCAAATTCTTTGCATCAGGTTTCTTTGGTAGAACCAAAGATAATATCATCCACATATACTTGCACAAGAATGATATCCTTGGTGCTCTTCTTGATAAAGAGAGTCGTATCAATAGCACCTCTTCTATAACCATGTTTCAGTAGGAATGAAGAAAGCCTAGCATACCTAGCCCTAGGTGCCTGATGTAATCCATATAATGCCTTAACCACCTTGTAGACCATATCTGGATGATGAGGGTCCACAAATCCTTTAGGCTGAGTAACATACACTTCTTCCTCAATCTCACCATACAAAAATGCACTCTTCACATCCATCTGATAGACCATAAAGCCCATGTAGGAGGCAAAGGCCAAGAAAAGTCTTATGGCTTCTACTCTTGCAACAGGAGCAAAAACCTCATCATAATCAATACCCTCCTCTTGTCTGTGACCCTGAGCAACCAACCTAGCCTTGTTCCAAACCACAATACCCCTTGCATCCCTTTTACATTTGAGAATCCACTTAGTTCCAATAGCATATTTACCAGGAGGCAAATCAACAAGTTCCCATACATTTTGATTCAAAAATTGTTGCATTTCCTCTTGCATAACAGCTACCCAATCCTCATCACCTAGTGCCTGTGAAATACTGGTAGGTTCAACCTGAGATAAGAGACAAGCAAATAGACAATGTTGATAGTCTATATGATTGGTCCTGTGTTGAACCCTTATGTAGCTGAGAAAAGCAGATTCACCAAATGATGTCTTCTTGACCCTGCTTCTAGTTTGAACAGTGGAAGTAGGATCACCAATAATAAGGGATTGTGGATGAACTGTGTTAATCCTATTTGTGACATTAGGACTGACATCCACAGATGTAGCCAGATTATTAAGTGTTGCTCCAAAGTCATCATCATAAGAAGAAGAGTCAAAGATGCCTATTTTTTACTGATGATGAATGTCATCCAATTCAGAGGTAGAGTGTTGTGAATTGGCTAAATCAGATGGAGTGGCAAATTTGGTGGGAGTCTCAACGGCAACTGCATCAGCAGCACCGTTTCCATTATCAGCAGGAGCAGTTGCATTACCAGGGGAAACAGATACATTGCCAGCAGCATCAAAGTTCCTGCGAGCCTCATCAGTTGCCTGATTTAAAAGTTCCACTATTTCCTTAGAGAATTCATAACCAAACTTTTCAGCATCCTCTGTAGCTGCATGTTCTTGGCGTTGGAGCTTCACAAGTTCTTCTGCATACCCCATATCACTAGAAGGCACATCATGAGCAGCTGAATTCTTGGTACCTGAAAAGTGGTTAGAGGGAAAAGAGGGAACAAGTATAACTTGTTCATCAGTGTCTGTATCTGACTCATCATCTGAAGAAACTGCAATGTTAGTGGAAGCCTCTGGGTGTTCTGCAGAAATGTTAGATTTATAACGAGTATAACCCAAATGGTCAGTTAGATAATCCAAATCAAAGTACCATTCTTGACCTGCACCTTGAACACTAAGCTTATCCTCCATAAATCTGAGATTCAGAGTCTCTTCAACCCTCTTTGTGGAGAGATTATATATTCTGTAAGCTTTACTATGAGCTAAATAGCCTACTACATATCCTTCATCAGCTTTCCCATCAAACTTGCCCAACTGATCACTAGTATTGAGGATGGTGACATGACAACGAAAAGGCTTAAGATGACTAATGGTAGGAATCTTGCCAGACAAAAGTTCATAAGGTGTCCTTTTGTAAGGATTTGTGATTGAGACCCTGTTCAAGACATAACAAGCAGTGCTAACTGCTTCAGTCCAAAACATGGTAGGCAACTTTTGTTAGGAATTAGAAATTCCAGGTATTAAAGAGTCGGTCACCTCAAGTATATGTAATCGTTAGAAAGCTCGTAGTCGTAGTTCTTTTAAGTTAAGTAGTATTTAGTTAAGTAACACCGTGGAGGACGGACGGGTCTTTACCCATCGTATGCACGATCCACACCCGATGTGTGGCGTTTTATGTAAGACTATAAATACTCTACCTCCCAAGGTAGAGAGTTGGAGCTCATAATAATATCTTTCACTTTCTCTCACTAAGTTCCCTAAACCTCTAACTTTCTCTCTAGAATTCCATCTATATGCCACTTTGTGTTATGGTTTGATGTGTATGTGAAAACTAATATCTTACAATTGGTATCAAGAGCCATGGTTAGATCATATCTTGCACATCTTTGGATTTCTAGTGGTTTTAGGTGGTTTTGAGTTTGAAAAGTTTAGTGGTTTTGCATCATTTGGTTGATTTCTCGGGTTAAAGTTTGGATTTTGTTAGTACTTTTATGTTTAGAATCATCACAAGTGTGTAGGTTATCATTTGGTAAGCTTAAATCATCTTGGTTGGGTTGTTTTGGATTGAAAAGTGATGTTTATGTGGTTTTTCATGCTAGCGACTTAACTCACGGATTAGTTTCTTCGTAGCGACTTGCTTTACAAATTTGTAGCGAGTTACGTTCTAAACCTAGCGACTTAGATCTAGCGATTTACAAGACAAGTAGTGGACTCTCCACCACGGGTAGCGACTTGGTGATAGCGACTTGGTCCAGAGCGAGTTGCTCTTTAGCGACTTGTATCTTCAATGACTGAGTAGCTTAATTGTCGCCAAAATTTTGCTAGCGACTTGAGACTTAGCGAGTTACTACTTAGCGACTTGCTTTTGTCTAGCGACTTGGGACTCTAGCGACTTAGTGGTGTAGCGAATTAAGTGTTAGCGACTTAGTGCATTATCTTCTAGCGACTTAGTGCATTATCTTCTAGCGACTTAGTGCATTATCTTCTAGCGACTTGAGTGATTGTTTACGGTTTTCTCTTGATTTAGTAAAATCCGTGAAAGAATCTATTTCCGGTTTAATCATAGAGTTATAAAACCCGTATAATCTGTTAACATGTCTACCAACGTTCCTACTATCATCTCCACTGCTGTCGAGGATGTACAAGCGGTGGCTCAAGACTGCCCACCCATGCTTGACAGAATCGACTACGATTCTTGGGCTCCACGAATCGATTGTATTGCCTTGAAAGGAAAATGGTGTCAACATTCTCAAATCCATTGATGAAGGACCATATCGAGTTGAGACGACTAGAGACATACTTGATACTAATGAAGATGGTACTCTGTTTACGGAATGGATGGACCTAAGATGTATGATGAGCTTGATGATAAGGATAAAAGAGATTAGATGCGATATCGGGGCTTCAAACATTGTTCTTCAAGGTCTTCCTAAAGACATCTACAAGTCGATCAATCATAACACCGATGCAAAGGCGGTTTGGGATAATGTTAAGATGCTTCTCTCGGGTTCGAATTAACTATGGAAGACAGAGAATCCCAACTCTATGACTTAATTTGAGCACTTCAAGATGAAACCAGATGAGAATGTCTATGAGTACTATGTGAGATTTCATAAGTTAGTGAATGACATGAGGAACATCGAATGACTATGCCTAACATTCATTTGAACTCAAAATTTGTTAACAACATGAATCCCGAATGGCACAAGTTTGTCACATTGTGAAGCTCACTAAAGGATTGAAGAATACAAACTATGAGCAACTCTATGCCTTCCTCTTTCGTAATGAGAGACATGCTATGTTTGAAAATTTGATTCTCAATCGTTCAAAACCAACTGAGGAGAGACAAGCTCGTCTAATGACTCAACAAATTTTCTACTCAAACATCGGAATCACAACCAAAGCATCACAAGTCATACCCTTGGGTAATGGTAATCACAAACTCATTCCCGATCCTATGTTCAAACAAGTCGATGCCGATGCTCACGTGGGTAACTTCATTAATCAACTAGCTCTTCTCATTAGTCAAAACATGAATTCTCTCCCACAAACCAACAACAACCTCGTAACAACATCTAACCCACACAATCAAGCCCATTATACGGATGGAAGGATCGTGGTGCAACCAGATTCAGAAAGACAAGATGATCGGGGAAGAGGTGGAGTGGAGAGGTTATGTTGGCAACCAAAATCGAGGAAGAAATGGTAACCAAGGTCAAGCTAAGCCAATCAAATGTTATAACTGTGGTGGTGAAGGACACATTGCAAGGGCGCACATCTCCAAAGCGTCCATGAATCGCCGATTACTTGAGATAAGATGTCACTGCACAAGCTCGTGACAATGGTGTCGCTTTGGATGAAGAGGAATTGTTGTTTCTTGCCGAGGGCAATGCCAAGACCTATGATGCAGATGTGGATGAGCAAATTTATTCAGAGATAGGTCACAATCATCGAATGCCTTTCAAGTCGCCGACCGTGATGCATACGACTGATGTGGATGATGGACCTACGGCACACACAATTTTTATGGCTAGCATTTCTCCAATGGTCTCTCCCAAGGTCTCTTCTTCACCACTAGCTGGCCCATCCCATGACAAGCTCATCTCGGAGGTATTAAAACTATACGATGATGTCGATGTGCAGCAGATGCATGACAAAGTACAATCAATCGAAACTATTGAATCAAATATTGAAAATATGGGTAATATCGATATTGTCCCATATGATCAATATGTGAAACAGAGTGAAAGTGAAGTTGTACCAAGTGATGCATCTTCTGCATCAACAATGACTATGTTTTGATGAATACACCATGCATGCCCTCGATGATTCTGTAATTTCAACTAAATGCCTATAAAGAACATGTTGCTATTTATGAACAACGTGCTAAATTTGAGTTGACCACCGTGAGCAGGAAATGGATGACCAAGTGAGTACAGAATTAGAAAAAGTAAGTTTAGAGAAGAAGTATTGAAACAAGAATTAAATTCCTTGCAAGAAAAACTTTCTAAAACAATTAAGCAAAACAAGAACTTCAAGAAAATGTGAAAATGCTTAAGCAAGAATTTAATGCAAAGGAATCAAAACTCTTGAGAGATTTTTCTAATCAAAACTTTGAAAAACAAACTCGAAAACAAGTTGTACATACAAGGAAACACCATTCGATCGCTCACATGGTCACTAAACATCGAGTCTTAAGCGATAAGCATAGCATTCCCTTGTTGAGGAACCAAACCCAGAGGTAATTAAAAGGCTAGAAATGCTCATAAGGTGCTTTATGATGGTAATGAAATCCTTAAGCCTAGGCGTAAACCTAGTTGCGTTGAGTGCAATCGAGGAAGATAAGAAATCAAATGAAATCACTAGGAAAAGATGAATAAGAAACAAAATGATCCCAAATGCAAAGAGAAAAATAATTATCACTCCTCATGACTACAAGAAGGAAAACTGGATTTCCTTGAACAAGTTTAAGCCTCGACATTGTTGACTCCGAACAAGTCTTCTCGGAAAAGGATTTAGATAAGCGTAAAGCGGAAAATATTGTTGAAACAAACCCTCCCTTTGGAAAATGCCTAGAGCGATGTGTATCCTCCTAATACACCAATGCATCTTGTACCTAGAACAATTGCCACTAAAAGCAAGACATTAATTAGCCAATACGTTATATTTCAACTATTTGTTGATTTTGAGAAAACTTGCAAGAAAAGGATCACACCCATGGTATAATCAAGGAGAAAGGGTTTTGAACAAATGAAAGAATGTTATTTAATCGAGGTCATGCCCTTCTTTAAACTTCTAAAAGATCACTTTGAGAGCCTTAAAAGGGATAGAAACCGATATTAAGGGAATGGAAAAGGAATTTGATGCAATGGTTGTTGAAGTTAGTGACTATGAGTGCAATTGAAATATAATGAGATTGAGAGAAAGAACTTGCATACATTAAATGAGAATCTTATTACCGAATGTGTTGCTCAAGATGTGTTTTCAACGCTTCAAATTGCTCTATTAATGCTTCCAAATTTCATGAACTATCTGTGGCCTCGAAAGTCTCCCATGATCGTGTCATTGAGCTTGAAAAACTAATTCTAAACTAAACGAGAAAATTGAATCGGATGATCACGACAATTTCGTTAAACATTTTTCTAAACTAGAAGTTGAGCATTTTAATTTACAACTAAAATATCAACATCTTAAAGAAAATGTCAAAACTTCAAATGTCAAGACATCTTCGATGCTCCGAGTTTGATGCGGTTTTCAAATTAACAAACGTGATGAACAGATTCAAGCTCGATTGCAACACGATCGTAAAGTTGAAAGCCCAAATCTCTCAATTAAAGGGTCAAACAAACAATATGACAGCTCCCAAATGCCTCCTTCTTTAGATTCTCGAATTCTCAAACGTTTCATCTTCAAAACCTAGTAAATGCTTTACAAAAGGAAAACGAAAGTTTTCTAGAAGAAAATGAAAAGGTTAAACGTCATTTCAATGAGTTATTTGAATCAATTAAAGTCACTCAGTAAAAAAACAACGAACAAATAGCTTCATTGCAAAAGGAAATTGAGAATCAAGAGTCAAGTAAAAGGAAAATGCCAATGACCAATGGGGAGAATGGTGTATCAAAGGTTCACTCTTGTAATAAATATGCTTTGTCCGTGACATATGTCCCTCCTCATCTAAGAAACAACAAACTAGCTATTCAAACATATTTCTCATCTCTTAAGGATTGCTTAGAATGCTGCGTGAGATTGTTGAAGAGGATAAGCTAGAGAAACCTCATGATAATGCAATTGGACATGCATGCTTATATGCCAAACGATCTCAAGAAATCTTAGAATGCTTGATCACAATATGCCCAAAGACATTAGGTGAGAGAGTTAACCCTTTGATTCCATGCTCGATGCCTAATGCCAAATATGATATGCACTCGATTCCCAATGTTTTGAATGTGAACCGTAGTGTGCCCTTGAGTAGTTCGATTCTAGATCCATCAATGCTAAGAAAGAGAACTCAAGTGTGCCTTCTAGGAGTACTAATCTCAAGACTCTAGTTTTAAGAAAGTAAACCTTAGTGCACTGCATGTAGTTCAGATCCCAAAGACATCTAAACAGTGATACAAAGAGTAGTAAAACCAACTAATGTTCCCATTCCTCTACAGGAGTAATCGGTGACATTAAAGGGAGCGGTCAAAGTCTCAAGACAATACAAGGAATGATAGGACCTCGCAAGCTAAGAATGTGCCATCGAAAAGAGTAGAAGAACAATCTAGGAACTTTAAGTTTGAATCGAATAAAACGAATCGTGTTGATTCTAGTATTAGCCATAGGCGCATCAGTAATTAATTCAATTCTAATACTATTTGCAAACCTTGTAATCGATGTCTCGCTTGAATTCGCTTTCTAATCATGAATGTGGTGTTAATGTTCGCCTAATGATGTTAATTGTCCAGATTAGTATTGTTAATGCTAAAATTCATGCTAAGAAGGCTAAAAGGCAAAACGAAGAAAGTTAGAAAACAGTGGAAACCCACGGGAAGAACATTCAAGAAAATAGGCTTCTATTGGATATTGTTGGTCATAAGACTAATCGATAATGCCCACTAGAAAATGGATGCCCACCGGTAGAACTATTCCTTTAAGAAGTGATCACACCGTGAATGTGGCTAATCTGTACACTAGTATCGCATCTATTCACAATGATTCCATTGCCTCACTTTCGATATGAATGCTTCTATTTCGATGTGGGTGTTCCAACCATTGTAACTAACCAAATGGAACCCATTCTTGCATGGGGATCCCAATTATCCGATTATCCACTCTTGTCGTGTTCAACCGCAGATCGCTCAAATCGCTCGTGGTACCGGACTCAGTTGCTCCAAGCATATGATTGGAGACCGGTCGCGCTCATGAACTTCGTGAGCAAATTCATCGGGATATTAGATTTGGTAATGATCATTTCGGTGCTATTATGGGTTATGGAGATTATGTTGTTGGTGATAGTGTCATCTCTAGAGTTTACTATGTGGAAGGTTTAGGTCATAACTGCTCTCTGTTGGTCAATTCGTGATTCCGATCTAGAAGTAGCCTTCGAAAACATACCGCTTTGTTAGAGATCTTAATGGTAAGGAACTGCTAAAAGGAACTCGTGGCTCAAATCTTTACACCATCTCTATCGATGACATGATGAGGGCCTCTCCAATCTGCTTGTTATCAAAGGCTTCAAAACAAAGTCATGGTTATGGCATCGCTGCCTCAATCACTTGAACTTCGGCACCATCAACGATCTTTCCGAAAGGACTTAGTTGTAGGCTTACCTAGACTAAAGTATGAAAAGGATCATCTTTGTTCAAGATGTCAATTGGGAAAAAGCAAGAAGTATGCCCATAAACCCAAACCTACTAACTCGTCACGAAGTTCTTCATATGATTCATATGGATTTATGTGGACCAATGAGGTGCGAATATCTTTGGGAAGAAATATGTGTTAGTTGTAGTTGATGATTACTCTAGATTCACCGGGTCAAGTTCTTAAGGACAAAGGATGAAACTCGATATCATCATCAAACTCATCAAACATTGCAGTTCGACTAAACAAAACCGTCGTAATTATCGTAGCAGATAATGGAACCGAGTTTGTCAACAAACAACTTAGTGAATTCTATGAAAGCGTTGAATCACCATCAAAGAAGTGTTCCACGAACCCCTCAATGTAACGGTGTAGTTGAAAGACGAAATCGTACTCTTGTTGAAGCCGCTAGAACAATGCCGATCTACTCAAAGGTTCCAATGTTTCTCCGGGTCAAGCAATTGCCACCGCATGCTACACACAAAATCGTTCCTCGATTCACACAGTTCATGGAAAAACTCCATATGAACTTGTCCACAATGAAAACCTAATCTATCTTTCCTTCGTGTGTTTGGTGCATTGTGCTATCCAACTAATGAGGTCAAGACTTAGGCAAACTTAGGGCCAAAGTCGACATTGGAGTATTTGTAGGATATGCATCAAACAAAAGGGATACCGAATCTACAACAAAAGAACCCGAAATATCATGGAAACAATTCACGTTACGTTTGATGAGTGACCGGTCAAATGGCTCCCGGACACTCCACTCAGACCCGCTCTTCAAAACAGTCCCATTGGTTCATCCCTTGTTCCAAACTCCTCTCAAGAAACTCCATATGTACCTCCATCCAAGATGATGTAAAGAAATTGTTTGATCCTATGTTTGATGAACTGTATGATTCAATTACTAATGAGGTGTTGATCCCTACAACAGAGGATGCTCATATTCCGATGAATGAAGTCAATCCTCGGCCTCAATATCTTTAAGTCAAGAAGCACCGTCACGATCCTTGATCTCATCAACAAATCATCATTCTTCAAATATACATCATGGAGATGTTTCGCATCAATGATGAAGTTAATCCCTTTGCTACCCCGAAGATGCTCCATTTGAAAACATATTTGCTACTCCCGAATCATCATCGTAACCATCTTCTTCAGAGACATCGACTCGCCTACCTCGGTTCCTCAACAACCGCCACATGAACACCTCGTAAAATGGACTCACGATCATCCATTAGACAACATCATTGGAAATCCTCTCGTCAGATCAACCCGAAACAACTTGCAACCGATGCCTTATGGTGTTTCTTCAACTCCGCACTATCTAAGATTGAACCAAAAGATGTTAAAACCGCCATGAATGAAGATAGTCGGTTCAATGCCATGCAAGATGAAATTCATGATTTTGATCGTCTTGATGTATGGGAGTTAGTACTGCCCAGATCGTGCTATGATTATAGCTCTTAAATGGATCTTCAAAGTGAAACTTGATGAGCATGGTGATGTGTTGAAGAACAAGGCTCGATTAGTTGCTAAAGGATACCGTCAAGAGGAGGGTATTGATTTTGAAGAATCTTTTGCTCTGTTGCTCGAATCGAGGCAATCGTAATCTTTTCGCTAATCTCGCTAGTAAGAACATGGTAGTCTATCGATGGATGTGAAGACGACATTTCGAACGGAGATCTTAAAGAAGTCGCTCACGCCGCCCAACTCAAGGATTTGTGAATCAAGAGCATCCTACTCACGTTTATCGTCTGAAGAAGGCTCTTTACGGTTTAAAGCAAGCTCCAAGGGCATGGTATGATACACTATCAAAGTTCCTTCTATCAACCGGATTCATCAAAGGAGCAGTTGATCCTACATTGTTCACCAGGAAGTTAGGCAAACATTTAATTCATGTTCAAATTTATGTTGATGATATTATTTTTGCCTCGATAGACCCAATGGAATGTGATCGTTTTTCGAATGAAATGAGTTCAAAATTTCAAATGTCAATGATGGGACAAATGTCATTTTTCTTGGGATTACAAATTTCACAAAGTCCCGGAGGCATTTTCATAAATCAATCTAAATATGCAATGAGATCTTAAAGAAATTTGGATTTGATTCAAGTGACCCATTGACACCCCATGATTGACCGAACCAAACTAGATGAGGACCACTGTGGATCATGATTGACCAAACGAAATATCGTAGTATGATTGGATCCCCGATGTACCTCAACGCTAGTAGACCGGACATCTTGTTCATTTGTTTGCATGTGTGCTAGATACCGTGCTAAGCCTACTAAAAAGCACCTTGAAGCGCTTAAACGGGTCTTTCGGTATCTCCAAGGATCCATCAATATGGGTCTTTGCACCAAGGACACCGGTATGTCACTAACGGCCTATGCAGATGCCGATCATGCAGTTGTCAAGATACACGTCAAGCACGCCCGGAGGTGCTCGATTTTTGGGTGATAAGCTTGTGAGTGGTCTTTGAAGAAGCAAATGAGTACTTCTATTTCCTCTGAGGTTGAATACATAGCCTTGTCATCCTGTTGTGCTCAAATCTTATGGATGAGATCTCAATTATCGACTACGGCTTTGAATTCAACAAAATCCTCCGCATCGTGACAATAAAGTGCTATTGCTCTCATGCAACAACGCTCAACACTCAAGAGCAAAGCATATCGACATTCGACATCATTTCATCGGGGAACAAGTGGAAAAAGGTGTGGTGGAACTCTATTTTGTGAGGTATGAATATCGCTTATCGACATCTTCACCAAAGCTCTTCCAAGAGAACGTTTGAGTTTATTCTTCCACGCCTTGGCTTAAAAAGCCTTCAACCGAAACACTCAAACGCCTTCGTGGAGGAAGACGAGGAGTAAAGGTCTATCTTCATCTATCTCTTGTATATATCTATTCGAAAAATCAAAATACAAAATTATAAAACCCTCAAAATCAAATAGAAAAATATAAAACTTTCAAAATCCATAAAATTTGAAAATTCAAAAATCTTCAAAAATATTGTCATTTTGTCATGTTTCTCTCGATTCGATAATATCTACGGTTTTGATGTTGTCATTCAAAGAATGACACGGACTTTAGATGTTGTTCGAATTTTATATATAAAAAAAAAAAAAAAAAAAAAAAAAAATCAAAATTCAAAAATCAAAAAATATTTTGGGAGAAAGAGAAACTATGGTTTATTGTCATTTCAGCAAGAACCCGCTTTTAAAAGAAAGAACGAGCCATGTTTTACCATGTTTTCAAATTCCATGCTCGATTCTATAAACTTTATCTCATTGAAAACCAAATGCTTTGAAAAATAACTCGGTCTCTATTTTGATAATCATCGGGACTTATTTGTCAAAATATCTATCTCTCAATCAACAACCTATGTCATTGATTGAGGGGAGAATGATTTCAATTAAATTAAAAAGTTATTTGGCATTAAATTGTTTTCAAAAGATATACATGCATGTTTTATCAATGGAGTTTAAAGTCTTTAAACCGATCCTCATAAGTTAAAACACTTTCATAATCAAGTCACAATTCCCTTAAAAGCCTTCAAAATCAATTTAAATCTATAAGAGATCACAAATCTCAAATGATTTGATAATTGTGATCGGGGAGAATGTGATTTAAATTGGATTTAAACTGATAATTAGGTAAATGGTTTTATAAGGATGTACATGCTATCCTGCCCACATGTGACAAACGATTTCAAATTTTCCATGCACATGTTGAGGGGGAGCATCTATCTTAAATCTATGATTTGAAATGTGATCAACTTATCTCAATGTGCAAGTTCCCTCTAGTATGTGCAAAACTCTTTTCAAACCTCGAGGCACATATTGAGGGGGAGCAAATTTATGGAAACCTCATGATAACGCTACACGCGTCGTTCGGGGTCAAAGGAACTTCCTTTTCTTCGAGCAAGTTTTATAACACCCTAGGCAGTGAACCTAATCGTTGTAGTGTAGTAATTAGGGTAAGCCACGGGTATTGATATCGTTCTCTAGGGGTTAATAGGAATGCTAGTAGGGAGTTACTACGCTAAGGTTAAGGTTGAGGAAGATTATTTTTATCTTTTTATATTTTATGAAAATGGAAAGGTACGAATCTCGGGTATTGGATTTGGGGGTTGGTATTTCACCGATTACTCTACTATTATCTAATTATCTAAACTAAGGTTGTGGGAGTCTATGTCTAATTAATGTGTGCTCGTATGATAGTTTAAAGATGTGTTTACTTAGTTTGTATTACTCCTTAATTATCTCCTATTGATGGTTGAGTGTCACGTCTTATTCCTAGTTGCGTTGTGTTTCTAAAGTTGTAGGGTATGCGTTTCTCCCTAACTCTTTGAGATTATAGACTCCTACTCTAAGGCACTCTTCGGATGTTTTAGCCTACAATCACTCAGGTAATCATACTCTAAGGTTCACAAAGATGAATCAAGCATTAAGTACACAACGAATGACCTATCGCATTACTAGATCATTAGTCAACTAAGATAAGAAACAACCAATCAATATTCAATAATTAAGTTTCATACTTCCTAAGCAAACACACAAATAAATTAGCCGGACATGGAGAACATGCAAGCATACACACAAATAATCAAAGACATAATTGAATTAATGAAGCAAAGACTTATCTTGGTGTAAGATAGGGTTAAAACCCTAAAATCTTGTACAAGACACCTTAGGTTCGGTTTTAGGTTTTACCCAAAGACTCTACACAAGACCGAAAAATTCGGATTCTATATATAAGATTACAATTGCGACGGCGCCACCTTATGTTTAGTGACGCCGCCGTGTCGCCGCCATTAGGGTTTCGTCTTGGCCACGTTAACCTTGCGACGGCGTCACCTTATATCCGTGACGCCGTCCTCTTCGCCTTTCGACGCCGCCCGGATCGCATCTAGGCCGTCGAGTAGCGACGGCCTACTCTTTCACACTAGACGCCGTCTCTTGAAAACACGAGTTTTGAGTTCGACCCGTCACAACAATTCTCCGACGCGTCGTACATAGAACCCGCCGCCGCCTTCTACATTCGCCGATCGTGAGTGTCTCGATTTCGACTTTGGCCATTTTCTTCATATATTCGCGCCTTTTCGTCCAAATAAGTGCCATTCCAGCATTTTGCCTTCACGAGACCTAAAAAGTGAAAAGGAACGATATTAAGCAATAACGGATACAAAAGTGATCAAATAAGGACTTAAACGACCCCTCAAAATGGTACCTTTTAAAACCTTATCACCTCATCCTTCCCGGAAATGTTATATCTACTTGATTTGATGTGGGAAGTAATGTTGATATCTTTTAGAAAATGGTAATCAAAGAAGTTAATTCTTTCTCTTGCCTCCGTGTGCAAAACATTTTCAAATACTTGATGCACATGTTGAGGGGAGTTCTCGTTCTAAAATATCAAAACAATTCGGTACAAAATGCTTTGATAATATATCACAAGTATCCGAATTGATTTTCAAATGGTTTTCAATTGGTTCCAATGGCGGATGAACAATACCAAATAGACCGACCAACTCTACTTTATGTACGGTGATATAAGGATGATAAGGTTAGGTATGTGTTCCCATGATCCGCCTGAACCGGAGGGATCTACCAGGACAATCCCCTAGTTAGTGTAGAAGTCCTTAGGTATGATGATAAAAGGAGAAAATGAGATATGGGAAGAGTGCGGACTAAGACCGAGCTAATCGGAATAAAACCAACAAGGTTCTAGCTATGAAGTCTCGGTAAGCAATGAAGGGGTTGAAGAATTAAAAGAATTGAATGAGGAAAGGGTGAAAACAAATAGCCTCCATTTATTCAACCTTAGGGCGAAACCGGGTTCAATTCATATGCTACCGATGGTAACATCGGTATTGAAGACAAGACGTCATGGACCCAGTGACGACCGCACTTCAACTTTCCAAACCACTCAAGTTCCTCTTAAAAGGACTTGTTTCATTCTCACGGGAACCGACATTATCTATCGACTTTCTCTTAGAGATGGTTGATATTGAAGAAGGAGACCCTCTCCCTAGTCTCCGATGCAGGATCCAAATATGCACAAATTGAGTCTAGAGCCACGAGATCATCAATAAATCTCATTAGGACACTTTCAATGAAGACTCTGTTTCACACAATGTGGAAAGAGAGATTATATCTTGAGTCCCACGCATTATCCTTGTGGTATTGTCGAACATCCGAGTGATGTGTTTACATATTCACAATGAAGATGGAAAGCCTTCGAGCCAACATCAAACAAGTTCCTGGTAGGTGGCATGTGAGATCTATTATATAGATCAACCATGTGACAACCGAACGAAACAATGGGGCGATTCAATCTCTTGAATCAATCTCGGTTCGAGTTATGGATTGACGGATACCTTTGAAAACCGGTCTTTGTGCTTAAAACTCTTTTCTTTAGCACATCGACCGTGTACTCATTTTTCAAACCAAAAGGTGTTTTTATGATTGATAATTGAGTTTCAATAAAACCTTCGTTGTATTGCAAAACAATTTCTATTGAGCAATACACGATTGTTTTTCAAATATCTTTTCATCAATCGCTGGACTTAAAATTACCGTTCACTCACTCCGTGTTGTCTTCTTTGAGATGTTCGGTTTGAGAACAAGCTAGAACACCGCGAAAACCATCAAGGAAATTCTTGAATTATACCGATCACAGTAAGACATGTATCGATCAACGGGAACCGTGGGCGTGTACCTCAATTCAACGAAAGTGATCAAAGACACTTTCGTGCGATTTATTGCTAATCTGTTGTATGCGGTACACCCGACGTTTGCGGTGATCGTAATGAAGCGGTCAATCCATAGCCGCATGCTCACTTAACACATTCATCTTAATAGAAATCATGATTAGTGCATCAATGACTCGATATTTTCACTCCATGCTTCGCTACTGCCGCCAATATCATGATTCAACAAAAGCTTTCGCTACTCGATGAGAAGATATCATGATCCGAATGTGAGCATGTCGGTCCTAAAGTCACAACATCACATAATACCAACACCACAAAGGATGTCTCGTAGATTGTTGATAGTGATGATCTCAAAAGATGGCTCAAATTTATTATCACGTGGATCAAGAAAAGACCTCCACTTGGAGTAACCAAACATGCAATGTGAAGAATCAATGACTACGAGCTTAGGAGCAAAGGACTACATCAAGAATGCAAGAACAATTTTAATGTAATATCTATTTGTATTCTATGTAATTTTGGTACATGATTGAGGTGACCTCCTTGGGGAGATTGTTAGGAATTAGAAATTCGTGTATTAAAGAGTCGGTCACCTCAAGTATATGTAATCGTTAGAAAGCTCGTAGTCGTAGTTCTTTTAAGTTAAGTAGTATTTAGTTAAGTAACACCGTGGAGGACGGACGGTCTTTACCCATCAGATGCCCGATCCACACCCGATGTGTGGCGTTTTATGTAAGACTATAAATACTCTCTACCTCCCAAGGTAGAGTTGGAGCTCATAATAATATCTTTCACTTTCTCTCACTAAGTTCCCTAAACCTCTAACTTTCTCTCTCTAGAATTCCATCTATACGCCACTTTGTGTTATGGTTTGATGTGTATGTGAAAACTAATATCTTACAACTTTGAATCAACAAGCATGGATCTTGCTGCTTCAATTAGGGTCCTGTTTTTCCTTTCAGCAACTTCATTTTGTTGTGGAGTCCTGGCAGTGCTATAGTCCCTTTTAATCCCCTTTGTAGCACAGAGATCTATCAATTTAGCATTCTTGAACTCTGTCCCATTATCACACCTAATTGCTTTAACCTTCTTGTTCAACTAATTCTCCACCAGGGCAATAAAGTCTTAAAGAAGCTGGAATGTTTCATCTTTACTCCCCAAAAAGAATGCCCAACTATATCGACTATAATCATCAGTCACTACCAAACAATAGTATTTATGATCAATGCTTCTGATAGATGTAGGACCAAAAAGATCCATGTGTAGAAGCTGCAAAGGCTCAGAGATAGTGCTGACAGTAGTAATGGCCTTATATGAAGCCTTGTGTTGCTTTCCCTTGTTGCAGGCCACACAATTGTGCTCATAGGTAAAGACTTTGGAAGGCAGTCCATTAACTAATCCAAGTTTAGCTAGCTTGTTGATTGTTTTGAAGTTCACATGAGCCATCCTTCTATGCCATTTATTAGATTCATCCAAGGATACTTTGGCCACCAAACAAGCTAAATCACCAGCAGGCTGGACATCATTGAGATTGAACGTGTAAAGATTGTGTTTCCTTGGTACCTTCAGAACAACTTGACAGTCATCAGGTAGTTGGAAATCTTTAGAAAGAACTAGACATTCAGTATCAGTGAATATCACAAAGTTTTTCTTGTCACAAATTTGGGACACAAAAAATAGATTGAAATTTCTCAATGCCTCCACATAATACACATTCTCAAAGTCCAGTTGAGCAGTTCTAATAGTACCCTTCCCTGTGATTTTACCATCTCCTCCTCCAAAGGTAACAATACCTCCTTGAATACCTACAAAATCATGAAGCCTGTCTCTGTTCCCAGTCATACTCCTAGAACAACCACTATCTACAATACCTAAATATTTATTGGAAAGAGGATCATCCTACACAAAAGAATTACAACAACATTAGTGTTCATGGAGACCCAAGTCATCACTGACTTGGGCCTGCCTTGTGGATCTTATTTGATAAACCTGTAGATTGATGAGATCCACTATTTTTCTTGGACCTCTGCATATTAGATGGTCTTATGGGAACCTGCTGAGGGCTTAACAGCAGTGTCCCTCCATGCCCCCCTTTGATGTAAAAAGTCAGTGTTCACAGGCCTAAACTCATTTTGAAAATAAGAGCTTGTAGGTCTGTGCAAAGGTCTATTAACATTTCTTCTCCAATGAAAAGAAGATGGCTGTCAAGAACAATCGGGTTACCAAAGAAGAATCGATCTACCGGTAATTGATTCTGCTGGTCCGCATATATGTTCCATTGGGAACAAATGGAGGTATGTTGGCCACATCAGTCCATATATTGTTATATCTCTGTTGATTAGTGCACATATTCATATTTTTCTCATAATAATCACAATCTTTGATAAGATGAAAAACACTCCCACAAACAAAACATGATTTCTTCTTAAATTGCTTGTTCAAAACAGGAACAGTCTTATCACAAATAAAATTATTCAAACTACAACCAAAATCAGAATTGTTTTTAACAAATGCAACAGAACAAGAAATGTTTCTAGAAAAAGCTGTCTTTGAGAAAGATTCTTTAACAGCAACTCTTGGGACTTGAGGAACATGTAAAGGCTTAGGAGAGGCAGACTTTAAGGACTCTTTATTTGAATCACAGCTGGCATATTCTTTAGATTGAGTCTCTGAAGTCCTGGAAGAACAAGAGACAAATGTGTTAGACTCACTGCCAGTGTCTGATAAGTCATTAGACTTTTGACCATAAGACATATGTGATTCATCTGAGTCAAAGTCTGGATTGGGTGGCTTAACAATACCATTAATAGAAGAAGGAGCATTATGCATTTCACCTTGTTTTAAAAATACAACAGGTTTTTTATATTTTTCTTCTTCTTCATCTGTGACAAGATTAAAAACACTATATTCTTTAGGGTCATAAACCTCATCTGGACTGATATAATCCTTGAAGCCCAATCCCATTTTTGTTTTAACAGACATAGAGCTGTTCCATAATTTATCTAAGTTTTTAGCCTGTTCTTGCCATTGTTTATGCCTAGCCACCTCTAAATCTAAATCAGCTTTAAGACCTTCCTTTTCAGCAACAACCTTTACATATTCCTTCTTATTAAATTTTAATTTATTTTTTGTGTTATCTAAATCTCTTTGTAGAACATTTACTTTCTCCTCAAGAGCCATTTGGTTTTGATCATACCAGGCCTTTTGTTTTTCTAAAGCTTTAACTGTTTTCTTATAGGCCTGGACTTGTATAAAAAGCTCTTTATATTTATCATTAACATCATCAAACTCACACTTAAGAGGATCATATTAAGTCATCGGAACCAAATATACAACCGTGTACACGAAGTGATGCCCATCATTGCAATTTCTCCAATGATGTCAAGAACTGGCCCAATTTGAGGCTCTTCATCCTCACCATCATTCACATGATCATCCCACCAACTCGTTCTCCAAAGGATGAGATGGTCAGAGGCTTCACCTCCTCAGCTTCCTTGAGCTTGTATGCATTATATTTTCTTCTGTCACCTCCCTTCTTGTTAGGACATTCTCTGGCAAAATGACCAAGTTGGTTGCATTCAAAGCATCTGATCTTCTTCCTGTCAAACCTAGCTGATTCTCTTCCTTTGTAGCCAAACTTCCTCCCAGATCCCTCTTCAAACCTCTTGACTTTCACAGCAAGCATGGCCATCTGCCACTTAAGATCCATCTCCTCCATATCCCATTTATCCACTTGTTCAAAGTCTTCATAGGTCAAATGCTGTTGATCTTCAGATTCAGCAACAAATGAGTAGAGTACATCTTCTATGACAGAATTAGACTTTGATTTTCTTGTAGAAGATTTGTGTGTTATGGATGCTGCTGATGAAGAAGTGGGACTATCAGCATATGTTATCATTGTGTTTCCACTAGTAGCACCAACAAAGGCAGAGTGTGATGGAGCTTGAGAAAAAGTAGAGTGACCCTTGATATCAAGCTCAAGAGACTTCAGCTTGTTGTATAGATCATCAAAGCTTATGTAGTCAAGGCCCCCTTTTGCCTTGAGAGTTAGAGACACTTGATTCCAAGAAGGAGGTAGAGCACGAAGGAACTTGAGATTACATTCCTCAGTATCTGGTTTAGATTTTAACTGATTAAGCTGGCTGAGGATCTTTTGAAACCTGTCATAGCCCTTATGGACACCCTTTTCTTCAGAGATAGAGAACTCCTGAAAGCTTTGTTTGAGCATGGACTTTGTCATTTTCTTGGACTCATCGTTTCCACCAAACCTTGCTTTTATTCCTCTCCAAATCTGTCTTGCATCATCCAGATGATAGAAATCGCTCATGTGCTCATCTGGAAGAGCTTGTAGCAAAGTAGTCCTTGCCTTGGTTTCCCTTTGGACAACGATCTGTTCAGCAGTTGTTGTGGGTGGAAGAATTATAACTTTTCCTTCAGAATCTCTGCCAGTAGCCTTCTTACTGTTCCCTTTAAGGATGATTTGCCATAGGTTGACATCCATGTTGGAGATATAGTTTTCCATCTTCATGGCCCATATCTCATATTCCTTCTTAAGGTATGGGAATTTAGCATTAGTGTTGGACATAGTGACCACTTGCTAAATGGAAGACTGGTTGTTGGACCGGTTGTTAGATGACTCAGACTGATCATCACTCTCAGCATCAGAATGTTTTGGTGATGACATGTTATGGTTGTTGAGAAGAAAAAGATTGTCTTCTTAGAAAGATTCTCACAAGGCTCTGATACCACTTGCTGGGTACAGTCCCAGATAGATCTTATGAGCCTAGAAAGATTATAGCTGTCCTGTGTAATCACAAAACAACTAAGTAGAACCTTTGCAAGAATTGTACTCACGCGGAAAATAAATACAAGACTTAAGAAGACAATAAACACAATAACTTGATCCTCTATGGATCTATATTAATTCACTATTAAAGTTATCAAAGACGTACATTAAACCCTAGCCGCATGTTTCTTTTATAGAACAAGAAACCCTAACTGTGCAGCTTGCTAAGCACTCAAAAGATATGCTCTATCTATTCCTATTTTAACTCAAGCATATCACAACTAATAAACTAAGAAAACGGAAACTACATATCCGCAGAAACATATTATCTATCATAGGAAACTGCACTATCAGCAGAAACCTTACTATTAGCAGAAATAAAATAACTATCAGTAGGAACCCTATCAGCGGGAACCAACTATTTACATAATTCCTAACAACAACTATTTGGGAAACTGAGGAAACAAGCACTGAAGAAATCTGGCTAAATCAAGAAAATTAGGAGATTACAAGCTGGAGATTCTTTGAAGAATCAGGAGTGCATGCTCTAGAATTGGAAGATGGAACTATGATCCATATGTTAGCTGAAAGAAGATATGCTTTGACCAGTGATCTTATGAGAACGATGTTGGATCATGGAATGGAAGTCGAAGAAGAGAATGAAACGGCCCTATTGGTGATTGAATTATATATCAGATGGACAACTATGGCTGATGATGAAGCATAAGTACTGGTATGATGTTTTAATGGTATAAATTTTTGTAAAATAAGTACTTTATTTAAAGTCATCTTTGGACAAACAATACTTTAACTAAAGCATCGCTTAAAGACATAACCAAGAATGTTTTTAAAAGAAAACTTTTGTTAAGTGAAAAATATTTTGAAACAAAAGTTAACAGCAACAAATGGTTTTTGAGATGGTTATAACAAAAGGTTATCAGTTCACCATGTTTAACAAAATAACTGGCTAATCCATGAGCAAACGGCTCTGGTAAAGATATCTCAAATCCGTTATACAGTTGACAACTTGCTAATAAGTTGTATGGTAATCAACTCATCATATCTGCAAATGTAAAGAGTTGGCTAGCCCACAAGAAAAATGGCTTGTGGTAAAGGCTATGGAAAAACCATTTATATGGTAATTAGTTCACCATGGTTGCAAGAACTAACTAGTCCAAAAGGGTACGGCTTTTGGTAAAGACAAAACAAATCCGTTGATAGCTGATGATTTGCTAAAAATCATATGGTTATCAATGTACCATGGTCTTACACACCTAAACATTGGCTACTCCAGAGTTAATGGCTTTGGTAAAGAGACATCAAAATCCATTAAAATTTCAATGATTCACCTCTCACAGGAGTTTAGACACCTGGAAGTGATGATAATAGACTGAAACTTAAATGAACTGATGTACACTTTGCCATATGTTGCTGAGTAGCTGAAAAGATGGAGCTTGCTGATTGTTGCTGAAAAAGGATTGCATATAAAGACTACTTTGATGATGATAATACAAGCACATGGAATACAAAGACAAAATTTGAGGATAAAGACACAATATTTTTTTGAAGACAAAGCTGTTAAAGTGAAATATACAAAGAAACTTGAAATCAAGCAAGTAGAATTCAAGTTAGGGGAGGATTGTTGGGATATAGAAAGTCAAAGTCAAGAGTCAAAGTGTCAAGAGTCAAAGCATCGCTAAAGAAGAGAGTCAAAGCACGCTCGCTCATCAAAGTCTTGCATGGTTAAAGGACTGCTATGCAAAATCATTAAGGATTATTATGTAATTCTAGAATGTTCTAAGTTTAGTTTAGTATTACTTGACGTACAAGGAATAGAATTGTAAACCGACTAGGGTTATCCTTATGGCTATAAAAGGACTCCTAGATTGGCATTATACGTACGTGCAATATTTGAGTTTACTAAGTTCGATATTAGAGTTGTTAGGGATTGTTAGTGAATCTGTGTATCAAGCAGATTCAGAGTTTTAATATAATCGTCAAAGTTAAAGTTAATTCTTCTTAGCTTTATTCAAGTAAATTCCGCATACTTAATTGAGTTAATTCAGTGTTTCATTGTTAGTGACTTAGGATTTATCCGAGGTTGCTAAGCCCATAGAAGCTACATAAAGTTAGTTTGGTTAGAGTACATCGATCCAACAAGTGGTATCAGAGCCTCGTGGCTCTCGATCTTGGGTTTATAAGGTTTTTCTCTAATTAAGGTGTATACCCTAATTCATCTATTGCAGATCTGTAAAATAAAGAGGCAGCAGAAGAAAGATACTGATTAAAACAGGAGATGCAAGACTCGTTTTGATGGTGATAAGTGATTTTATTATTCCTACTGAATTGGAAGAGGTCTCGTGGGTCACTCGTATACCAAGGATTTCCTGAATTGACCTTAAAGGTACTGATCCCATATCTTTTTAATTCTGGTCATCGTATGGTTTGAATTTAGTATTATAATTTGATTCGGTGGGGCGTGGTGTATGGCTGTTACGGTGGACATGTATTTGATTGGTCCGAATTATATTGGCTCATTCTATCTTGACCTCACGTGATGATTGGGACAACAGAATTAATTCACTCATTGATGCGTGATACTGGCTCCTCGTACAAAGTTAAGGATGTCATGTGGGCCTCTTGATTAGTACAGGTCGAATATTATGGCTAGTGGAATGGGATTTGGTGTGGGTCGACATATGGGTGTTATGTGGTCTCGAATTTTGATTGGTTAATGGGGCGATGATCAAGACGTCATCCATAGTTCTGGTCCCACCATGAGTAAGTTTGGAAATTAATTGTTCTTAATTAAAGAATGGTGCACGATTTGTTTGAAATTAATATGGGACTATCACGTGCAAGTAATCACATGCGTTGATTAGTGATTCGACGAAGGTTTTTGAAAAGCTTTATTATTCGAGAGTTTACACATGTTATAGAAGCAGATGCAACAGATTATATGTCATGGTTCGAGCAGGTTGTGACTGGATTTAGTTTCATGATTCATTGAATAATCTGTTGTTCGAAGTTCTGGTTCGATGTTGTTATTGGCAGTTTAGTAAGGGTTGTGATTCAAACAGGTTTGAAATTTACTCAGTTCGAAATTTTGTACTGCCAATGAAAATTTGTTTGTACTGTTAGTGTTATCCGAGAAATTATTCATACTGCTGGTTTTGATCGATATCAGATAGAGCGTACGTTTTAGTTCTCGTATGGTTTTCGACTTGAGGGGAAGTTGAGCATGATAAGTTTGAAGTTCGGATGGTTTACACACACAAGACATGATATTGTTTCACACACATAAGAAAATTTGGAATTTGTTCTTAAAGGTTTTAAAAGGCTCGGATTTGGATTTATTGCATAATTGATTATGAAGACGATTATTTATCACTTCTTTGAAGATGAAGTGGAATTACTAGGATATGTTTTTTATCATATCTTAAAAGGATTATAGCTACTTTTAAGGTAACTTGTTCGTGCTTCAATGATTATGACAAAGAATTGACATAACACTTAAACGAGTGACGTTATTGTGCTCAATGATTATCGTCAAGAGATTGAGGTCTCCATATACATAGGTATACGTTCAATGTCATCTATAGTGCAAGATATAAGATACAAGTTTGGGTTATTTAACGTCTTCATCAAATTCGTTATATTTGGTTTTCTTCACAAGTGATCATTACAAAGAGCTTACAGATTTGAAGAATCATTTGATGTTCATGCACCGTGTTCGTACAAATTCGTTATATTTGGTTTTCTTCACAAGTGATTATTATCTCAACTTTTGCTACTTCGTCTAGGGGAGTTCGTACAAGAACCGTGTTTGTTTTGTCATCATCAAATAGGGGAAGATTGTTGGGTTTATTGATTTGATGATACAAAATAATAAAGAATGAAACATCAAGGACTTAAAGTGACAAGAAGGAAACCTACAAAAAGATGGAGGGACTTGCTTGCATAAGAAGATTTATTAATTAGTCCTTAGTAGAGATTTGTAAACCCTAAACCTCTAGTATATAAAGAGGACATGGGGTGTAGGTTTTACATACAAGTCTTCCAAGATGTAGTCGACTTAAAGGTGTGTGTGTGTCCTAGGCGTATAGTCTTGTAAACGCCTAGGTTAGTAGTTTAGTTATCTAGACGTATTCCTATAAACGTCTAAGATTAGTTAGTGTTAGTGATTGAAAAACCTTGGTCAATAACAAAGAATTGATTAGTTTATTCCGCTGTGCATGTTATTAGTCTTTGTTATTGATCCCTAGCTGAGCTTATAAACGATCTTATCAATTGGTATCAGAGCTATTTGTAAACAGTCCATGGTGAAGGATACCAATTGATAAGATCATTTATAAGCTTAGCTAGGGATCAATAACAAAGACTAATAACATGTACAACGGAATAAACTAATCTATTCTTTGTTATTGAACAAGGTTTTCATCACCATAAACTAACTAACTAATCAGTCCTCCCCTTAAATGTAGCTTAGTAATTAATCATACCAATACTCACCACCAAGTGATTGAATCTTGAAACATCAAATCCTTTTGTGAGTAGATCACTACATTATCATCGTGTGAACCTTGACAACATTAATGAGCCTATGCTCATAACAATCTCGATAAAGTGATGCCTAATCGAATGTGCTTGGTCTTGGAATGATAAACTGAATTCTTCACAATGCAAATTGTACTCTCATTATCAATGTTGATAGGAGTATTCTTGAAGTTGAACCCATAATCCAAAAGTTGATTCGCATCCACAAGACTTGTCCACAACGACTTTTCGCAACAACATATTCTCGCTTGGTGGATGATGTTCTTTGCAATAGTTTGCTTCTTACATTGCCATGAGACTAATCTTCTTCCAAGATATTGGCATCCTCCAGTGGTTGATCTTCTATGATAATTATCACCTGCATAATCACTATCTGAAAAAGCTTCCAAGTGAAAAGGAGAATCCTTTGGATACCACAACCCTAACTTGGGTTGTTGTTTCAAATAACTAAAAATTCTCTTCACTGCATTCATATGAGAGACTTAGGTGATACTTGATATCTTGCACATAAACAAACAAAGAAACATGATATCGTGCCTAGATGCGATTAAGTACATAAGATGACCAATCATAGATCCGTACAACTTGACTTCAACAAGTTGACCATCTTCATCCTTGCCCAATGAGTTGATAGATTTGATAGGTGTAGTGACCGGCTTCATAGCATCAAAATTGAACTTAAGAATGTCGAGACATACTTATCTTGACTTATGAAAATTCCTTCCTTTGATTGCTTAACTTGAATCCCAAAAGAAAGTTAATTCACCCATAGAACTCATTTGAAATTCATGTTGCATCACCGCTCAAACTCCTTCACCATGGACTGCTTTTGTAGCTCCAAAGATGATATCATCTACATAAACTTTAACCAAAGATGATATCCTTCTTATCTCTCTTGATAAACAAAGTCTTGTCAATTGCTCCTCTCCTATAACCATGTTGCAATAAGAAAGTAGAGAGCCTTTCATACCAAGCTCTAGGTGCTTGATGAAGGCCATAAAGAGCCTTAACTACTTTGTAGACTTTGTTTGGATGTGCAGGATCTTCAAAACCAGGAGGCTGTTTAACATAGACCTCCTCTGTAATCTTGCCATAGAGAAAGGTACTCTTGACATCCGTTTGATAAACCTGAAATCCCATATATGATGCAAAAGCAAGGAATATGCGAATGGCTTCAATCCTTGCTACAGGAGCAAACACTTCATCATAATCTACTCCTTCTTCTTGTCTATATCTTTGTGCAACTAACCATGCCTTGTTCTTGATGACATTCCCTCTTTCATTCTTCTTGACTCTGAAAACCCATCTTGTACCAATGACTTTCTTTCCATCTGGTAGTTCACATAGTACCCAAACTTCTTGAAGTTTGAATTGAAGAAGTTCTTCTTGCATGGCTTCAACCCAACTTTCTTTAGTTAATGCTTGAGCTATATTCTTGGGTTCTTCTTGAGAGATAAAGCAAGTGAATAAGCATGTTTGGTGATCCTTATGATTCAACCTGTTTTGTTTATACACAAAGCTAAGTAAAGCATTGTGTGGTTTAGAAAAACCTTTAGCCTTGGTTCTTGTGAGCACTCCAGAAGTAGAAGGTCCAATAATTTGACCAGTGGGATGATCTTTGTGAATCCTTAATGTAGGAGTCTGTGGTACTTCAAGATCATCATCCAGATTTGTGAAATTAGCTCCTTCATTGGAATTGGAGAAAATACCTTCATCTTCAAATTCATCATCAGTATCTTCTAAACCAGGCATGGTCGGATCATCATTAAAAAATCTTGTCAATAGGTGCAGTGATGCTTTGATCCAAAGTCTTGTGATCCAAAGTATTGTGAGGGTATTCAGAGACTTAGGGTGTGTTTGTTTTTAAAAAGGTCTTACTAGCCCTCTTACTCTTACCAGAAGAGGAGGCGACGTTTTGCTTGTTTGTTTTTTTCTTTTGAGTAAGACCCAGTTAGACATATAACATCTTACTCAAGAAGAGTGGAGACTTGTCTTACGCCTCTTACTCGTTTTGTAAACTTTATATAATATATTTGATTGTTTATTAACTATGTTATATTTATGATAAAAAGTGTTGTTTCATATTTACATAAGTTATTTATTATCGCATTGCACTTAAAATTGCAAAACGAGCACTTAAAATCATTCGGACACTTATACAAAAACAAACAACATTATTTCGTTCAGATTTAGACTTTCTAGCCACATCTTACCAGTAAGATGTGGTAGTCAGATTCAGACCCAAAACATCTTAATGAAACAAACACACCCTTACCCTTTTTCTTTGCTTCTTCATAAGCTCTTCTTTGATCATTATCATAAAATTGTGCAATTGTTTCTTGGAAAAGCATCCTAGCAAGCTCATCTTGGAGAGCTTGATCTTCATCAGACAATGTAGATTTTGGTTCATCAGTACTTTTCTCCTTTTTGATAGTTATAGGTTTTTCATCAGGAACAGCATCAGGTCTAATATTGACTCCATGAACAATATACTGTAAATCTTCTTCGTTGTGATCAACTTGATTTTCTTCTCTAACAGGAACATAATTCATAGAAGGAGTCAAAACCTCAAGATCAAACATCCAATCAGGACCTTTACCCTTTTGATTTTCTTGATCTTCTAAAAATTCAACATGAAGACAATCTTGAACCTTCTTGGTGACCTTTTTGTACACTCTAAAGCCTTTGTTGTTGGTACAATATCCCAATAAATATCCTTCTTCTAACTTGCCATCAAACTTTCCCAAAGCATCAATAGTATTAAGAATAGTAAGAGGACATCCAAAAGGTTTCATAAAACGTATGTTAGGTTTGTTTCCCATTAGCAACTCATAAGGTGTCTTCATCTGAGGTTTAGTGACTGATACTCTATTCAAAACATAGCAAGCAGTACTTACAGCTTCAGCCCAAAATTGAATAGGTAATAATGAATCTGCAAGCATTGTTCTGGCTGCTTCAATCAAAGTTCTGTTCTTTCTCTCTGCAACACCATTCTGCTGTGGAGTTCTAGCAATACTAAACTCCCTCTTGATTCCTTTCTTGGCACAAAATTCATCCATAAGCTTGTTCTTGAATTTAGTCCCATTGTCACATCTAATAGCTCTTACTTTAAGTCTCAATTGGTTTTCCAGGGCTATTATAAGATCATGAATAGCATCAAAGGTTTCATCCTTAAATCCCAAGAAAAATACCCAACTAAATCTACTGCAATCATCTGTCACAACTAGGCAGTACTTCTTCTTGTTTAGACTAGCAATAGAAACAGGTCCAAACAAATCCATGTGCGTGACTCAAAGGTTCTCTAATGGTTCTTTCCTTAATCTTCTTGCATGAAGCTTTGTCTTTGTTTACCTTTCTTGCACGCCAAACATGAGTGATCATTCCTGTATGTTTTGGAAGGTAAACCTCTAACTAAATTTCCTTTGACCAACTTGTTGATATTCTTGAAATTTACATGGCCTAATCTTCTATGCCACATATGTGCTTCTTCAAGTGTTGCCTTTGCTATTAAACATGTTGCTCTTTCAGAAGAGAGAAGACTCTTCATATCCAGACTGTACACATCATTGGTTCTTGGTACTCTCAGTACTACCAAGTTATCATCAACAAGCTTGAATTTAGGGAAAAGAATAAGACATTATGTGTCAGTGAATAACACAGGTGCTTCTTGTCACGGATCCGAGAGATCGACAAAGATTGAATTTGAGCTCCTTCACATAGCGAACATTCTCAAAATCTATGCTTCCGCCTTGAGGGTTCCTTTGCCGATTATTCTTCCTCCACTAGCATCATTCCCAAATGCAACTCTTCCTCCACAATAAGATCTAAAATCGACAAAATCTCTTTGTCTCTGTCATGCTTCCGAGCAACTACTATCCACAATTAGATGATCTTTAAGCTCCTCTTACGGGTTGCCTGCACAAAGATAAAAGAGTTAGTTAATTTTAGGAACCCAAGCCATTCTTGACTTGTGTTCCCTTGTGGAGTTACATACTTAAATTATTTAAGTATGTAATGTCCAATCTTTAAGCACATGATCAATTATCTTTGGTTGTTCGAAAACTTGTGTTGGTTTTTAATAAAATCTCTTTTCATCCAAGTTCTCTTTATTATTTTCAACAAAATCTCTGTTTCACTCACACTTGTTGAAAGTAATCGCTTGTTCCCATCGATTTTCCTTCTTAACCCAACATGTTTTAACTTTTGGTGTAGAGTGCTTTGATCTAGATACTTGTTTTGAGGTGTAACGCCTTCTAGATTGATAGTAATTAGATCTCCTAGGGCTTCCATTCCAAAAGTGTTAGCGAGACCTTGATTGGGTGAAAATCTAGCGATACTTTGAGAAGGTACCGCTTGAGAAGGTAACTAGTGATTTTGAAAAGATCTTCTCGTGAGGGTACCTATGGTCTTGTGAGAAGTTCTTGTGGTTAACCCTATGTGAATGATTCCGATGGTTTATTCTCCCTTGGTTTTGGTTTGCAGATCCGGTCTTTGGAAATTTGCTTAAGTAATCTGAGTGAAAGTCACATCCTTAATCAAATGATCGGGACTATAATGAGATAAAACACAATTTTGACCCATACTCCCAAAAATCTTCCTTTAGTTCTATGATTAAAACTATCCTGTCTTTTTGGTGAATGATGAAAACTGTTTTGACAAAAGTTATCCCAAAAAAGGTTTAGCATTGTTTTGAAAAGGTTTTCTTAAAGGTACTGCTGAACGTCTAGCAGTACTTTGCATCTGTCGTGGCAGTACTTTGCATAAATCCTAACAGTACTTTGAAACACACAGCAGTACTTTGAAACCTCTCTTGGCAGCCAACTTCGACAGCATATATCTTTCACATAAAAGCTCAAATCGAGAATCCCTCCGGTGAAACGTTAGATTATCAAATAGATAATGTCCACCTAAAATTTTGTCACGATCCAACGGATAACAAAAAAGTTATGATCATTACAAAACAGTGCTGTAGTCACCTTACGGAACTTTTTCAGTTTCTGCAGCAGACTTCGACATTGAATAACTTTTGATTGGGAGCTCCAATTCACAATCCCTCTGGTTAAAAGTTAGATGGATATACTGAGATGCACCAGAAAAAATTTTATCTTGATCTAACGGTTCAATAAAAAGTTATGCCCTCTTGAAAACAGCCATGCAGAAACATTACGAAAATTTTCTGAATTCGAATTTTTCTTCTTTCTTCTTCGAAAAACCTTGTAGATCCCTATATCAAGAGCTCCCCGCTCTGATACCAATTCATAAGATCGTTTATAAGCTCAGCTAGGGATCAATAACAAGGACTAATAACATGCACAGCTGAATAAACTAATCAATTCTTTGTTATTGAACAAGGTTTTTCAATCACTAACACTAACTAATCTTAGACGTTTATAGGAACACGTCTAGATAACTAAACTACTAACCTAGGCGTTTACAAGACTATACGCCTAGGACACACACACACCTTTAAGTCGACTACATCTTGGAAGACTTGTATGTAAAACCTACACCCCATGTCCTTTTTATATACTAGAGGATTAGGGTTTACAAATCTCTACTAAGGACTAACTAATAAATCTTCTTTTTCAAGCAAGTCCCTCCATCTTTTTGTAGGTTTCCTTCTTGTCACTTTAAGTCCTTGATATTTCATTCTTTATTGTTTTGTATCATCAAATCAATAACCCATCAATCTTCCCCTATTTGATGATGACAAAACAAACACGGTTCTTGTACGAACTCCCCTAAACGAAGTAGCAGAAGTTGAGATAATAAAATCTCACCATGAATGAAACATTCTTGTCTTCCTTTGTCTTCCCCTTAATCCATGCCACGCCACTTCAACATCTCTTCCCCTTTTTGTTACTATCCAAATAGGGAACGTATGCAAATAATGATCTTGACCACCACGAACCAATATCATACTTCCAATCTAAGCCGTCCAATGTTTCAAATTGCCCTCCATGAAGAACACCAAAATGCTTACTAAAAATGAATCCAAAACAGTAGAAAACTCCAACTAGCAATAGTAATAATGATCAACAGTAGTAAAAATCAAATACTTCCCCTTGAGTGGTGCATGAACATCAAATGATTCTTCAAATCTGTAAGCTCTTTGTAATGATCACTTGTGAAGAAAACCAAATATAGCGAATTTGATAAAGAAGTAAAACAACTCAAACTTGTATCTTATATCTTGCACTATAGAAGACATTGAACGTATACCTATGTATAGGGAGACCTCAATCTCTTGACGATAATCACTGAGCACAATAACGTCACTCCTTTAAGTGTTATGTCATTTCTTTGTCATAATCATTGAAGCACGAACAAGTTACCTTAAAAGTAGCTATGATCCTTTTAAGATATGATAAAACACGTATCCAAGTAATTCCACTTCATCTTCAAAGAAGTGATAAATAATCGTCTTCGTAATCAATTATGCAATAAATCCAAATCCGAGCCTTTTAAAACCTTTAAGAACAAATTCCAAATTTTCTTGTGTGTGTGAAACAATATCATGTCTTGTGTGTGTAAACCATCCGAACTTCAAACTTATCATGCTCAACTTCCCCTCAAGTCGAAAACAAGCCTACTAGCAACACTTTTTCTGTCACTAAATTGTCGCTAATCTGTGACTATCATGATTACTCCTTCCTCCCAAATCAGTTAGTGACAAAAATTTTGTTGCTGAACTATTGCTAAACTGTCTCAAATCAAAGAGCAGTACTTTGTGTCCAAGCACTACTTTTATCGAGCAGTACTTTCGTCCATGAGCAGTACTTTCATCCAAGCGCAGTACTTTCGTTTAACCATAAGTATAAACATTAATCTTTTATATTTTGTTCGAGATCCTCTATTCCAACCAGCCTTCAATCAATAACCAATAACCTATTCACCAATAAAATCAAATAAAAAGCACCGACCCCATAAATTAATTCGGATGACATAGTTGCAAATTTATATTCAGCCTGAACCTTATATCACATGTAAAGAATTCACGTGATTACAGATCACCACTAGTAGCCTTCCTTTTCGTGTACAAAATAACTAGTACTACACGTACACACAAATCAATATCTGACATCCATGTGACCTCCTTGGTCGAATGCCAAAACAAAAGTAAATCCCATTATATCCATAAAAAGCCAATCCCACGTGATAACTTGAATCAATTTCCATCGTGGGTCCCAAAAATATAGTATCATCAAATTAATACCGTCCGATTAACTAATCACCAATCAAAAACCATGAAAACAGTATTCTCTGTTATCCCATATGCGTATACCGATGTGTACAGCACCAAAACGTCACTATCAAAACTCTTGATCTCAACAAACAATTAATGCGTACGAGGTACAATTATAATAAATCAACCAATCAGGAATAGAAGTAGTACCATGCTTGTCGACAACCTTCCAATTAGTACAAATCAATTAATTATTTAATGTACCGTATAATCTTTTTGTAACCCTTTTATCGCCACATCAATTTTAAGACTTTTGCAAATCTGCTTCTGTCGACAATCAGTAAACCTTTTTCTTCATAAAAAAACGACACAAAAACCTTGTAGATCCCTATATCAAGAGCTCCCCGCTCTGATACCAATTGATAAGATCGTTTATAAGCTCAGCTAGGGATCAATAACAAAGACTAATAACATGCACAGCGGAATAAACTAATCAATTCTTTATTATTGAACAAGGTTTTTCAATCACTAACACTAACTAATCTTAGACGTTTATAGGAACACGTCTAGATAACTAAACTACTAACCTAGGCGTTTACAAGACTATATGCCTAGGACACACACACACCTTTAAGTCGACTACATCTTGGAAGACTTGTATGTAAAACCTACACCCCATGTCCTCTTTATATACTAGAGGATTAGGGTTTACAAATCTCTACTAAGGACTAATTAATAAATCTTCTTTTGCAAGCAAGTCCCTCCATCTTTTTGTAGGTTTCCTTCTTGTCACTTTAAGTCCTTGATATTTCATTCTTTATTGTTTTGTATCATCAAATCAATAAACCCAGCACTAGATTCTTTGCCAACCTCGTCACATAATGACCTCCACATATGTTGCTATTGCCCTTTATACTCGGAGCTCTCCTAGAAAAATATTCGGCTATAATCCAAGCCGCATTCCCATCCTTGGACTCCTCCAACAACTTCATTACCCATGAATCCGGCTTTTGGCATTTGTCCCTGCTTCCTACTCTATGGAACGTCCCCCATACTAGCAACTTGTGTAGGATTATCAACAATGGATTCTTTAGGGTTGAAGAATTCCTACGAGTACAAGAAGGATCTCCCACATGATTCCAATATGCTAAGACACTTGGGTAATCTTTCTCAAACCTCTTAAGCCTCAAAAAATGAATTTCAAATAATCGATGACTAACCTCATCCGGCTCGTACAATCCAAGAGCAACCGCAAACCCTGGCAAAGTGTATGCATGATCCCGTCCACAAAGTCTAAACTAAATACAAATTTCATTCATGATGTTGCGCAGGTTTACCTTTCTTTCAAAGTACATTGTTGAGAAGAACTACAAACACCATTCACGATAAACATCTTCATGAATGCTAAAAGCTCTCTCCCAAGAAAAATCCTCGAACGAGTCTCCATCATTCGGATAAACATAAGACATCCGCATCATACTCTTCAGCTCAGTTTCACACTCATACTCATTAAACAAATCCCAATCTATCAACTTTGGAACTGAAATTTTCCTAGTTTGCAACTTTGATAGGCGTTCCCTAAAAGCGTGTTTTTCCTCATTGGTAAGATCTTTAAACTTCAGGTTCTCATTACCTTCAGCTCGCATGCTATATGTAACTTTCTTCCGCGCATTCCGTTGACAATACTTGGTTATGAGCGGGATCATTGGAATCTATGTCGAGCTCGAACAACCTACAACATTTCTCTGTAGAAATCATAAATATAAGTTAATATAAGAGTGTTAGAACCAACGATAAAGTTTATAGAAGCCCCTAAGGTCAATTTCAAACTTTGCAACATTTTTCTGCCGATTGGCTCCTCCCCTGACCATGTTCCAACCGATCGATTACGTTGCGCAGCCGATTCGATTGTAAGTTCTGCAGTAGGCTATGGCCTTCCAATTAACTTCCCACTAGATTTTTCCAATTCTAATTCACTCCTACACTTCCTTTGAACATCACTAATGATTTCAACAACCTCAATTTGCTCTTAATTAACATCCTCCTATCACTTGTTCATCATTATTAGAACACAAATAAAAACTCAACTTCAATTCCTCGATTAATTGTTCTAGCAACAATGTGGCATCTAAAATTCACTGAAAATGCATCATATAACAACTAGGAATCATCAATTGCAACTTAATTTGATTCAAGACTACAACCTAATTGAATCCGAAAATTCAATCAACTAATACTCATCCAATGATGAATCAATCATTATAATTCTTTTTGCAATGCATTCCTACATCAATGACCCACTTAATTCCAAAAGATTACATCTTAATTTGAATCCCATCAAAAACCCACAATCGGTGACCTAATTTGCAATTCGAATCAAAAACTCAAATTAAACCTTAATTAAGCTAATTGATTGCAGATTCTTACTTGTTTAAGTACCATGATGAACTTCTAATTCTCCCAAAACCTTCAAACAACTACTTTGTGGTCGAATTTTTGAAACCCAAATGGAGGATTAGTGTGTGTGTGTATGTGTTTCTGGAAAAATTGTTATTTTTTGGCACTTATACTTGCTTCCAACCGATCGGTCATGGACACAACCGTTTCGGTTTGCATTTTTGCAGAAATTTTACCTTTTAAACTTTACTTGGCCATTTTACCTATCAAGCAAAAATTATTTTACTCAAAAATTCGATTAAATATGCACACAACAATTATCCAACCATTTGCAAATTCCATCAATATCCAAACTACTAACTCTTCATCATCCCTCAAAATATTCGTGTTTCAAGATATCTTCGCTTTGAAACTTCCCCGTTAACTCACGATATGTTTCATGGGTCTTGAATTTCCTAACAAAGTTCCTTACACTTGGGCATAATATGTCAAATTTCACATGCCACTCTCCATCACCTTCCTCTCTCTTGTACACACTTTCTCCTTCGGGTCCCCACTCTAAGTTTTTCAATTGCACGGGAAAGGATCCAAGAAAGTCCGTAAGCTTTTTATACACAAGAATATTCTTAAAAGGGTTGTAAAAAGCTTCCATTGCAAGTGCTCTCTCCATTTCGTCTTCTAAATCAAAGTACGGTGGGACAAGTGGTCCATACATAGCATTTCCATGGTCATCACGACCCACTTCAAAACAAGTCAAATCATCATTATCCAAAAATTCCAAGTCCTCCATGAACTCCAAAACTTTACCTCTTGGTTTGGGATAATATGTTTGTTTGGCAATTCCGTCATCAATGGTCATTGTTCCCCTTCCAATGTCAATTATAGCTCCACACGTTCAAAGAAAGGGTCTTCCAAGCAAAAGAGGTAAACTCTTATCGACCGAAATATCCAAAACAAAAAAATCGGCTAAGTAAGGTTGATAACCGATTTGTACCCTTACATTCTTAACCTCACCCATAGCCTTGGCTTGAGAGTTATCGGCCATTGTTAACTTCGATTGATTCGGTTGAGGATTTCTAAGCCCCAAATTCTTAAATAGCGGATATGGCATGACATTAACACTTGATCCGGTGTCCGCTAAGGCATATATCGGAGTGGTACCGTTTACTTTGATTGGTAGAACAAAGTTTCCCGGGTCACTCTCCTTTCTTGGCCTCCCCCTAAACAAAATTCAATCCCTTTCTTCCTCCATGAGGTTTTTGTCTTCCAAACGAGCTCTTGCCAACACCACCGCATCGAGTTTCTTGCGGTACATAACATAATCTTGCAAAACTTCAATGACAGCTTTCTTTTCATTTAGCTCAATGAATTTTTGCTCTAGGTTCTCAAGAATAGACTCCTTTTGCTATTGTGTCAAAGGTTTAAAGGTGTTTGGTGAATGGGGTGGTGATGGTGTGAAATCTTGGCTTTTGGTGGTGGTAGTGGTTGGGGTGAGTTTATTTGATTAAGTTTTCTTCCTATTCGCTTTGCCCATCTTCACAACCTCCACATTTTCATTCTTACGATACTCCATATTTCCACACAACTCCGTTAGCATATCCTTCACATTCTTCTCCTCCTCTAAATCTGTGATATTGATCCTCATTTCACCAAGAGCAAAGTCCAATTGGCACTTAATCGTCACTACAAAATCACGTCCAAAACAAACATCCGGTTCGTCCGCGTTACCTCCTTCTAAAACCACAAAATCAACTTCAAAAATATGGTCATAGATATTGATGCGTAGATTCTTGACAATTTTTCTTCCATACCCTTCGTAATCTAGCCGACCATGGCCAATCTTGTCAAGTACCGTGTCAACAATGTAATTATCCCCATATGCCATGTTGAGCTGGGCATCCCAAGCACTTACTCCTTCGATACTACAAGGTGTTCCAAACCGCATGAAAGGTGAGTCATACCCCATGAGAGGTGCTTGAGTGAATATCACTACCTTATTCTTCTTGGGAACACGAACTTTATTCTCCCTGACTTCTTCCAAACACTCCGTTCCAACGGCTAACTCCTTCTTGCTCTTCTCCAAGATGTTTCCAATTTTCTCCAAAGAACTACCAGTGTCTTTGAACATTTCATCCAAATTTCGAAGATACTCCGAAATACCACTCAAACTATCCATATTATACTTATCTAAACAAAACCAAAGCAAAACAAAAACAAAACACCCAAATTATTAACGTTAGAGTTAGTTCCAATCAAAACAAACTATAGAAATACATTCTAAACAAGTAAAGACACTTATTAAAACTAAACACAAAAGCTAAAACTTGAAATTAAGAAACTAAAAAAAATGTTAACGAGAGCTCCAACCGATTCGGTTGGTGGTATGCCTCAGAACAAATTTACCCAGTCGAATAGGTTGCGGGGCGCAGCCGATCGGCTCCGGTGAATATCCAGATTTTTTTATATATTTTTTTTATAATAATTAAATATTAATAAAAGACAATTAATTAAAAACTTTAACTCTAATAAATATGACTACTCATTTACCCATTAATTAAAAACTTTAAATATACTAATTAAGCATAAACAAGATATTAACTAAATTTTAATTACCAATCAATATAACTAACTAAAACTTCTAAAAACTGAAAATTAAACTAAGACATTAAACTAATTAAGACATAATTTAATAAAAATTAAGTAAAACTAAAAATAATCTATAACTTAAAATTTTAAAAATAAGAAAAACAAACATAAGCAAGCATCTATACTAGCCTAAAAATTAAAAATACCATGAATTAAGCTAAACACTAAAACACATAACACTAGATTATCAAGGAACTGGAAAAAGAATAACATAAATTTTTTACGAGAGGTCCAACCGATTCGGTTGCTTGCGCAGCCGATCGGTTGGCCTAAAAAACCAACTTTTTATTTTTCTCCTCTTTCAAAAACAATTCAAACTAAACTCAAACAATATCAAAAATACAGAAAATAACAAACCAAAATGAATCAAATCCCCGGCAGCGGCGCCAAAAACTTGATGTGCTTACTGTGTGCAAGTTTTAAAAATTTATAAACACGATTTAACCGGGTAATTACTTTTAACACATACGAGCAAGTATACTCGTTCGTGATAGCAAAGGTGGGTAAGTCGAGATCGTCCCAAGGGATTAGCGTTTAGTTTTTTAAATTGTTTGAGACAAGAAAGCTTGTCAAGGCTTCCTTCAAAGTGATGCTTTTTATAAAATCCAAATTAAAGAAACATATACTTGTGTGAACTCCATAGTCAATTATAAAGAGTGTTCATGAAAGCTTGGTGTAAACTTGATGCAATACACAAATCATAAGCAAATGATTTTCAATCCATGGTTTATGTTTTGTAAAAATCATTTAAGAATAAAAACACATAGGTAATCCTTTCGGTCCTTAACCCAATGATTATTCTTTAGAAAATCCATTTGTTTGTAAAAGATTCTTATTCAACTTTTTCTTACGAACACTTTCGACCTTTACGTGATGAAATCGTTTCTAGTCTTGTTTTAACAAGTAAATATGATGAGTGTCAATCATCATATCCCCATACTAGTTTGTCACTAACGTTTTGGAATGAAACATAAGAGAAATCCTTTTGGTCCTTTATCTTGAAAATGTTTTACCAACAAATTAAACAAGACTAGTAGTTATTCCAACAAACTCATTAAACAAGATCATTTACATGCATCACATATATAAGAACACTCCTACAATTGCCTACATCCTTACACACAAGTATACTCAAGAATTAATCCATTAAAACCATAACATAACACAAGTAGTAACCATGTAATTCATATAATTCATAAGAATAGAGATTCATGACAAAGTTCATAAGAATACCTGAACTTCGGATTACAAGAACTAGAAAATTGTGGAACTATAGCAACCACGCGCCTCCAATCGCCTTATACTACCCGTATAACTCCAAATGACTACCAAATGGTTGAGCTCACCACACTCCTGGACGTTTTACAGACGAAATAGGACTTTTGGGATGAATAAAAGTGGTTGGTAATAGTCTTGGTGTAAGCTTATTACTCGTTTGGGTGTGTTACACTAAACTACTAAGTCTAGGTGCATTATATAGCTATGAACTCTTCACCAACAAGCCAAAAAATGTCTACAAGGAGTTATTAACTAGAAATGATCGGACTCTAATGATTAATAGAAGTTATGGCATCAATAAATGAGAGAAAATGTAAATGCAGCTTCCCCAGCCGGATCGGTTGTGAAGCATCCGATTTGGTTGCGTTTTGACCATTTTCCATCCGATTCGGTTGCGGGCTCCGATCGATCGGCTGGATGCCTTTCGTACAGCGTAATTTGACTTTTCATGACTTTTCTTGATGCATGCCTTTTTCCTTGCTTTCGATACTGATTTCCAAGATAAAACTTGACATTTATTTGATGTAGATACTTAGAAATCCTTGTGCTTCCAATCATCGAGTCCTTGAACCTTCTCACATATCTTTCTTTCTCTGGAATTATCTAAATGTGCATGAAATCGTCATTTCTTCGCCTTTTATGATACCTGGCTACATTTACATACAAATACGCTTCTTTTGCACTTTTGCAACAATTATGTGTAAATATAACCGATTACCATACACAAAACTAACAATAACGCTACTAAAAACATACTCATTCTGAGTGTTATCATACTCCCCTGATTAGCTCGGTAGGATATGTATGAAGTTGCGGTTAAATCTTCTTCCAAGAAGAATGCATAAGTAATAAACCTCATCTAATGTGTGTTTCTTCTTCTTGTTCAATATAACCTGCACACTTATAAGAAAACAAACGAAACCTCCGCGTAAAATCGGCAGTAAAACTATATATGACACATAACTACACTAGAAAGCAAGTAAGATATTATGCTTGTGGAATGGATGCTTGCAGTTTTTCTGGAAAAATTTAGTGTTAATACAAATAAGCCGTAAAAATGTTTATTTATATTTTACGGTCTTCTGATGTTTTTCCGATAACAAACGTAAAATCATTTTAACGAAACAAATAAAATACGTAAATGGTTTGAGCCAATATTTTTCTAACACACTTACGTTTTCACATAAAACACTAAAATAAGTATAAGTGATTTTATGATTTAGTAATACATATGTCCAACAACTAGTGTTTATATATTGGGCAAATATATACATAACTAGTATGTATTATAATAGGTAAAAACTACAACCCATGGAGGATATCCATAACCCATGGTATTGACCCATACCCATTTGACTAGATGCATTGCATCTATTAGGTACATTGTATCTAATAAAATACCCATGGACCAACCCATAACCCATGACCCATGACCCAAAACCAAAATCCCCATGGGCAAAGAGGAGCATCCCACGGATCCCTAACATTACACTAGACGGATCCCTTAAAGGTGGGATCCGTGGGATCCGTGGAACAGTAGTTGTTTCTCCTCTATAAATAGTGAGCCATTTCTTCCTTTTGGGTTGCCACTCCCACACATACTTTCCCCACGTATTGTAACACTCTAACCACTTATCCTAAGGGATCTTTCTATGTAGTTTGTCTTTTGTTTTTGTATGATTCTCTAGGTTCCTCTTAAAGGCAAGATCACCACTTCTTGAAGTCGATCAAGCTCAATTCCATGAGTTGCCATGCTTCGTCATCATCAAGACTACTGAGGTTCTCTTGTTGATAGTTCTTTCTTCCTCCATAGAAGTGTTGTGTCGAAGGCATTAGTGATGGATGCCGAAAGAGTCAAGACGAAAGCATTAGTGAAAGGTGCTTACCGTCCGTATCAAAAAGCATTAGTGAAGAATGCTAAAGGTGTCAAGACGAAGGCATTAGTGAAAAGTGCCAAGCGTTTGTGTCAAGGGCATTGGTGAAAGATGCCTAGGAATCAAATCAAGTGGCATTAGTGAAGAATGCCAAGGTCGTATAATCGATGAGGTGCATCGTTATACAAATATTGATAGTTTGTTTCCAAGGATGTTGATATCCTTGATGGTATTGTAATAAGGAGTGGGTCTCCTTTGTGATTAGGTGTTGTGTAGTGTTGGGTAGTAGTTCCTCCATTGTAATGGAACTCGGTACTTAGCCTAGTACTGGATAAAGGGTAGGTGACGTTGTGGTAGGTGTGGTTCACCTTGGTGAAAGAACCCGGTGGTTAGCCTAGTACCGGAAAAAGAGTAGGCGACGTTGTGAAGGCTTCTCCGCCATAAGGAGTTGGTGTCGTGTAGTGATTACGAACTCGAGTAGGTGACTCGGGAGTGGAGTAGGCAAGGAAGGTGTCCTTGTAGCCGAACCACTATAAATACTCGTGTCGTGGTTATGTGCTTCTTACTTTATATCTTTCATTACACTTTTATATATCTATCTATCAACGTCCAACATACACATCTAAGTAGATTGATAAAGCCGATCTAAATATTTTAAAACATAGTTTTAATTGGTAAAACTATTCAACCCCCCTTCTAGTTTTCCACAATTGGTATCAGAGCTTCGTTACCAAGTTTCTTAGAGTATGTTGTACTTTGAAAACTTGATACGATCCGTGTATGTTTGAAAACTACAAAGAATGATTTTTTTTTCATGTTTTAAAAATCATTATAGTGTTAATGTTGGACAATGATAGAATGTTCTAATATTTTCCTTGTTAAGAATTCTACATACTTGGATTTGGGCATACTAAGAAGATCATGAAGAAACTATCTAAATATTTCTTTTCGTAAAAAGAATGTTTAGCATTGTTTTCCTCATACATAGATCTGGAGATTTTAAGAAGATCACAAAGCATTTTCTCTAAATATTTCTTTCCTTAAAAAGAATATTTAGCAAAGGTATGATTGTTAATAATTTTTATTAAAATCATCATCAAGAATAGTATTCTTTGATTGATTTATATAGACTACACTACTAATCTGTATTAATGATATCTCGGTTATTCGATAGCCTCAATCATTATTCATCACAAAAGGATTATTGACACTTCATATATGTCAATGAATATCCATGTGAAATTTCTTATATTATGATAAAATGGGATTTTATCATAATCTTTGAAAAACCTCCCAAGAATTATGACTAATTCATAAAAAGGGAATCACGTCAAATAGGATTAGTATTAAACCATCAAAACCCCAAATCACAAGTTATAGAGCTTAAACATCAAACTCTAGGCATTTTAGAACTCCCAAACCAAAGTTATCAAGGAATGCTTAAACTGATTTTTGCTGTCATGCCGGATCCACGAGCTTGAACCGATCGGATCCCTAATGAGAGGATCCGTGCAATGTAAGACAAACATAAGTTAGAAATGATCACTGTGGAAGTTCCACAACCACTTTCCTTTCAAAGAATCATGAACAAAAACCCAATTACTGTTCACAGGAGCAATTTTATCATTTCCTTCAAGCATAACAATCTCTTCTGTAAGTATAATCTTCACTACATTGTTAATTTAATTCCTTGATTTCTAGGATTACAATTTCTTCATCTTTAAAAGTTGGGTTCAAATGGGTTTATCATAATTTGTTACCACATTGTTTTCTAAGATAATCTAAATCAAAGAATTAACATTGTTAATACAAATTAAACTCATTTCTTGAATTCAATAAAGATGATTTTAGCAAAATTGTGATCAAACCCTTTAGGCTACTATTCATAATTAACACTACATTGTGGTTGTGTTGTTTAGGAACAATCATGCCAAGTAACCGACAACATGACTATCAAGATACCGCCCATTACATTCCAATGTACCATAGAAAAGATGGACTTAGCCCGGAAGATAGGAAAGCTTTCAAAATGCTCGAAAAGAGACTTTTTCATGAAGGTCGTGTAGTAGAACCATCGTTTCTTGCTAACACCGACATCCGACAAGTTTTTGGGACCATTGGCTTTGATTGTTTATTGGACATAAACGAACAAATTTGCCCGGTTTTCGTACTCGAGTTCTACAAGACACTGAGGATAGTTAGAAATGATGATGGGTCCATCTCAATTGTCTTCATCATAAATGAGCATGAGTACACCCTTTCACTTGTGGAGTTTGGAAGAATACTACGGGTTCCATATCAAGGAGTTTGCATGTTTTCCAATGAATGGACTTTGGCGGAGATACACGATATGGTTGATCACCATGAAATCTACCACATGAGAATCCCGGAAGCAACCACGGTGAGGGACACCGTGTTCATGCCAAGAGCATCCCCATCGAGGGTCACTAGAAAGTCAAAAGTGATCTATAGGGATCCTTTCCAAATGGAGCTCTCCGAGATGTATGCCTTGTATAGGAAATGGGAAGTTGTGGTGAGGGAGAATGTGTTGTGCTTAGGAGGGAACAAGGATCACCCCAATGCATGCCTAAGTTTCATGATCTATTGCCTAGTGACCGATACTCGCTTCAACCTTGCATACTACATGATTAAGAGAATGGCAAGCGTCAAAAGCATGGACAAAATGGTGCTCCCATATGCAATGCTCCTATCCCGTCTTGCAAACTTCATCTTTGCCTTAGATCATTCTCCGTACTCCTATGATCATAGCTTTTGCAACAAAGTTATGGTGTCATTGACCGAGGTTAGAACTACAAGGTTTATGGTGGAAGGCAAAAGGCCTCACCCACCCACGGATTCCTCGGATGAACGGGAGAGGCAAAGAGAAGGTGAAGGTAGTAGGAACCCACTCGGAAACACTGATCTCGACCCTTTGGACTACATCAATCAATTGCCGGACATTCCTAGCCCATCACAAGAATGGAAACAAACCAAGGGGATCTTCAAGTGCTTCGCCAACTTCTTGAAGAAAAAGAAGTAGAGATGGTGTGATAAAGAGTGGAGGAGGGATGAAGACGGGGAGTGGTGGAGAAGTAAGGTAAGGTCATAGGACCTTAATTTGTGAAAACAATTTGAAACAATGGGTTGTAACATCTAAACAATATTATGTAGAGTAGGATGTAGTATGTAGCTATTGCCATAACTTGGCATTGAACAATCTTAACTTAGGAACATGTAGGATGAGATTTTACGACTTCTTGAAATCATTCAAGTAGTCGTCGTCACTCATCTTTAGGTACCTTTAGCTCCCCCACACTTGCTATGCGTTATACTTGATGTGTTCTTGCATTTAGTCTTTGTAAAAACAACTAGGAGAAGCATTTGCTAAGAGTGCAAAAACTGCACATTTGCTGAAAGCCTTCTGATCTGCAGTAGGCGGATCTCAGCGTTGTGACTAGCCGGATCCCTCCCAAGAGGGAACCGTGGGATCCGTGACTACAGATGAGCAATACAGGCTTCCTTACATAAAAAACAGCTCACTAGATCACCTCACACTAGTCAAACATAAGACCTTAGAACCAACTAAAGTCTTCCTCAAGCATTTGAAAGCTTCACACTCACCCATAGCTTACCTAGGATCTATTTCAATGTGGATTTATCAACTCAACAAAACTCACCATATTTCCGCTCCAACGCTCACACATTATTCCTCACATCTCAATACACTTAGTTTGATATTTCTATCAATTTTAGCAAATTGATTTTAGTCACTTTTAACTCTAAAATAGGCTTGAAACTAGTTTTTTTTATTTTTCTTTATTTTTCAAGAACTTATCAAATTTCTCTTGAGCTATCATCCGACTTCTAGGACCAATTACCACCATTTTTTAATTTCAAAACAAATGGTATCCTTCTCAAGCACTTAGTTAGACTATCTAAAGTCCACTTTCCTAGCTAAAACCATCATTAAGCATTCTCACTCTTTATGGTTGAGCATTTAAGACATCCACCACTTAAGACATCAAAGGAAAGTAAAAACCTCAAAATACATAGGCACTAGACATTACAAGAAGCATAATCATTTCATCACATATCTGTCTGACAGACGGATCCCTGGTTTATAACCAAACGGATCCCTGGTGAGAGGGATCCGTGGGATCCGTGTCTACAGAAAGACCCCAATCAGCTCTTCTCTTCAAATTTTAGCCACATTTGGTAATCTAAACACCTTTAGCCAACATTTAATGTTATCCTAGAACTGAACAATATCTCAACTGACCTTAGTTCATGCTTAATCCCCTTAGTGGTCATGAATTTAATGTCTTAACTCTAAATCATCCTTTATAAACCAAACACCCTTGAGGCTAAGTCATCATTCTTACCTAGTACTCAAAAATCAGCAATTAGAAGCTCATATTGCATTCTCACCATCACCATGACTAAAGCACTTAGCAACAACTCTTCAACCAAAGGTTCATCCAAAAGGAATGGTTATATGATTCATGAGAGTTCATCCACCGAATCATCTCCCGTAAGAGATAACAATGCTAGAATCCCACCTCAACAAACCCACTCAACAATTGCTAAGAAACCCGCAAGAATTAGCATTAAACCTCTTGGGATAGAAAAGGGTTCATCTAGCTCAAAACCAAACATAGCTAGCTCTAGCAAACCGTCTAAGCCTTAATTCATAGAGCATGGACTACACTCTTTCACCGAGCCTATCTCTCACCCAAATCTTTATTCATTTGAGCATTTACCACCAAGAATCTCCCAATCACCAACTTTCTCGTTAAATAGGGAACCACCTACAACACCATCAACTCCATCATTGGAGACAAGAAATCACCAAGGACTTGATCATATGGAGGAATTTCCATTACCACCACCCTCATTTTTAGTAGAACCTCATCCTACATCTCTCAATGAAACCCCACCATCATTCGTAGAGCCTCATCAAAACATCCAATTTCCTCCGGTTCCAAATCAAGACAATAATTGCTCAAATTGTCTAATCACCCAAGGACTTGTTCAAGAAGTACGAAATGAGTTACATTTCATGTTTAATCATCTTCTTAAAAGATTGGACCAAATCAACAAGTCTACTCATCCTTAGACTCAAGCACATTGTTGCTTCTTAAGTTTTAAGTAACTTACTAGTATTAATAGATTAAGTATTACGTGGCTAAGTCATTCTCTTATTTTTAGAGATTTGTTGATTATCTCTTATATTTTATTGAATGATACTTTATATGCCATATTGGTTTGAGAATATGTGTGTTGCTTGAATATACATCTCGCTTTGATGTTTCCATTATTTGTTATATCATCGTTGCTGTATTCTGTCATCAGATAGACGGATCCCTTGAAATTGCCTAGACGGATCCCTCCAAGGAGGGAACCGTGGGATCCGTGCAATAGAAGACCATATTTCTACTAACTTGAGTCTTATTTGCAAGAAATTATGCACTATATACTTGTTTTTTAACCTTTATTTTGTAGATTTTCAAAATACACATGAAGACTTTGACACCCTAAGCTAGGGGAGCTTTGTGTCAAACCATACATTGCAAAACCATTTGCAATACAATCCTCATATGGATTACATTTCGTTACATCCCCTTGCAAAGTTGCAATCATTAAGGGGGAGCATTATCGTCACTACGACGAAACCATTTGCAACCATAGTTGCAATACATTAGCTTAGTAGTTTTTATTTACTTGACGCCCTCACAAAGGGATGGACTCGTCAATGGGGAGTTAAGACGATAACTCTTCCCGTCACTTGCACTCTATATTTTTTCTTTTCTTCAACTCAATTCATCAGATTACTACAGGGATGAACCCAATCCGGAATATGAACCATATTTTACATGTTTTTCTTAAAACATTGTGTTAATTTCTTTTCGACGCTCTTTTTGTTTCGACAAAAAGGAGGAGAAGAGAGTAAGAACTCCAATTCGAACTTTTACGAATTTTAGTTTTTCCTTAAAATAATTTTAAGGTTTTGTCATCAACAAAAAGGGGGAGATTCTTAATACAAATAAGCCGTAAGAACGTTTATTTATATTTTACGATCTTCTGATGTTTTGTCGATAACAAACGTAAAATCATATTAACGAAACAAATAAAATACGTAAATGGTTTGAGCCAATAGTTTTCTAACACACTTACGTTTTCACATAAAACACTAAAACAAGTATAAGTGATTTTATGATTTAGTAATACATATGTACAACAACTAGTGTTTACATATTGGGTAAATATATACATAACTAGTATGTATTATAATAGGTAAAAACTACAACCCATGGAGCATATCCATTACCCATGGTATTGACCCATACCCATTTGACTAGATGCATTGCATCTATTAGGTAGATTGTATCTAATGAAATACCCATGGACCAACCCATAACCCATGACCCATGACCCATAACCCATAACCAAAATACCCATGGGCAAAGAGGAGCGTCCCACGGATCCTTAACATTACACTAGAGGGATCCCTTAAAGGTGGGATCCATGGGATCCGTGGAACAGTAGTTGTTTCTCCTCTATAAATAGTGAGCCATTTCTTCCTTTTAGGTTGCCATTCCCACACATACTTTCCCCAAGTATTGTAACACTCTAACCACTGATCCTAAGGGATCTTTCTATGTAGTTTGTCTTTTGTTTTTGTGTGATTATCTAGGTTCCTCTTAAAGGCAAGATCACCACTTCTTGAAGTCGAGCAAGCCCAAGTCCATGAGTTGCCATGCTTTGTCAACATCAAGACTACTGATGTTCTCTTGTTGATAGTTCTTTCTTCCTCCATAGAAGTGTTGTGTCAAAGGCATTAGTGAAGGATTCCGAAAGAGTCAAGACGAAAGCATTAGTGAAAGGTGCTTAACGTCCGTATCAAAAAGCATTAGTGAAATGCTAAAGGTATCAAGATGAAGGCATTAGTGAAAAGTGACAAGCGTTTGTGTCAAGGGCATTGGTGAAAGATGCCTAGGAATCAAATCAAGTGGCATTAGTGAAGAATGCCAAGGTCGTATAATCGATGAGGTGCATCGTTATACAAATGGTGATAGTTTGTTTCCAAGGATGTTGATATCCTTGATGGTGTTGTAATAAGGAGTGGGTCTCCTTTGGGATTAGGTGTTGTGTAGTGTTGGGTAGTAGTTCCTCCATTGTAATGGAACTCGGTACTTAGCCTAGTACCAGATAAAGGGTAGGCGACGTTGTGGTAGGTGTGGTTCACCTTGGTGAAAGAACTCGGTGGTTAGCCTAGTACCGGAAAAAGAGTAGGCGACGTTGTGAAGGCTTCTCCGCCATAAGGAGTTGGTGTTGTGTAGTGATTACGAACTCTCGAGTAAGTGACTCGGGGAGTAGAGTAGGGCAAGGAAGGTGTCCTTGTAGCCGAACCACTATAAATACTCGTGTCGTGGTTATGTGCTTCTTACTCTTTATCTTTCATTACACTTTTATATATCTATCTATCAACGTCCAACATACACATCTAAGTAGATTGACATAAGCCGATCTAAATATTTTAAAACATAGTTTTAATTTGTAAAACTATTCAACCCCCCTTCTAGTTTTCCAAATTAAGACCTTGGAATTTCCAAAAATTTATAAACTGCACAGAAAACAAAAACCGATCATTCTGTTTCTACATAGCCTTACGTCGTCAGGCTTTAATCCTGACGCCGTCAGGTCGTCCTGACAAAAACTGGTCTGCTGCGTTTTTCTGGAAAAATTTTAGAAAAATTACATCATTAAAATCTGGAAAAATTCCTGCAAAACATCTATTATGACTCGATACAAGCATTTCACTCTAACAAACACACATATATATCAATTCAATTATTGTAATCCTCATGTTCATGTTATTAAAAACTTATGTGATCTTCCCTACCCTTATCTTTTTGTAAAATACCTTTATATGTAATTAAGACGAAGTTAAAGACAAAATAAAGCATTTTCATAAAGTCTAACATGAGAATAAACAACAATGAAAAAGATATATAAGCACAAAAATTGAAAAACAAAACAAGCAGACAATTAAGCATGGGTTGCCTCCCACGAAGCGCTTTTATTTATTTATGAGTCTTGTAGCTAGACTCGAAGCCGTGCTCCTACGTCATCTCATGCACGCTTGTGTGCCCATATCAAAGCCACTCTAATGTTCTCTCATCTTTCTTATAATCATCTCCTAACTCTAGACATTTTTTATAATGCCTGTCATTCTTTTCATAAGTATGTCTAAGTCCCATTTGTCTGTCTCTTTCACTAAGTAACGAAATAGGAGCCATTCAATTACATGCCTCGATATCTTTGTGTTTAAACATATGGTGTGTACGGGGCATTTGATAGACAAAATCCTCAACATCACTAGAGAATGTAATTAAACCATCAACCATTCGTTCATTCAACTTAGTCATTCTCTTAAAGGGTTTTCCAAATATCAATTGAGTGAGGCTTCCATCAATGAATTCTCCTAAGTCTTCTACAACCATGAATTCTACCAGATAAGCAAGACTTCCAACAAATACGTGCAAGTGAGTGGCCGCGTCAACAACATTATTCCCTTGATAAGCTAACTTGTTTACCTTAATTTTATTGTATAAATTCCTAGAGATTAAGTTTAAAGGTAAAAACGCATTCAAGTAAGCATCAAAACCTTCTAATCTTATCTTGCAAGGGAATTGCATGTTAAAAGGACTATCTTTCTCAATTCTACACCAAGGGTCAAAACTTTGAGAGGGATCTTCTTCCATCTCAATCCTAGCTCCATTGATGACTTCACCATTGTCAATTGCCTCCCCATCATCAAATTCCTCATCGGATTCCGAATCATAGAAAGGACTATTATGTTGCCAATTTATTTCGTTATGCCCTAAGTGATTTCCAAAGTGGTTAACGGGTGAAAGGTTTTGTGGAATTGCATTTACCATTGCGGGGTTTGGAGCGGGTAGTGCAAAGTTTCTTCAGCAAAATATGTGAATCATGGCAAGTGATGAGAATTACGAACAAAAACACAAAGAAGGGGGATAGACTACAAGGAAGCTAATGAAAAATAAAAATAAAAAATCTTACTTGATATGAATCAAGAAAGGGAACCTAAACGAGATAGAAGTCTAACTAGCTATTCTATTCCCCGGCAGCGGCGCCAAAAACTTGATAGAAGGGTTCGGGGTCGAGAAAACCTCCTTTTCTACGAGCAAGCTTTTCAACCCTCTAGGCAGTGAACCTAATCATTGTAGTGTAGTATGAGGTAAGCCTCAGGGATTGATATCGTTCTCTAGGGGAATAGGAATGCTAGAAAAAGATTTATGACAAGAAGGTGGGGTTGAGGATGATCTTTTTATTCTTTTTTATGTTTTTTAGAAAGCAAAGGTAAATATCTCGGGGTATATGATTGGGGGGGTGGTACTTCTACCAATTTCTCTACTTCTACTAATTATCTAATTACTACGGATAGTTTTATGCTTAATTGAGGTGTGCTCGTATGGTGATTAAAGATGTGTTCACTTAGATACTATTACTCCCTAGTTATCTTTTATTGGTCGGTTGAATTGTCATGTCCTTTATCTTAACGCGTTGTATTCCCAAAAGTCGTAGGGGGTTCGTATTCCCTAATTCTATGGGTGTATCTCTCCTATAGGATTCACGGGATCGGCAAGTAAAAAACTATCTCCTCCGAGCATCCTATCGTCATAAAGCACACTTTACGCAATAAATACAATGAAAGCCTAGTTGCACTCCTAAGCTTCAATCAATTAAGACAAGAAACAACCTAACAATAATCAATAACTAGGTTTCATAGATCTAATCAAACATACAAGTAATTTAGCTAGACATGTTAGACAAGCAAGCATACACACAATCAATTGAACATGGGGTAGACATAATGATAAATTGGAATAACAAACTTATCTTGATTTGTAAAATAGGGTATGGGACCCTAGAATACTGTCTAAGTCGGACTACAACTGAGTTAGGGTTTGCTCTCCAAAATTATATATAGATTTACAATCGCGAAGGCGTCGCCTTTTGCTAGCGATGCCACCAAGTCGCCGTCATTAGGGTTTCGTCTGGGCCAAGTCATCGATGGGATGGCGTCACTTGAGAGGTGTGACACCGTCAGTCTTCATGCAGGACGTCGTCTGAACTATGGATCTTGGGCGTCTGGTGTGAAAAGTTTGAGTGACGCCTTCCAGAAATAAGGCGTGATGCCGTCAGGCTTTATGACCAGAAATTCCGCCGAGCCGCCGCGTGCACTTTTTTGATCAAGTCTTCATAGAGGGACGGCATCGTCCTTTGGATGGGACACCGTCAGGTTCTGCTGAGTAGATTTGAGTGTCTTCGATCTTGACTTTGCCATTTTCTTCATGTTTTTGCTCCTTTTTGTCCAAATATGCTTCATTCCAGCATTTTGCTTCCAAAAGACCTAAAAAGTGAAAAGGAACGATTTTAAGCAGTAACGGATATAAAATGTGTCGAATTAGGGCTTAAATGACCCCTTAAAAGCATACGCTTTAAATCCTTATCATAGCACAACTCCAATTCCACCCTAGAAGCATCAGTTTCAATAATAAAAGGTTCATCAAAGCTAGGCATCTTCAAAACTGGTGCATGAGTCATGGCTTTCTTTAATTCTTCAAAGGCAAATTCAGCTGATTCACACCAAGCAAAAGCATTTTTCTTTAACAAAGCTATGAGAGTTTGGCTAATAGCAGCATAATCTCTGATAAATCTTCTATAATAGCCAGCGAGACCCAAGAACCCCCTCAACTATTTTTCAAATTCTTTGGACTTGGCCACTTCTGCATAGCCACAACTTTTGTAGGATTTGTAGCCTATTGGGTTTTTGGTTCTGCCAACAAGAATTATTCTAAGTATGGAACCACTGCCAGTACAACAGATACCACTGCTAGAAGGGTTGGAATCACTGCTCAGGATAAACCACTACTAGTAGAAGTCACGTACCACTGCTATTGTTATAAACTACTGCTAGTATCTTATGTCGGTTTAATATGTAATATTCTAGAATGTCTTGGGTAGGATGTTTTGTATTAGAAAAATATGGTAAATATATTAATCTTGTAGAATACGTAATGTATATTATAAAGGACTCCTTAGCCTATAAAAGGAGGTCCTAGGTTAGAGTTTAATATACGTTTTTGTGATATCTAGAGTTGATACACTTCAAGGTTGTAAACCCTAATACTATTGAGTATTCGTATATTAATAATATATTGAGGTGTTTAGTGATAATCATTGTTATTCTTCTTAAGGTTAAGCACTAGATTCCGCATAGTGTTTAATTGTTTGTGTTTGTTTAGTCAGCTTCTATATTAGATCGTTTGCTCAACTGGGATCAACAAGTGGTATCAGAGCTTGTGATCTAGAAGCTGTGATCAAGAAGAAGTTGTGTTCGATTCAGATTTGTTCTAATTCAACAAGTTCAAGATGAGTGACGAAACTCACATGGTTACTGCCTCTAAGGTACCTATGCTGAAGTAGGGAGAGTATGAGATATGAAAGATGAGGATGATGAAATACATTCGCATGATTGACTACAACATATGGGATGTCATTGTAAAGGGTGATACTCTTCCAAAGATCGGTGATGATGGTAAAGCACTTGGAATTGTCAGTAAAACTGATAAAGCTCAAAGGAAGCTGGAGATCAAGGCTCATAGTATTCTCAGTATGGGAATACCCAATGAGTATTCATTAGACTTTCAAGAGTATGAGACTGCCAAGGATTTGATGGATGCTATTGAACAAAGATTTGCTGGTAATGATGCTACCAGAAAATCCAGGAAGTACATGCTTAAGCATCAGTTTGAAAACTTCTCTGCTCTCAGTGGAGAAAGTCTAGATGGAACTTACAACAGACTACAGAAGCTCATCAGTCACTTGAAATTGGTTGACTATAAGGTTCCTCAAGAAGACATCAACCTCAAGTTTGTTAGAAACTTGGCACCTGAATGGGCAATGCACACAGTTGTTTGGAGCAACAAAGATGACTTTGAAAAACTGACCTTGGATAATCTCTACAACAACTTAAAGGTCTATGAGTCTGAGAAGAATGTAGCAAATTCATCCTCTTCCACTCATAATATTGCTTTTGTGCCTACCAACAACAGGAGTACTCAGGAAACTACCACTGCTACTTATGAAGTTTCCACTGCTAATACTAATGTTTCCACTACTTGCGATAACATTAGTGATGGTGCTATTTGTGCTTTTCTAGCTGATCTCACAACCAGTGTTACAGTGCTGAACCAGGATTTGGATCAAATTGATCCTGATGATCTTGAAGAAATTAATCTTCAGTGGCAGATGGCAATGCTCACATTGCAAGCTAGGATATTTTTGAGGAGAACTGGTAGAGAGATCCAGTAAAATGGTCAAAGAAAAGCTGGGTTTGACAAGAGCAAGATGGAGTGCTACAACTGCAAAAAGAAGAGGCACTTTGCAAGGGAGTGTAGGGCTCCAAAGAGGATTGGTGAAAATTTCAAGAAGGAAACTGAAGATCCAAAGCCTTCTTCAGCATTGGTGGCTCAAGATTGACTTGGTGACTATGACTGGAGTGACCAGATTGAAGAAGGACCCAATGCTGCTTTTCTTGCAAGTGAAGCTTCCAAAATGCACAACTTTGATCTCATGGCATATGCTTCATCATCATCTGGTTCTGATTTTGAGGTATCCAATAGTTCAAATAGTTCTGTTTGTTCTTATAAATCTTGTCGGGATACTTTAGAAGGTCTCAAAGCTGTGATAGAGAGTCTTAGAAAAGAAGTTGAAAGACTTGAATTGGATAACTTAGGTTATAGAGTTGGACTTAAAAATGTAGAAGAAAAACTTGAGTTTAGTAAAAAGTGTGAGTTTGAATATTTTGATAAGATAAACATTCTAGGTGGTGAAGTTGATACTAGAGATAGAGAAATCAATGTACTTAAACAGAAACTTGAAGAAGCTGAAAGTGTAAAACAAGAAGCCCTAGATGATAAAGAGAAACATGTAGTTAGGGTTGAGAAACTAACTTATGCTTCTGATTTAGTGAATAAGTCTATTGGATGTCAATTAATAAAAAAGGGTTCTGGCATAGGGTATACCGAAGTTCCACCACCCATGTTAAGTGGTTATGCACCACCTGGAACTGAGTTGTCATTCAGTAGTGAGTTTAGTTTTAATAAACCTGTAGGTGAAAAAGTAACTCTAAGTCACCTAAGGAAGTAATTGAGAAGTCATCTGATGCACCAATCATTGAAGATTGGGAGTCAGAAAATGAGGATGATAAGTCTGAGTCAACACAATCTATAAAGGAAAACATTAAAAGAGTTGATTCAAAACAAGCTAAGTTTGTGAAACCTAGATTTGGAACACATATCTCTAGGAAAGTTGTTGAGCATAATGAAATTCCTAATGAACAGATGAACAGGTACAAACCTAGGGAAAATCAAATAAACTTTAATGGCTTAATCTCAAATAAAATTGGAAGTGAGTTTAAGTTTGTTAAAAAGGCTTGTTAACAATGTGGTAGTTTTGAGCATTTGCAGAGAAATTGTAATAACTACCAACCACCTGTTTGGAACAAATGGAAGAGGATCAACCATCAAAAATTTTCTAAACAAACTCATCCTCATCCTAACTGTAAAATGGCTCCAAGAGCAGTGTTAATGAGAAATGGCACAACTAAATCTATCATCACTGCTGCACCAAAAGGATTTCCAGCTGCTAGATCAAAAACAGATTTCACTGCTAAGCAAAACGATTTCACTGTTAAGCAAAATATTACCACTGCTAAGGCAAAAGCAGGTACCCTTGTTGTGCCTAAAGTGATAAATGATACAGTAGTAGGAAGTCATTTTTATGCTGTTAAGCCCTCAGCTTACTGGCAATGGAAACCAAAGACAAAGGTCTTAGAACATGTCAGCAGTGCATCAATGGACTTAAAGAAATTTGACTATGTTGATGCACAAGGCAGACCCAAGTCAGTATTGGCTTGGGTCCCCAAAAGGAACTAATTTTTCTATTTTCATGTGCAGGGTAATCTACAGGAAGAGCTAAAGGAAAAAGGAATATTTGACAGTAGTTGCTCTGGGCACATGACATGGGATAAGAGCAACCTTGAGGATTTTGAAGCTTTTGATGGAGGCTATGTGTCTTTTGGCATTGATCCAAAGGGAGGTAAAATTGTTGGCAGAAGGACAATAAAGACAGGAAAGTTGGACTTTGAGAAGGTATATCTGGTACAGGGACTCAAGTACAATTTGTTCAGTGTATCCCAAATGTGTGATAAAAAGAATTTGCTACTTTTTGGGGAAACTGAATGTGTGGTTTTATCACCTGATTTTAAGATGCCTGATGATAAGTATGTGTAGCTTAGGGTTCCTAGGTTAGAAAACATATATTGTTTTAATATGAAAGATGTCATTCCTAACAGGACCTGAACTTGTTTGTTTGAAAAGGCATCAGTTGATGAGTCAAAACTTTGGCATAGAAGGCTAGGTCACTTAAATTTCAAAACAATCAATAAATTGGTGAAGGGAAACTTAGTTAGAGGTTTACCTTCAAAAGTTTTTGAAAGTAAAGATCTTTGTGTGGCTTGTCAAAAAGGTAAACAACATAGAGCCCCTTGTAAGACCAAGACTGTGAACACCATATCTCAACCACTGTTTATGTTACATATGGACTTATTTGGCCCTACATTTGTGAAGAGTTTGAATCATAAGCAGTATTGCCTAGTTATCACAGATGATTATAGCAGATTTTTTGGGTTTACTTTTTAGCATCTAAGAGTGAAACTAGTGAGATCCTTAAGAGTTTCATAACTAAGATAGAAAATCTAGTAAACCATAAGGTTAAAGTAATCAGATGTGATAATGGAATTGAGTTTAAGAATGATGTTATGAATCAGTTTTGTGCGGTAAAGGGTATAGAAAGACAGTTTAGTGTTGCTAGGACACCTCAGCAAAATGGTGTAGCTGAGAGGAAAAATAGAACACTAATTGAGGCTGCTAGAACAATGTTGTCTGAATCTAAGTTACCTAGTACCTTGATAAGGATTTAAAAGGTACCTTTTTTAGGGGTCATTTAAGCCCTTAATTGATCACTTTTGTATCCGTTACTACTTAATTTCGTTCTTTTTCACTTTTTAGGTCTCTTGAAGGCAAATTGCTGGAATGACACTTATTCGGACGAAAAGCCGCGAATATACGAAGAAAATGGCCAAAGTCAAGAATCGAGACACTCAAGTCTTTGGGCCGAAGGGACGGCGTCGAGTTCTATTTGTGACACCGTCGGAACATGTTTTGTGACGACTCAAGAGCCAAATTGCTTATTTACAAGTGACGGCATCGGGTTTTAAAAGAGTAGGCGTCGCGGCTCGGACGGCCTAGATTTGATCCAGACGGTGTCGAGATCAAGGCGGCGGCGTCACAGCATAAGGTGACGCCGTCACAATGATAACGTGGCTAAGACGAAAACTTAATGACGGCGACCCGACGGCGTCACAATTAAAGAGTGACGTCGTTGCAGTTTGTAACACTATATATAGAATCCGAATTTTTCAGTTTTAAAGAGGTAGTTTTTGTGGAGTAAAAACCTAAACCGAACCAAGGTTGTCTTGTACATTATTTTAGGGTTCCATACCCTATCTTACATCAAGATAAGTGTTTTACTTCATTGATTCAATTATGTCTTTAATTGATTGTGTGTATGCTTGCATGTTCTCCATGTCTGGCTAATTTACTTGTGTGTTTGCTTAGGTAATATGAAACCTAGTTATTGATTATTGATTGGTTGTCTCTTATCTTAATTGTGATTGACCTAGTATTGCGATAGGTCATTCGTTGTGTTATTAATGCTTGATTAATCTTTGTGAACCTTAACATATAGTTACTAGTGGAATTGTAGGCTAAACATCCAAAGAATACCTTAGTGTTAAGTTTATGAATCCTAGAGATTTTGTAGTCATTAACCTTTGGTAGCTTCAAAGAGTTAGGGATAAACGCATACCCTACGACCTTAGAAACACAACGTGTTAAGAATAAGGACGTGACAATTCAACCATCAATAGGAGATAACTATGGAGTAATAAAATCTAAGTAAACACATTTTTAATCATCATACGAGCACACAACAAAAGACATAGACTACCCCTAGCTTAGTTAATTAGAATAGATAAGTAGAGTAATTGGTAGAAATACCAACCCCCAAATCCAAACCTTTCCATTTCCTAAAAAATATAAAAAAAGATAAAAAATAATCTTCCTCAACCTCAAACTTAGCATAGTAACTTCTTACTAGCATTCCTATTCCTCTAGAGAACGATATCAATACCCGTGGCTTACCCTAATACTACACTACAACGATTAGGTTCACTGCCTAGGGTATTGAAAAACTTGCTCGACGAAAAGGAAGTTCCTTTGACCCCGAACGAGCTGTGTAAGCGTATCATACCTTTTGGGCTAAAGCTGTTGGCACAGCATGCTATGTGCAGAATAGAAGTAAGGTAGTTAAGCCTCGTAACAAGACCCCATATGAGCTGTTACATGGTAGGAAGCCTATGATAGATTTCCTAAAACCTTTTGGGTGTCATGTTAATATCTTGAATACCATTGACCACCTAGGCAAGTTTGAGGAAAAGGCAGATCATGGATACTTTATTGGCTATTTTTTCAATAGTAAGGCTTTTAGAGTATACAATAGGAGGACTAGAAGGGTTGAAGAAAACCTTCATGTTAAGTTTAGTGAAAAATCTCCTACTGTTGAGAGTAAAGGACCAGATTGGCTTTTTAATATTGACATGCTGACAAAATCCATGAATTATGAGCCAATCCATGCAGGTACATCCACTAATGTTGATGCAGGTACACAAAAGAATTCTGATGCAGGAACAAATTCTAAGGAAGCTGAATCTTCAAAAGAATTTTATCTGAATTGAGAAGTGGAAACCTGGTTTTGTCTCTCCCATCATTGAAAAGAAGGGTCCCTCACATGATGATGATTTGTATTCAGGGAACAAGGGAGATCATCATCAAGATAAGGAAGAGTTGTCTGGAGATAACTCAGTGTCAGTTGAAGAAATTGTGAAGCAGAGGGGAGTTGCTGAAAACACTGCTACGCCAAGTGTTACCACTGCTAGTTCATTTGAAATCCCTGCTGGAACAAGTTCAACTAGCAGTACTTTCTTTGATAATATTGCTAAGCCACTAGATAGTACTACCGACTATCCAGATGATCCAAACATGCCAGATTTGGAAGAAATGGATACTCCTACAGATGATGAAGCCATTGATGACTTTTTCAAAGATGATGATGTTTCTAATTTGGAAACTGTCATTATAGAAAGTCTAGTTCCTACCACTAGAATCCATAAAGATCATCCCAAAGAACAAATACTTGGCAACTTGAATACCCCAGTGCAAACAAGAAGTAAGACTCAAAAATCTAAAACCTTCACTGAACAAGGTTTCTTTGCAAAATTGTCTGTTTGCTTGCTTTTTGTCATAGAAGGAGCCCAAAAGAGTTGAAGAAGCATTAGGAGAAGAAGGATGGATTAAATCTATGCAAGAAGAACTGCTACAATTCAGACTTCAAGAGTTTTGGACATTGGTTGATCTACCTAATGGCAAGAGGGCTATTGGAACAAAATGGGTATTTAGAAACAAGAGGGATGAAAGGGGGATTGTGGTTAGGAATAAATCAAGGTTGGTTGCTCAAGGATACACACAAACTGAAGACCTGGATTATGATGAAGTGTTTGCCCTTGTTGCCAGAATAGAGGCTATTAGATTATTTTTAGCTTATGCTTCATTCAAGAATTTTTGTGGTGTATCAAATGGATGTGAAAAGTGCCTTTTTATATGGGACAATTGATGAAGAGGTTTATGTTTGTCAACCTCCTGGCTTTGAGGGTCCTGATCACCCTGATAAGGTCTATAGGGTGAAAAAGGCAATGTATGGGTTACATCAAGCTCCTAGGGCATGGTATGATTGCCTATCTACTTATTTATTGGACAATGGGTTCAAGAGAGGATTGATTGACAAGACATTGTTCATAAGGAAGCTCAAGGATGATATTTTACTGGTTCAAGTATATGTTGATGACATCATCTTTGACTAAACAAATAAGGAGCTGTGGAAGGATTTTGAGAACCTTATGCATGATAAGTTTCAGATGAGTGCTATGGGTAAACTGACTTTCTTTTTGGGGCTACAAGTTCAACAAAGGACTGATGGTATCTTTATCAGTCAAGATAAATATGTAGCAGATATCTTAAATAAGTTTGGGTTTTAGGATGTCAAAAGTGCAAGTACACCTATGGAAATACAGAAGCCACTCCTACCTGAAGATGGAAGTCCCAGAGTTGATGTGAAGCTGTATAGATCCATGATTGGGTCTTTGATGTATCTCACTTCTTCTAGGCCAGACATAATGTTTGCAGTATGTCTGTGTTCAAGATTTCAAGTTACACCTAATACAACACACATGAATATTGTGAAGAGAATTTTTAGATATCTTAAGGGTCATCCTAAACTAGGCCATTGGTATTCTAAGGATTCACCTTTTGATTTGGTGGCCTATACTGATAGTGACTATGCTGGGTCTAGCTTGGATAGAAAGTCTACTACTAGAGGGTGTCAATTTTTGGGAAGCAGGCTTATCTCATGGCAGTGTAGGAAGCAGACAATTGTGGCCAATTCCACCACTGAAGCTGAGTATGTAGCTACTGCAAGTTGTTGCGGTCAAGTACTTTGGATTCAGAATCAATTGCTGGACTTTGGGTACAATTTCATGCATACTAAGATTTACATTGACAATAACAGTACTATATGCATCATTAAAAATCCAGTTTTGCATTTTAGAACTAAACATATTGAGATAAGACATCACTTTATTAGAGATTGCAATGAGAAAAGGTTAATCCAAATGGTTAAAATACATATTGATTACAATGTAGCAGACCTTCTCACTAAAGCTTTTGATGTGGGTAGGTTTCAGTACTTAGTAGTTAGTATAGGTATGATCAATCTCTAAGTCTCAAAATGTTTTTGTAAAAGTTTGTAAAAAGAAAGTACTACTATTGGTAATCTTAGTACTGCTAGTGTATATTTTACCACTGCTTGTTATTTTTGTCCCACTAACTATTATGCGGATTCTAAAGTCAAACATACACAGTTAGTAGCAAAGGAATTAAAAGAAAAGATGAAAGTTTATTCATTAAAAGGGCTGCATCCGAAGATGCAACAGTACATCACAAACTTTCATTACAAGACATCATCAAAAGATCATCACCAACATCATCTACTCCATGGCACCCTTCCTTTTTCCACTAAGACCAGGCATGCTCTGCTTTCCCCTCCTCCCAATCACCTCCCAAACTTGGCGATTGGGAAGTCCTAGCACCTGTGCTCTCTTATGTGGTGCTGGAGTAGGAGGAGCTGGCTTTTGTGCAAGTGGAGCTACCACCAAAGCTCTGGAGGGCCCAATTGCATCATCATCAGTGTCTTCATAGGCAGAAACAAAGCTAGGCATGGAGTTAAGTTTAGAGCTGGTATCTTCCACATAAGATGGTGGAGTAGGAAGATCTTCAAAAGATGTACCAACTGGTGCTGGTGCTGGAGCAGGGTTTGTGTTCATGAAGTTAAGTGTAGTGTTCTTGGGAGGAAAGTAGTTCTCCCATCCATCATTAGAAGGAGGGCTTAGGGATGAATCTGATGAGATTTCAATTGGAGAGTTGCTCATTCTGATGATAGTTTGTTTTTGAGAGAATTGTTTTGGAAAGCATGTGATGGGTTTGGTTTATGGTTGAAGGTTCTTAAATAGACTTAATGTTAAGATCAGACGGTTTAATGCAAGTAAGGTTTGAGTTGGTGAAAGAGTTAATGAGGGGTTTGACTATAAGATATTTTGGTGGACGAATAAATAATTGGGTTGACCATAAGATGTAATGCTAAATAACTTTTATTGGTCCTGCTAGTGTATCTAACACTGCTAGTTATTTTTAAGTCCTGCTAACCTTAATAAAAGTTTGTAGTGTTGGTTTGTGTTTGTCTCATGCAGGTTTTGAAAAAGATTTGTACATAATGGATAGTTTGTGAGCTTTAGGATTTGGTGTTTGTTGCTGGTGTTTTAAAAAAAATTGTGTAAACTTTGTTGTATTCTTCAATTAAATGCATGATCACACTAAATTGACAAATCATTCGCAGAGGAGGACTTGGTTAAAAGATTGGAGTGCAAAGATGTTTCTACTGCTAGCTTTCATGAAAACACTGCTAGTTTTAGGAAAGCACTGCTAGTTAGTTTCTGCTGTCATATGAAACTACAGGGGCTGTTTTGAAACTTTCTGGTGATAACGTATTTATTCCCCAAATCACTGCCGATCATTTAATTGGTCTTTCAAACACAATCACTTGGTGCTTAACACAAACCCTAATCGCTCAAATCACTCAACTTCACTACATTCAAATCCCTCGAACCCTAATCTTACAATGGCGACCGAATTTTCAACTTCACTCAACTTAGTTTCTTGCTTAGTTAAGAATGAAGCCTCTGAAGGTTTCCATGAGATGATAGACTTCATCAACCACAGTCCTATTCATTATGCTACACCAGTGATTTTTAAGTATTACATTAAACAGTTTTGGAGGACGGTTGAGCTTGAAGAAAGGGATGGTGTAGATGTTATTAAGGCAGTGGTTGATGAACAAGAGACCTAAGTCAGGAGGTTCTCAAACTTGGCGGGGAAGCTAGGAAAGAGAGGGAGATCATGGGTTTGACCAAGTCAGGAGGTTCTCTTATCCGTTACTCCTTCATCAACCATACCCCGAAGGGCTTAGGGCTTCAAATGGCGAATTCCCCGTAGGTAACCTTCATTCTTACGAATGATTTGACGCCTATGAATATTCTGGAGACCTAACTTGGGCCTTCGTAAAGAAGGGCTTCAACACGTTTCGAAGGAGTGTCCTTCGAGCTATTCGGAGGGTACATCATCAAGCCCCCTAGTCGAAAGTGATGCATATGAGCGAAGAGGCATTGCTTTCGACTTCATCCTGCGAAAAAATATCCTCCCGCTGCTAAGCTTATCGTTTATGAGATAACTATATGCCTAACCAGCGCATTTAATGCTAACTAACCTCTTTAGCCGCCCTCTACAGGGATCACAAATCCCCACTTTACCCGGTGACCAAAAAGACTATTTTAAATTTTAAAAACATTTGAAATTTGGATAAAGTTAATCCCATGGACATGTGTGCGGTTTAAAAGATGGTGAAAAAGAGTATTTAAAGGGAGGTGGTTGAAACCCTAAAACATTTTACTCTCTCCGTCTTCTTTTTCACGCAATACACTTTTGATCGCCCACAGCTTCGAAACCAAAGGTAAATACTCCTTCTTGTTTGTTGTTTAAAATAGCTATGGATTCAAAGTTTATTATTAAGCTGCAAGAATGTACGTTAACTGCACAAGACTTACACGACCATCTAGCTGATTACCCAATCCCACCAGAGTATAAAATCATGTTGCCCAAGTCTAATCAGGGTATCTTTGATACTCCAAAAGGTTTCGTAGGGTTATACACTCATGCATTTAGCCATTCCAACCTTAGGATTCCACTTCACCCGCTTATTTTAGAGCTAATGCAATATTACAAGGTGCATATCTCTAGGTTCAACCCGTTTGGTTTAGCCAAACTGACCACATTCATAGTAATGTGCAAAGCATATGGCTATGAACCAACTCTGAAGGTTTTAAGGGGTTTTTTGAATTTGTATCCCGGGGGTAACTGGTTAACTTTGGCTAAAAGACCTGAGGGGGATGTGCCAAATCTGTTTACGAGGGTGTATACCAATATAACAGCTTGGAAGGGCAGTTTTTTCTATGTGCAAAACACTATTATCCCACCCAACTGTCCATAGTTGTTGAGTAAGGAGTACATGTTCGATGCAAAACGATACAATGACCCCTTGCCATATGAGGTGCGAAGGGATCCATGCTATCAACGTTTAGCTAGATATCCTGTAAATGTGCAAGTGTTCCCCGAGCCAATCTTGTACATGGCTGGGATTGCCCAGAGCTGGGAGGGGTCTCCCAACAAGCCATTTATCATATACCATGGACAAAGTATGTTTTTCTACTTTTATTTAAGTAGGACCAATGTAGCACTAATATTTATTTTTTCTTGTTTCGTTTTTGCAGAAATGTCATTCAGGAACTTCATGTACCAAGATCTTGATGAAGACTTGAGCTTCATGCCCACTGAGAAGGCCGAAGAGTCCTACGGTGTTGGTTCGCTGTCCACATCATCATCAACAACAATGATGTAGACACTCCATGACGAGCTGTTGCACAGCACCCCACAAGCGGCGTTGGAGGTCCCTCCCGTTGGTTGAGAACGTGGCGATTAGGACGATCCTGCAGAGGAGGATGTCCATGTCACGAGCTCCACCGGTATAGCCGATGATGAAGAGCGGGAAAGGAACGGTGGCAAGGCAATTAAGTCTACCAACAAGAGGAAAAATCCCTTCCACCTCCGGATCCGAGGCGGTGAGACGAGGAAGAGTGCCGAGGGCAAGAAGTTTGTGAAATCGCTTTGACCTACCGGATGAGACTGTGGAGATGCATGGTAAGCAATGTCTCCTTTCAAAATGTATGAATTAATAATTATGATAAGTAACTGAGCTCTTGTGCACTGTATTAGTCGCAGGCCTTCCAGATACGAAGGAGCTTCCTAAAGCTTTGTCCAGCCACTGTATCAGGAATCATGTTACCCCTTCCAAGTGGAAAGGATTGTTGGACAACATGTCCATTGAAGGGGTTTTTGATCTACATGACAAGAGTGTTGCTAGGCAGGCAATATTGGACAACCATCTAAATGGTCGAACCAGGGAACTACTCAGGGCAGTTACCAAGGCGAGACAAGAGATGGATGTCATGCTTGAAAGTGAGAAGCACAGGGACCGAGAGTATGCCGAAATGGAGGCTAAATGTGACGAGATTGAGAGAGATGTTGAGAAGAATCCGCTCGTCAAGACCTTCGTGAAAAGATAGCCCAACTGACAGCTGAATGTGGCAAGCTCAAGTTGGAAGAGGCTAAGGTTATCAGCCTAACAGGTCAAAATGTTGTGCTCGAAGCGAAGTATGCCGGTTTGGAGAATGAGAGGGCTAGGCTTGGAGAGGTGGAAGTGAAGTTAAGAGAGGAGGTTGATGGCTTGCAGATGAGGTACAAGATGCTGCAAAAGGACCGTGCGGAGGTCGTGTCTAAGGTGGTGCCATATATAGCCATGGAGCTCTATCATAGTGACGAGTTGGGGGCTGCAATGTGGAAGGTCATGAAAGCAGCTATTTTTTATGGACGGTGCTTAGCTTTGGATGAGGCTGCTGAAACGGGTAAACCCGTAGACCTCTCCAAGATTGAGTGCTACCGTCCCTCGTCAAAGGCAGAATACGAGGATGCGGGAAATGCATTTGCAACTGCAGAGTACCCCTTCCTGGCTGAAGCTACCAAAGACCCTATGGCACCTCTGGAAGACCTCCTCTCAAAGAAGCCCCGCAAGATCAAGCATGCGACTCCTACCAAGAAGACGGTTTCCACCAAGCCTGCGTCAGTTCAACCATCTCCAACTCCATCTCCCCAGAAGCAAGAGTGAAGGATGCCATGTTGGCAGTGATTTGGTTTCAAGGGTGGCATGTACCCTTTCTAAGACAATTTGATGTTACTTTTTAATGCTTGTCTGGTTTCTCAAACAATTTAACATTTGTAATGTATGGCCTAGGCCAAAGACAGCTTAAATGGGGCTTCGGCTCCATATGCAGGTACAAGGGCATTAGCCCTCATTTTTGAATGACATGGTGTGGGGGAGTACCCCTACACACTTAGCTATATTTTATCTTGTCAACTTCTCTTACGCCATTTTTCCAACGCTTAATTTTTACAGCCTAAGGTTAAACAACCTCATTGTGTGTAAATTTCAACACCAAGAATATAATGACCAATTTTGATCATTGACAGAGGGTCGTGACCCACTCTATCTCTAATCATTTAAGTAGCATGACTTTGTTTATATTTTCACAAGTGCCAAAAACTACTAGGAGAGTTAATGTGAATGTTTTAATAGGCTTAAGTGATGAGGCGTTTGTTACGCCATATGCCTTTTATTCGACATTGAAACTCATAAACGACTTGGTTGAACAAATCTTTGTGTTTAAGAAATGAAGCAAGAGATTTGTGGGAAATGTCTTATTGATCATTGAATTGGTAGAGAGGATTACATCATTCTTGAAATGAAAACTAAGACAACTACCAATAATGTTTGCTTTCCCTTGAGAAGCTTCTAATTACAAGAATGAAAAAGTAAAAGTACTTCTTAAACATATAACTTTCGAAGGTTCGTACCATTCCATGTCCGGTCGATGGGTTCTCCGAGAAGAGTGTCCAATTTGTAGGCTCCGTTGTCGTAGGCCTCAGCTATCACGTAGGGCCCTTCCCAAGTAGGTCCTAGTTTTCACTGGTATTCTGCTTTGCTTGCACTGTTGAGGCATAGCACATATTCCCTAGGCTTGAAGGTGGAAGGCCTGACCCTTTTGTTATAGTAGCCTTCGATCTTATGCTTGTGCATGGCTTCTCGGATGGAGGCTATCTCTCTTCTTTTTTCTAGTAGATCAAGGTTCTCCCTGATCCTTTCCTCATTTTGGGAGGCATCATACGTTGCCACACGCTCCGTGTGTACACTTAGTTCCGAAGGGATGACCGCTTATGTTCCGTATGTTAGGCTAAAGGGGGTTTCACCATTGCTTGACTTAGGGTGTGTCCTATGAGCCCATAGTACTTGAGGGAGTTCATCCGCCCATCCATGGTGAGTTCGTCCCAGCCTTTTCTCGATCCCTTTAAAGATGTCTATGTTTGTAACCTCCACCTGTCCGTTACCTTGTGGTGGTAGACGGATGTCCAAGACTGCTTTATGTTGAGCCCTTGACAGAAGTCGTAGAAGACTCCTGCAGCAAACTGCTTTCCATTGTCGGATATGATGATGTGGGGCACTCCGAATCTACACACAATGTGCTCCCACATAAACTTCTCGATCTGTCTCCTCGTAACGGAGGCTAAGGGTTTAGCCTCTACCCACTTAGTAAAGTAATCGATTGCCACCAGCAAGAATTTGACTCCTCCAGGAGCCACAGGCATAGGTCCTATGATATCAATTCCCCACTAGGAGAAGGGCCATGCAGATGTCACACTTGTCATGTCCTGCTTTGGCAGCTTGGGAACGTTTGAGTATATCTGACAAGCTTCACATTTGAGAATGATTTTTGCCGCATCCATGTGCATCGAAGGCCAGTAATAGCCTAACTTCATTATCTTCGAGACAACTAAACGGGGCCCTGCATGGAGGCCGCAGGATCCTTCGTGGACTTCAGCGATAATGCTCGTAGCCTGTTTGGGTCCCACACATCTTAACCAAGGTGATAGAAATGACCTTCTATATAGGTTTTCCCCCATTAGCCGGTACTGTTGGGACTTAACCCGTATTTTCCTTGCTAGTTTGGGATCTTCAGGGAGAAGACCGCTTATCAAATACTCCCCGATGGGAGTCATCCATGTCTCTCCTTCTTCATGAACCACGTCCATAACTTCCTTGCGAATGATGGACCTTTCAGGTAGGACTTCGACTAGTACTTCTTTGGTGAGATGAGCGAAGGCCATAGAGGCTAGCTTGCTCAGTGCATCTGCCTTCTTGTTCTGATTCCTATGGACATGTTGGATGGTGTAGGAATCGAAGCTCTCCAGCATCTCATTTGTTTTTTCCAAGGACTGTTTGATGACGAGCTGCCTTGCTTCATAGGAGCATGTCACTTGGTTGAATACCAATTGAGAATCTACAAAAACGGCAAGAGCTTTGACCTCCATATCTTTAGCTAATCGGAGGCCTGCTAATAGAGCTTCGTACTCCGCTTCATTGTTTGTAGCCTCAAACTCAAAACGAAGAGCATATGTATGCTCCTTCCCATCAGGACTGACTAGCATTAGACCTGCTCCAGAACCATCGGAGCTTGATGCTCCGTATGTATAAAGTTTCCAGTCATCCTGCACTTGATGAGTCTAGCTTTGGGCTCTTCCTTTTCATGATCGGCTCGGAAGGCGTTTACGCCAGAAGTCTGCAAGAATTTGCCCTTAATAGAGTTTCGACCTTGAACTCTATTTCATGCTCCCAAGTTCGATAGCCCATTTAGCCACCCTTCCAGACTTTTCAGGCTTCGACAAGATCTGTTTGAGTGGCTTGTCGGTTAAGACTGTGATTGGATGGGCCTGGAAGTATCGCCGGAGCCTTCTTGCTGCGTAGATTAGAGCTAATATTAACTTCTCCAATGTTGGATAGTTGATCTCTGCCCCCCTGCAAGACCCTGCTGACAAAGTAAATGGGGATCTGTCGCTTGTCCCGTTCTGCCATAAGGACTGCACTAATGCTCTCCATTGAGGATTCTAAGTACATGAACAACACCTCGCCTTTGATTGGGGCAGTAAGTGTTGGAAGGATTTCAATGAACTCCTTTATCTTATGAAAAGCAGCGTCTGCGTCCTGACTCCACTGAAAAGTCTTCTTATCAACGCATCCTTTAAGTGTTTTGAAGAACGGTAGGGATTTGTCAGCCCCCTTCAACAAAAATTGACTTAGAGCGGCTAGCTTCCCATTCAGACTTTGCACATCTTTTAAACATTTAGGAGCTTGGAGATCCGTAATTGCCTTGACCTTGGAGGGGTTAGCCTTGATCCCCTGCTTAGTAATCAAATGCCCTAGAAATTGCCCCTCTTCGACACCGAAGGAGCATTTTTTAGGGTTCATCTTCATGTTAATCGCCCGAAGCTGGTCAAAAGTTTCTTGTACATCGAGGAGTAGGTCCTCCTCCGTCTTGCTTTTGATAACCATGTCGTCAACATATGCTTCGAGATTTCTGCGTATTTGTTTGTTGAAGGCTTTATCCACGAGTCGTTGGTATGTTGCCCCTGCGTTCTTCAATCCAAAGGGCATCTTTCTGTAACATTAGACACCTTTGCTTATGTAGAAGGCTGTCTTTTCCTCGTCCTCCTTTGCCATCTGGATCTGATGATACCCTTTATAGGCATCTAGGAGGCACTTTAGCCGGAAGCCTGCCAAGGATTCTACCTTCCAGTCAATTTCTGGTAGGGGTTAGCAATCCTTTGGGCATGCTTTGTTGATGTCAGTGAAGTCAACGCACATGCGCCACCCTCCGTCGATCTTTTTGACCATTACTGGGTTGGCCACCCAGGTTTAGTATTTAACTTCCCTTAGAATGCATGCTTATGTCAGTTCATCAACCTCTTTGCGGTGCGGCGTTTCTTTCGGGGGCTAGGCTCCTTCTTTTCTATTTTATTGGCTCAATATGTTTGTATTCATTGAGTTTATGCTCCGTGCCGAAGGACTGTCCATCTATCAGCAATGTTCTTGGGACCCCTGTCATGTCAGAATATTTCCAAGCAAAAATATCAAGGTTAGTCCGCAACAGTTCTGTGAGCTTCGCCATGAAATTCGTCGGGAGTTGCTTTCCTATTACCACCGTTTGTTCAGGGTAGATAGGGTTAACTACAACTCGCTCTTCTGCATCTGTGCAGCTTAGAATTGCTATCGGAGGCTCCTTCGATTCTTCTTTGATCCTCTTGACACCATATATACCCTTATCCGCCCCATAATTAGAATGAAAAGTTCCTACTCCGAAGGGGGTTTGGAACTTAATGGCAGCATGTATGGTGGAAACAACAATGCCCATCTTTTGCATAGATGTTCTCCCTATTAACAAATTATAAGGAGAATCTGACCTGACTATCACGAAGGTGAGTGTCTCTGTGCGGGATAAGGGGCCTTCGCCTATGGTGATTTCCAGTGGTACTTCTCCAAGAGGCCATGAGTGCTCGCCGGAGAACCCTACCAGAGGTGTTTTTGAGTCTACCCTTCGTGAGTGTATAGATGACTTGAGCTTTAGGAAACAATGCTCATAAATGATCTCGCAGGAGCTTCCACAATCCATGTACGCTCGGTTTACTTCCCTGTTTGAGACCCGTACCTTGATAACCACGGGGTCAGTCGAAGGTGTCTGCCCCAGGATGGAAGGGAATGTTATCTCTCCTAAGCTTCCCAGCTCCCCATCTGCTTCTTTCCGTTTCAAGGTTGGATCATGCCTATGCACCATTAGTATCGGAGCCTCTGTAGGGGTAGCCTCTTTTTTGTTTCCTTTCCATTCACCCAGTTGGGTGTCGGAAAACTTGTCCTTTCCCTTCTTGATGCCTTTAACCAGGTGTCCTAATTGTCCCGATCGTACCGCCTCTTCGATCTGCTTCTTCAGCTCCTTGCAGCTGTTTGTGTCGTGCCCATGATCTTTGTGAAAGTGGCAATACTTTGACATGTCCCTGGCTTTGCTTCGTGCTGACATCCGAGGTGGTGGGTCGAAAGACTTCGCGGCTTTCTCGGTAGCCAGAATCTCCCTGGGAATTTGACCAAGTTTATTAAGAGTCCATGATTCGAGCCTTTGTTGTAGGGAGTAAAGCGGTCTCTGTTCTTCTTTTTATTCTTGGATCCTTCCTAGGAGAACCCTCTGCAGAACTTGTCAGAGGCTTCCTTTTGCTCTATTGGAGCTCCGTTGGCTGCTACTTCTTTAGACTCAATCCAAGTGTAAGTCTTCTCCATCAGTGCCTTGTAAGTGGTAGGAAGATCGGTGGACAGGAATTCCACCAAGCTTCGAGTCCGAAGGCCATGTACAAAACTAGAGATCCTCTGATCCTCGTGCAAACACAGAATTTGCAAAGTTTCGTTGGTATACCTTGTAACGAAGGCCCTTGTGCTTTCGTTGTCCCTTTGTTTGATGGTATGCATGGCTAGATGGGTCTTGGTGTACTTCTTCTGTTGGCTAAAGTGTGATCGGAACTTAGCCTTAAGGTCGTCTAGACTTACAATGCTCCCCAACTTCTGTCCATTCCACCATATTCTTGCGGAGTCTCGGAGTGTGTATGTGAACATGTGGCATGCTACGGGCATGACCCACTTCTGCATCTTGATAGCGCCTTCGAACAAGTGTAGGAAGTTATTAGGGTCGCCTTTCCCATCGTAGGTGCCTATGTGAGTGGGCATCTTTACACCGTCGGTGAGGTAGTCTTGATCCACTTCACAAAAGGTGTGCAAGCTCTAGAGGCTTCGGCATAGTAAGGGTTATATGGAGGTGGATAAGCAGTGTAGGGTTATACGGGTTAGGAAATGGTTGTGTATATGCGGGGTAGGCTGTAGAAGGTTGATCTGAAGGGTTTCCACCCATCGATTGTGTAGGAACGTGTCCATAGGGCATTCTTTGGTAACTCGGTTGGGAGAGAACCATTCGGAGGTAGGTGTTATAGGTTTGAGCGGTAGGTAGGGGTTCATTCCGGGAGATGGCGATTCATCCCTGAGTATGGAGGAGGCCCTCCGACACTCGAGACATATGATGGGGGTATCGGAGCCCCTATCCCTTTTCTTCCTAAGTGGGCAGATAGGAGAGGTGGTAGGTTTACCCCTCCGTTCCCTACCGGGTTGCTTCCTCCGTTAGAGTTCTCGCTCCTTCTTTCACCTTGTATTCTTTCCCTTCTTCCCGGATCTCCCCCGGGACCTTCTTCAAAACCCACAGTCCTTCCATTAGGCCTTCTTATGGAAGGAGAACCATTTCGTAGGGCCGCTCGCCCCCTGTTAATCGTTCGAGGCCTCTCATCCACCTCAATCTCTTCATCATATTCCTCACTGGAATATTCCAGTTCCCTTCGCATTTCAGTGTTGCGAACTTGCCTCTTATTAGCCCTCAGTAAAGACTCTAAGGCTTCGAAGTTTGCCTCAACGAAGGCAGGGCTAATTTCTGGAATAGGGTTAGCGGAAGTTGAGGCGTGATGTACGGGAGTGGTTTCCAAACGAGATCGTGTGGTGAAGGTGGAGGCTGTTATGGGGGCGAGATTATCGGTGTTAGTTGTGTTGAGAGGGACCGGGGTAGAGAACACGGTGGAGTGTATCTTCCTTCACGGTTCCATGCCGGAAAGGTAGCGTGTCGGTTAAGGTTTTAAGACTTGGTGATTACGGGACTAATAGTAGCGGGTCCCACGGATGGCGCCACCGATTGTACAATAAATTGCACTACCGAGCTTCGATGATGATCAAATGTATGAGGGTGTATGTTCCCCCAAGATTGTCTTTCACACGAGAATAAAAATACGAAGACACTACGTTAAGTGATTACGCAGGGGTTGGACCCTGCGAACCACCTCCGGCGTGAGAGTAAGTATGAGTTATGGTTGTATAAGTGTGTGTAAGTAAAGAGAAGAGTGTGAAATGAGCTTACCATAATCCATTGCCCGTCCAACCTATTTATAGTGGAAGAAATAGGGTTAGGGGCACTTCTGCGTGAATGTCGGAGAACATGGGGGCGTCCCATGTTTGTGGGTAACCGCTAGGGTTTAGTGACCCACGTTCTCAAACTTGGCGGGGAAGCCAGGAAAGAGAGGGAGATCGTGGGTTTGACCAAGTCAGGAGGTTCTCCTATCCGTTGCTCCTTCGTCAACCATACCCCGAAGGGCTTAGGGCTTCGAATGGCGAATTCCCCGTAGGTAACCTTCGTGCTTACGAATGGTTTGACGCCTATGAATATTCTGGAGACCTAACTTGGGCCTTCGTAAAGAAGGGCTTCGACACGTTTCGAAGGAGTGTCCTTCGAGCTATTCGGAGGGTACATCATCACATACCATTCTTATGTGGCTAAGTAGCAAAACAACTTGTTTTGATGAATTCCCTTCAAAGATTGCTACTGCCCTTATTTGCCTTACTCAACAAAGGATTTATAATTGGTCAAGGATGATATTCGAGGCTTTGCAAAAGAATATTAAGGACCAGGGAAAATATTTCTTGTATCCCAGATTTGTTCAGTTGCTAGTAGAAAGTCAGATTGTAGATTCCAAACCACACCAGGGAAAGTATGATCTGTTTTTCATGGTCACCAAAGTACCCTGGACTTATGTCTATTAACAGTTTTTTTATACAACAAACTTTATTTATCAATTATCTAAAAGATATATCTTATTTTTTGAATAAAAAAAATACTGGCAAAAAGGTTTTTCGATAACGAACAAAACAAGCTCAATATTGATATACTTTTGACATACATAAGATTTTATAAAAATTGTTTAAGTTTAATATATATATAGTTTTTAAATAAAAAAAACTTTCAAAATAGACATTTAACCTATCAACTACTTTCAAAATTCTTCTAAAGTCTTTTAAAACTACAAGGGCCAAATACGTACAACTTTTTATAAAAGTTTATATATAATTGTTTTTTTTACATATAACAAAGTTTATTTATCCAATATCTAACAAATATCTTGCTATTTTATTAAGAAAAAATATACGGCCAGAAAGGCCCTGCATTACAAACAGAACGAGTCCAATATTGATATACTTTTGACATACGTGCAATTTTATAAAAAATGTTTAAATTTAGCATATATTCTTTTTAGAAAATTGTTACTGCTTCTCATTTCAAAAGACTTGATAAAAGGATGGCAACCAACAACAAGGAACTAGCAGCTCCTGAAACATCTAAAAAAATGGCAAACACCCTCGCCGCAACGCGACGGCTTCCTCTCCCTCGCATCAAACATACGATTAGTGAATATGAATGGCCATCGTTTTAATTTTATATTGTTTGTCTTCTAACAAAGATAAAGACAAATTCACCTAAATAATACGGGCCGGGTCAAGGGAGTAATTATAGCTTCTTTGGTAGTATATTTTTGTTTTTTTAGTGCCCTTAGGCCCAACAAGTTTTCTAAGATTAAAGCCAACGAGTCACTACTAGTGGATTAGTCATGAGTGGTTGTTTAAGCTTTTTAAGGCTAATGAATACTCCTTATATAGCTAAGAGCCTAAGGTAACAACCGCAAGTAATCGGCCCTCGGGTAGATTTATAAGTTTGAGTTTACAGCCTTATTGATGTATTTGGATGTAATTTTTTGTGAGCTTGAACTAAAATAAATGAGCTTTACAAAATAAGATTTGTTATCATATAAGTTTTTAAACGTCCTAATAAGCTATAAATTTCTATTAGCTCATGCTAGTGAAAATAAGTACTTTTTTTTTTAAATGATTGAAGATTTACTCAAATTACTTATACATATCTTTCAAAATACTATAAATATACACGTAAAACCTTAAAACATATCTAAATTTGGTTTGATGTTTTTTATTATATTTTTAAAATAAGTTTCGTTACAGATAATTCGTCAAACATCTTTACTAAATAAAACAAATTTTTAATTTTCTTGTTCTAAATACGCCACAACTCTAGTTACAACTTGAGTTTATGGTATTGATGCAATTTTTTGTCCCATATGGTCCACAACTAAACATATGCTTCTTTTAGTTTAAGTGACTTAGAGATCTATATGTTGTTTAAGATCATGACTAACAAAATATATGAACCCTTATAACACTTGTCCTTCCGACTTTCTAACACCGGGCCAATTCACCATTGAAAGCATTAAGCCCAAAAGGACGAATATTGTGGTGTTCTCTGGCCTCTAGGCACGTCGGAACCACATGAGTTCACGGGCCATCGGGGTGGAGCACGGTCCGCCAAAATCGGCATAAGTTAGGTGTTATTAACACCAAGTATATCATTTAACAAAAGGATAAATGTAACAAAAGCCTCGTATATTTTTGTTGATTTATTATAAAAAGAATTATAAAATATTCTTTTATTGATTAAGCCATACAAATTTTATATTAATATATATAATTTTTTTTAATTTTTTTTTTTGTGACAGATTTAACTGATTGTTTTAGTTAAAATGGATTGATTTAGTTTGTATGACAAACTTATTTGACATTTTTATCAATAATGTAGATTATTTGAACAAATACAAATGCAAAAAACGATTTCAGATGAGACTGTCACGACAACCTAATCAATTCATCTCAACTTAGAAAACAAGTCAAACTCGTCTCTTCAACAAAGCATACAACTAATGACTTAATCGAAAAATAATATTTAATTGTGGTTTTTTCTACAATTTTATCAAAGTATGGTCCTTAGACATTTGCCCTAAACAAAACTACGGTATTTAAACTGGTACCAAAATTTTTTAAACAATAGCTTTTTGTTTGACAATTTTTGCTAAACTACTTTATAGATTCCGACTGCAAATAGTAAATAAATTTTCTAGTAAGTGAAAGTGGTCCTTTTACCTTTGGTTAAAAGTGTGGAGTAAAGATCAAATGAGAAATATAAATCAAGATGAGAAGAATGAGAAGGAATCACAACCATCAATCTTAAATACATTCACAAAAATAAATGCATCTTCAATTATTTATTTTTTCATTGTGTAGCTAGAATAACCATCAATCTTAAATACATTCACAAAAATAAATGCATCTTCAATTATTTCTTACTTTCCTCACTCACTAGATCGATTCCGTAAAATGTGACCGTTTACATAAAGCAAACAAGGGAGTGAGTCAAAGAAACATAAAACTACATAAGAGCACTCCCAACGGTAACGCCGTAACAGCGTTAAACGAGAAAAAACGGCGTTACGGGCGTTATTACCATTGGGACCTCGGCGTTAAAGAGAAAAAACGGAGCCCGCGTTGCCAAAGCAACGGGCGTTATAGGGGAGGCGCAAAAAAAAAAAAAAAAATCAAAAAATTTACACTTTCTACCCTTAAAACGGCTACTAGCCGTTATTTTCAAAAAATTTCAAAACCACCCTAAACGGCTACTAGCCGTTATTTTTCAAAAAATTTCAAAACCTTTTTACCACTATAAATACCCAATTAAAACACCATTTCTTTTCACACTTCCACTACTAAATCCTCTCCATTCTCTCAATCTTTCAACTTCAATTAACTGCAAAAAAACAATGTCGGGAGGCAACGACGATACTTTCTACAATCTTCTCGCTAGTGGGTGGAATCCCTCAAACCCGGGTTCATCATCTAACCCGAACGCGGGTTCATCTTCAAACCCCAACCCACTAGGCTTATCGAGCCAAGAAATGTATCAACAACATCAAGCATTTCTGTATTGGCAACAACAAAACCAACAAAACACCTTAAACTCCAACTTTCAAAACCTACAATTCACACAACAATCACAACAATCACAAATGAAACACATGATGTTGCCGACACACCCACGTCTCCTCCAAAAAGGAAAAGGTCGCATTAAGCGAAAATCAAAGAAATCCAAAGACCCCGAGCCCGAACCGGTTGATTCGATGAAGGCGAAGTTGTTGTTCACTCACGTTGGACTCAGCAGAGGAAGCATTACTTGCAACATGTTACATAGCTGTTTCGGAGGATCCGAAAGTTGGAAAGTGCCAACCCAAGGATACGTTTTGGTATCGGTGCGAAATGAGTTCAATAAAACAACTTTCAGCGGTAGCAACAAGGACATCTTTGTCAGCAAGTGGAAAACTTTGAGCGGCATATGCACAAAGTTCAACTCTCATTACAACCGTTCAAACGTGATCAACGAAGCGGGGAAAGTGAGTGGATGTGATGCAACGGGCAAAGCAATGGTATCGTGAGGAAACCAAGGGATCGACTTTTGGCCTCGAAGACGCTTGGGCGGTTTTGCGTCATTATAAGAAATGGAACTCACGAACCGGCCGATCGATTTCCCGTGAAGTCCCAAGCCAAACAAGCGAGGATTTGTTTGGTCAAGATGAACAACCTCGCCCATGGGAAAGAAGCGTGCTAGTAAGAAACCAAGATCCGAGACTACAACAAGTTCGGGGAACAAGCCTTTGGAGAACGAGCTCGTCGACTTATTTCACCGAAACTATGGCAAACGAGTTTCGTGTAAACGAGAAGTCTCAAGCGGCGTGTCGGGCGCAGGCAGAAAAAGATCTCACAATAACCGGTTGGAAGAAATAAAGTTTTGATGGCGTCTCTTGACGGGCAAGATCCAATGGTCGTGCGGTGGATCAATGACGAAAAAAGATCGAATCATCGCAAAATATAACTTGAAACCTCGTCCGTAGAAACGTTTTATTTCGTTGTATTTTTTTATTTCGTTGTATTTTTTTTTTTTCGTTGTATTTTTTTTAGTTTCGTATTGTAATATGTTTTAAGTTTAATGAAATGTTTGTTTTAGTTTAAAAAATGAAGTGTTTGATTTAGTTTAGGGGTTGAAATTGAAAATATGAAATATTAGTGGTGTTATGGTGTTATTGGGATGTTATTGTTGTGGGTGTTTTTTGAGGATGTTAATGTTAAATGGTAAAGCTGATGTGGCGCTGACGTGGTGTTATGGTGTTATTGTTGGGAGTGCTCTAAGTACAAGTAACCAACGGTGGAGATAATGCAGCATTAAAAAAAAGAATCTGCTGCTCAACATCACTCTTTCCTTCATCATCTCACTTCTCCAACGTCCGATCATTACAACTCTTCCCGCCAAATTTATACTCTTTCTTTCTATAAACAAGGTACCCAACTCTTCTCCTAATAACTTATACTACAAAAAGTTTTTATTATGATATTTTGTATGTTAATTTGGAACAAAAATCGGAAAATAAACTTTAGATTAATTAGCTTGTTTTATGGATTATCAATTTACTGGAAAAAAGCATATAAGCTGATATAAGTTGATTGAAGGTGGTATGCTCGGAAGTTGCAAAAAGTCAGCTTCCCCTTTTTACGAATTCTGCTAGTCAGAACACCCCTTTTTTCAATTTTCTTTTTGTGTGTTTCTTGATGAGGTTGGGGTTTTATTATATAACTTTTTATACAAGTTGTTTTACAAAAAAATGGTAATTTAGGGGTTGTTTGGATTAGTTTCTTTTACGGCTTACTGGAAGTTTGGGAAAGGCCGACAAGCTTTGGAGGTTTCATATGTTTAAGTTGATAAGCTAACATACTGCAAACTTGATGTTTGGAAATTGGAAAGTAAACATTAAAGTTTGTAGGTTCAATTGCTATCAGGCGTGTTTGGATTACTTTACTTTACAGTTTTATCTACTTACTGGAATTTGGAAAAGACACAAGCCCACTTTTTGGCGGAGCGTGAGCTTATTTCTTAAGGACTTGTCTAATTTCATAAGTTCAAGTTGATAAGCTAACAAACTGCAAAAAGTGAGCTTGGCTCTTCTATATTTCCGGTAACTAGTAACCCAATTGTAAGCTAGTTCAAACACCTTATTTATTATTGTTGTTACTTTTAATTTTGTGTCTTATGTAATTTGTGGAATAAGTTATTACACAATAATTGATGTAGGGAAAGTATACCCAAGAAGTTTATAGGTTGATTTGCTGTCTTTGGGTGTTTGGGTTACTTAGTTTACAGGTTATCTGCTTATTGGAACTAGGAAGTAGGAAGATCCGACTTTTTGGCGGTACGTGAGTTTATCGCTTATGGACTTGTATAAACACATAACTTCAAGTTGATAAGCTAACCGGCTGCAAAAAGTGAGATTGGGTTCCTTCCAATTCAGTGTATGTTTTTATTTAATTATATGTTTTGTTATTTCGGGGGTATTTGTATCAGCATAGTTTATAGCTTATCAACATAGTGGAACTTAGAAGATCCAAAATCTCACTTATAAAATGTAAGCTTTTTGCTTATGGACTTGTAAAAGCACATGAGTTTAAGTTGATAAGCTGACAAGCTGCAAAAAGTGAGTTTGGATTCTTTCTAGTACCACCAAGCCGATAACCCAAAAAGTAAGTTGATTCAAACACCCTTGTTTTTCTTCTTAATTTTATGTTTGTTGATGAGGTTAGGGTTTGTGTTATGTAACTTGTGAGATTAATTCATGTATAGGATAATTGATGTATGGAAAGTAAACCCTAGATGTTTGTAGATTCAATTGTTAATGCAGTTTTTTTTTTTTTTTTTGGTAACCATGATTTCCGACTAATCCACGGATTTTAACCCACCGCCACTGTGACTCAAACTGTAAAGCCCTCCCTTTCGGGAGGTTGGCGTGGCCACTTAAAAATTTGCACCTAGCAGGAATTAAACTTGAGACCTCACACATTTAAGAGTGATAGTCACAAGCCCTTTTGCCACTAGGCCACCCTTAAGTGGTTCAGGGGTGTTTGGATTAGCTGGTTTCACAGTTATCAGCTTACATTGGAATTTGGAAAAACCCAGCAAGCTCAATTTTGGGCAGTTCGTGTGCGTATCACTTATGGACTTGTATTTCAAGTTCATAAGCACACCAGTTGCAAAGCGTGAGCTTGGGTTCTTACTCGTTTCAATAAGTCGATAACCCAAAAATTAAGCTAATTTTTCAGAACAAAAAAATTAAGCTAATTCAAACACCTATTTTTTGTGTTAGTTGTTGAGGTGAGAGTTTGTGTGATTTAACTTTTTGATAAGCTATTTACTCAAAAATTGTTATACGAAAGCAAACCCTTAATGTTTTTAGGTTCAATTGTTAATTTAGGGGGTGTTTGGACTAGCTTGTTTTACGACTTCTTATTGGAATTTGGAAAACCCGACGATCTCAATTTTTGGCATGTTGGGAGCTTATCGCTTATGGACTTAGATAAACCCATAAGTTTTAGTTGATAAGCTCACAGGGTGCAAAAAGTGAGCTTGATGTCTTTATTGTTCTTAGGTTTTGTGACATGTAACTTGTGGAATAAGTTATTACACCAAAATGAGGTATGGAAAGTAAACACCAAAAGTTTGTAGGTAAAACTATATTAGAGGGTGTTTGGACTAGCTTAATTTATGGGCTTACTAAAAATTTGGAAAAGCCGACAAGCTCATCTGTGTGCATCTTGTGAGCTCATGAATTTAAATAAACTCGAGTTGATAAGCTCGTGAGATGGGAACAGTGAGCTTATTGGCTTCTCTAAATTTCAGTTAGTTGACAATCACATAAATTAACTAATGCGAACACCCCCCTTATCTTCTTGAATTTGGTATTTGTTGATGAGTCTAGGGTTTGTGTTATGTAACTTGTGAAATAATGATGGACGAAGAGTAAACCTTGTAGATTTCGATTTGTGATTTTTTATTTTATTTTATTTTAGTTTATTTTATTTTATTATTATTATTTTTTTTTTGATTTTTTTAATTATGTGTTTTTTATTTGTTCATGAGGTTTGGGTTTTCTTGTCAGTGGTAGGATGGCGGATGGACCTGGAAGTCCGGCCGGTGGGAGTCAAAGCGGCGGAGAGCGGAGTCCTCAGTCCAATTATAATATCAGAGAGCAAGATAGGTTTCTTCCGATTGCGAATATAAGTCGGATTATGAAAAAGGCGTTGCCGACAAATGGGAAGATTGCAAAAGATGCGAAGGATACGGTTCAGGAATGTGTTTCTGAATTTATCAGTTTCATCACTAGCGAGTATGTATGGTATTTTTTGGGGAAAATTTACATTATTGTGAAATCTTGAGTTTTGAATCTATACGAATGAAAATAGATATGAAATTCTTGATATGTTTGGTATAATTAGCTATATGTGTTTAGGTTTTATCTGTAGCTTTTAAAGTGTTTGACTAAATAGCTTTAGGTGTGGTTGAAAAGTATAATAATACATAATAAGGTAGCACACACCAATATTTATTAGGTACGTATATTTAAAAGTTGTGTGCCAAACACACATTTCTAGGAGTGTGGATCAAGCGTGTCACTAGAACACCGATGAAGCTCATGATTGAGGAGCTATAATTTTATAGCAAGCATGTTACTCAAAACCACTCCTTAGTTCGCCATTCTAGTTCCTATAAGGTTTTGGCACTTTACTATTCAATTGGTACCATATATAGAGTTTTAGCTGATTTTTACAATCTTATGTTCGGACAATGCTCATAAACAAGCTCTTGTTTACATTGGTTTATCATGGAAATATATTATTTCTCGAAGTGGCTATATTTGGTTACCATCTCCTGGTGTTAAAATAATGGCGGATGTCTTTTTGGTCTAACTACTCCTATTTCTTTATCTTGACTATCTATGGAAAATTCAAAATTTTCATATATTGATCCACAAAGTGAAACAAAAAGTAAAGGCCGTTTTTTTTATTATAATTAGATGTTTACTGATGAGTTAACTGACTTCAACATCGTGGTGTAATGTGACAATTTTGGATGGAGTAATTATTGAACATGGGATATAGTATGTTCGGATGGTTGATAGTTGATAAAAGCAAGCTTTAATTGTGTTTCTAATGTTTATGACTTTATGCAGGGCTAGTGACAAGTGCCAGAAAGAGAAGAGGAAGACAATTAATGGTGACGACTTGTTGTGGGCAATGGCAACGTTAGGTTTCGAAGATTACATTGATCCACTTAAAGCTTACCTATCTAGGTACAGAGAGGTAATGCATTTCAGTTGCCTTTCAAGTAGCAGTCTTTTGGTTTTCTTACCATGATGGCAACAAAAAAAATGACGTATTATATTGTTTTTGTTAATGATAAGCATCTTGGGTAGGATGTTTAGGGTAGCCTTTGTATTATAACACTTCATATAATCTCTTCATCTCTGCATACATATTTGAGAATAAATGGTAGTGGAGCTACTTTCTTATTTGTTTCCATTTTTGGGGGATGGAGTCTTAACATGATCTTGAAGGTTTGAACATTAATTACCACGCTACTCAGTCAATTGTGCCTACTAAAAAAAGAGATTTATATGATATCTTCTTTTTTCTAGAAGGCAAAAAAGGTATCATAAATAAACTTGGACGCCACATCTGTAACCTTATATATTTTTTTTTATGCAAGATGTATCATATCCTCTAAAATATGCTTGAACACCATAATGGAAAGAATGAAATTCGAAATATTTGTGGAGAATATACTAATAGTGATTCAGAATGCACGTCAAATTGTCATTATTTGATTTGATGTACATTTTGACCATGTAACATATTAAATTTGGAACTAGAAGGAACACACTCTACTTATTGGGTGCTATGTTTTCCATGTGCTATGGTTCTTTTGTCATTGATTGGTCAATTTCTTAATTGACCTATCTAACATACTTTTCCCTGTCTCCTTCTCTTGCTGGATGCTTATGTGGGATGGTGATTCATGCAGCTAGAGGTGCGCCACTTGTTTTTGACAAACTCATATTTCAACCAATGTCAATAGTATTTGAAGTATGCAGTTGGATTTCTTTGTTTTATGCTAGACCTTTCATTGCTGACATACTGTTACATCTCTACTAGGGTGACAGTAAAGGATCTGCTAGGGGTGGAGATGGATCTGGTAAGAAAGATACTATTGACACTCAGCTTGCTCCAAATGCACAGGTGAGCCAAAACACTTTCAGGCTTTGATATTTCCGTCTCTACATGCTGTTTTTGGAATATTTTGATCTTTCTGTATTAATGTACTCTTAAATAGGATTTTCTGGTGTTTTTACATCTTTTTAAATTATTGGCAGTTTACTCATCAAGGTTCTTATACACAAGGCATGAACTTCGTGAATTCCTAAGTTTGAACTTTACAGGTATTTTTTTTTCCCTCTCTGGCTGATATTTTGGACACTTCTACTGGGTCATATCTACTTCATAATATGAGAAAGCAGTTAATATACCATCCCCACTGGCCCATACAATAACTTAAACTTAGGCTTCTGAGATGTGAATCCTTAATGAGAAAACTCTTCAACTTTCATGATTGGAAAACTTGCAACTGTAAGCAGTGGCGTAGCCAAATGGGGTGTAGGGTTGGCCATGGCCCACCTATAAGCCCATGAAACTCTTATATGGTTTGTATATATATGCCAATTTTAACAACTAAGACCAAAAAATTTGATTAAGGCTCATAACTGATCTTTTCCAATGATAGTTCCAGGGACGGAGCCAGGGGGGTTCCCGTGGGTGTCCGGGCACCCAGGAATTTTTTCAATGTATTTTTTTTATACTCGTTAGTGTGTCGAAAATTATTTGGCCCACCCAAAAGTAAAATCCTGGCTACGCCCCTGACTATAAGTAGATGCTGGACTATTTCACAACCATCCGTTAAATGTGTTATCCATCATTTGCTTTTAATTACATATACATGTGTGTTACTTGTTTTTGTCTCAACGAGTGATAATTATAAGTTTGCTACTTTAAGCAAATGAAGTATGCATTTCTTGAGATTTCGTAGGACTGTACGAATGCCAAAGAGGGAAATGAGGAATGGCCACATGGACTATGTGAAATAAGATTGTCGCGAGTAGGGTCAACCTCTATTGTGACAGGCTAGGAATATGACTCATAACTGATTACCAAATATATAGATTTGCATGGCGTAACGAGCTAGTTGAATGGAAAGTTACCTTTCTTCACTAAGTAAAGTAGTTGCAGATATGCAATGTGCAATTTTGGGATGCTGATAGCCTGGTATTGGTTTGAGTCACCATTGTGCCATTTTGGTGATTGCATGAATTTGAGACCTCATATGGGATATGATTTGCATTTTGCTAATTTGATATTCTATATTGTCGAAGTTTAGGCTTCAGTTTAGTAGTTTTCCCGAACAATTTGTCAAATGTCTAGATTCTAGAACACCATTTAATTATGACTAGACAGCAAAATTCTCTGGATGACAATTGAGAAATAAGCAAATTGTTGCATGAAGAAATTGCAGAATAGGGGACGTTACATATCTCATTAGTTGTTCCATCTCCAATATAGTATTGTTGCAATGTTGCATTTTCATATGGCATAGAAGTGCAACTATAGTGGGGTTGGCATTAATACTCCCTCCTTTCTCTGTTAGTTGCAGTATTTATGCTTTGGATTTGAATATTAAATAAGTGGCTTCTAGTTTTACCAATAGGAATACCTTTTGTTTTTCTAGGAAACCCCAATATCCATCTGAAAATTGTAGGTACTAAGATACGAGAAGAATTGTTGTTGAAGTGTATAACAATCTAATAGCAAATAGAAGTTTTGAAATACGAAGTCAAAACGTGAATACAAGATGACGATAGAGAAGAGATAGATACCTTATTAAAAGTTAAAATGGCACAATTATATCTGCTTTCAGCATTGTACTTTGTTGTACATCTATGTAGCTTATTTTAGTGTATGAATGTTTATTCATGTTTTCAAAACGTGTTATTTCTCAACCATGAAAATGCTTTAACTAATAGCATGTCACATCGAGTTTCTTGCAGGTAAGGGGGCATCGTCTTGTTGTTCACTTATGTAACCTGAACAAGCGTGGGACTTTCCAGCTTCTTCATTTACAATTCTACGGTCAGTAGATAATGTATAACTTGATTTGTACTTGTAATATCATATAGTTTTCATATGCCAGCGTAAAATATATGTATAAAAATATTGTCTATCTCCCCTTGTTTTTTTTCCTTGGGGCATGAATAAGTTAATATGTTTGTTGACATGTTGTTAATATGTCTCTCAAGTATTATTTTGTCAGATTTCCGCATGCTTTTGGGCATCTATTTTCCGATGATTTGAACTTATCTGTGTAAATATGCATTAAGTCTTTGAAAAAAGTTTGATTTTATCAGTTATAATGTGATGAGTGAACATGCATATGTGGGTACTAGACACTTGTTATTGGATAGAAACAATAATGGGACCTGCAAAATGAAAACGGGAACTTGAATTTGCTGTTTTCTCATAGATACAACAATGAGACTCGCACATAAGAGGGGAAGGTACGGTGATGGACCATCATCACTTCATCACTGCCACCTCAGCGCCACATCAGCATCCCACTTCTCCACAACTAACCACAACAACCCCCTCACTCATAACAAACCTCAACCTCTTCATTTAGGGCCACCACTACCACTTTATTTTTTTTATTCAATTTTTCAAATAAACTAAATTCATTTCATTCAAAATAAAAATACAATACATAACTTAATAATAAGAAAAAAAAACAACACATACTAATAAAAACGATACGAAAAGAAAAGAAAAAAACGACACGGGTAAAAAAAATACAACACATACTAATAATACGAAACCTAGTCATCTCTTTGGTGATATTTCTTGATTAGTCGTTCCTGCCTCTTGCGGATGATTTCTGCTTTTACCGGGTCATGATTCAAATTCGGATCTATCATCAGAAAATCCATCTTGATCTTCTCTTGGAGAGCTTTTTCCTTCTCCCGCCTCGCCTCGTAACAAGCCCTTTGAGCGTCGGCTTTTTGAGCATATATTTCGGATATATGTCCCGAAAAAGTACTCGATTGACTTCCACCGGAGCTCGCAGCACTCGACGTTGAAGTCGACTTTTATTTCTTTGCGGCTCGTTTGCCGCCATCTCTTTCAGGACGAGCTCGTCTGTCCGGACCAAATATATCCTCGAGACATGTAATGTCAATGGGATCTTCGGCATCCCACTTCGGGTAATTTTTCAAAACCTCCCAACATTTTTCATACACGAACTCCTTCCCACCATAACGTTGCGCAAAGCTAACTTTGGCATTCTCGACATGATCGTGGTCATTTTCACCACTTCGACGCTGCAGATGTTTGTAAATAGCGTTGAACTTCTGGCAATCACCGTTAATCCTCGACCATTTACCAGTTACCATATTCTTGCCACGCTGGTTGTCGGTGGTCTGAGTATTGAACAAGTCGAGAATGTCGTTCCAAAGGAAATCTTCGGAACGGTCATGTCCCATATCTCGATCTTGGAAAATTTCTATCCAACACTGCGCAAGTAACCTTTCTTCAGACTTGCTCCACTTCCTCCTGTATGCCTGGGCTATGACTTCCACATCTTCGTCGTCGTCTGCGTCCAAATCCACAGCTTGTTTTTTTCCCTTCGTCTTTTTCCCCCTACCTTTGGCCGGTTCACGTGCTTTTGGAACTTTGAATTGTGAACCAGACGGTTGTGATTCCATTTGGGGAAACTGTGGAGGCTGTGACGGGTTAAAAACTGAGGTGATGGAAATCGGCCGGGGTAATTTGCGAATCCTTGTTGAAACTGATATTGTTGGTTAAGAAAAATTTCTTGTTGAGACGGGTTGGAATTTGTCGAGGAGGGGTAGACGGGTTTGAAGAACCCCCGTATTGTGGTGGGTTTGAGTTAAGTAAGTTTGTGAAGTACCCTCCGTCATTTGGGTTTTGAGACATTGTGAGATTTTTTTTTTTTTAATAAATGTATAGAGAGTTGAGGAAGATGTAGGAGATGAAGATGATAAAAATGGTGGGTTTGATATGTTATTAAAGGGGTGGTGGGGTTTTTTTTTTTAATAAAAATAAAAATAAGCTTTTATATCCGTTTAATAACGGATATATATCCGTTGCAATTGCTTTTGTCAGAAACCAACTTCGTCGTTAGAACGACGAGCTCCTCCACGGCGAGCCACGGCGAAGATAGCCGGTGTGGCGGCGAATGACGGCGAACGTCCACGTTGGACCACGGCGAGCAACGACGGAGCCTACCTTCCCCTCTAAGGAGAGCTTGATTCGTTGTTTTCTCATGGTAAATGTCGGATTCAACCCTACCATGTACCATGGACGAAACCAATCACCCTTGGCCTCTTTTAATCCACCCTGCACCAACACGCAAAACCCAAATTATTAGTTGTAAAATCAAGTTGTTGCGAAGAAAAAAAATGGGATACACTATTCCTACGGGGTCTAACCCGTAGGCCTGCAGGGAATATTCCTCTTTGTCCCCTATTTTTCGATCAAGACAACATTTTTGTCGATTTTGTTCGTATTTACAGCAGTTTTAAGTGTTTGGCTTATTAAACTTTATATTCTGATTCGCGATTTTCGGGTTTATAGCTTTTGAAAAAAAAAAAAAAAAAAAAAAAAAAAAAAAAAAAAAGTAGCCACCTTATGAATAAAACACATAGCCACCGTATTAATAACTTGCCCCAAAAAAAAATCACAAGTCCAACCTACATGTTTACCTAAAACAGCACAATAATTGACATCCACTTGCAAATATGGACTATTTTTTAAGAAGTATAACATAAAGTTTTTCCCAACTCCTTGTAAAAACATTAATTATGTTTAACTACATCTGTCTACATGAGAAAAGTTCAAAAGTTAACTGTAAATCTAATATTTTTTAAATATCCAATGAACTAATCCTGATAATTTATTTTTCATCAAAAAAGAAAAAAAAAATTACTTTTAAAAAAAAATTAAATATATCGCAAACCGTTAATCGGTATGCAAAACGAATCATACCATCTCGACGAGAATTAAATCATCTTTCTATAGATGAGCACTTCTATATATTTTCGAAGAACTTTTTTTTATGTCTCTAACAATCACATGTGATTTGTATCACGAATCACACGTGATTTATGAAATCACACATGTGATTTACGAAATCACATGTGCTTTGTGATACAAATAAAAGGTGATTTTTCCAGACAGATCTGGAAAAAAAATTGAAAAAAATTTTCGTCGAAAGTATATCGAAGTGCCCGTCTACTGGAAGATAAAAAAAATAATCTTCGTGATGGTGTAATTTTTTTTACTTGACGATTTACCGTCTGCAAGATATTTTATTTTAAAAAAAGAGGTGGAAAGTTGTTTTTTTTTTTTTTTAAATTGAAAAAATGAGTAGCTAGGATTGATTTATTGGATCTTTTAGTTCTACGTTGATCTCGACTCTTAAATACTTTTAGCTAACTAGGCGAGTACTCGTGCATAACAACGAAATTTTCTAGCGATAAACAGCTATAGTTGTAATAAAACGTGAAATAACCAAAATATTTAGCGACGGGAACCACCTTAGAAGTTGAAACTTTTGAGAAGCGATGAACAATTAAATTTAAGACCTACCTTAGGATTTGAATGAGAACCACCTTACATTAGAAAAAGAAGAAAGAAAGACGGTTAATAGATTAAAAACACAAGAGAAAACTAATCTCGGATGCGTTCTTTAACCCGATCCAACATATTGACGTGAATTAAACCGTTAAGTTTTTCGTCTTGACAAAATAAAAGAACCACTTTGGTTTTGTGGCTGGGTCTGCCACTATTTAAAACGTGTACGTCAGTTTCAAAAGAACCGGGAACATGGTCAACAACACCATCAAAATCCATTTGAGCATCAACAACTTCCATTTGAGCATCAGTGGCTTTCGTTTCGTGTAATTGTCATAAATTGATGTTGAAAGTTTATATAGTAATAAGGAGAATAAGTTAAATTGATAGAATTATTTTTAATATACAATATATATAGTCAAATTCTAATATAGCTAGCATTTTAATTTATAATATGGTTTCAAAAATATATGACAAGTATCTTAAGTTTGCATGCACCTTATGACAAGGATACGAGTTGGCATTATAAACTCTTTAAAAGTACAAGGAGTGGATATGCATTATAGTGCAAGTATATGCATTTTTTTCCTTGACTTGTACTATAAGGGCACGTTTGGTAAAGAGAAATTCAAAGAAATGAAATGGAAGAGAAAAAACAAATTCAGATAATAGAAATTAGTAAAGAATTTTGTTGAATTCTACTGTTTGGTAACAACAGAGACTTAGACCTGAGAAAAACAAATTTTTATTTGGTTTGATTTTTTTTAACAATGTTTTGTTTTGAAAAAAAAAAAAAAAAAAAAAAAAAAAAAAACCACGAAAAGTTAACTTATATAACAAATCAAAATAACAATTGTGGATTAGTAACTAATTGAAAAATTGAAGCAAATTTCAATTTGCAAAACCCAATACGTCATTGTAGCAATCATGATGTTGACAAGAATGATCTCATAACAATCCATTTGATCAAGTTTGCCCAACGGAATAAGAACCTGCAACTCACTGAATACCCAAGAATCGAAAATCAAATAAGAATGATATCACCATAATATAATAAATTCTACAAAAACCAATAACCTTGATAATATACTAAAGATAGAGTAGGGAGAATTAAAGCAAGAAATAAGAATGATGGAGTGGGATGAAAGTATGGGAACTTTGGAACAGGGATGAACAAAAAGGGGGCTAGGGTTTGGAGTATTATCTAGAAATATTGTAGACTGTGCTACTCACGTGACTTTTTGCACTTTATATCCTTAATGTTAAACAACAATAAAAGTGGAGTTTTCATTTTCCACTCATAAAGGGATGGAAACGGGAGAATTGATTTTACAAGTAGATTGTTTTCTCAAGAATTGGTATTTCTCCGTGTTTGTTTTTCTCTGTTGTACCAAACGATGGAATTAATTCTATTTCCATTTCTTTAATGTTAATTCCCTCTACCAAACATGCCCTAAGACTACTTACTAAAGTGAGTTTATAGCCCCACTTTTACTTCTATTACTTGTTTACAAAACTTTGGGGTGAGAAACATGCAAAATATTTTCTTGGACAAAAAACTATTCTTTACTTTTCTTAAACTATTGCGTAGTTAGCCTAAGCCCCTGAACCCACTTATTGCCCGCTTTCATGAACCGTCAATTCCCGCTGGGAAGCGCGATTGTTATAAATAGATCTATTGAAGTGACTCCCCCGTTCGGTTGGCCAGACGGGTCAATGCGAACATATACCATATCGGACTACGAGTGTATTGGGTTAAACACTCGCCATGGGCCCCTTATATTATATAGAAAAAATACACCGTTGGTCCCTAAACTTGTCCAAAAGCATTGCATGGGCCCTAGACTTGGGATTTTAGTCGCGTGAGTCCAAAACTTGGGTTTTTGAGGCCGATTGAGTCCTTTTGACCGTAATCCGTTGGTCAACACCGTTATTTGTTGTTTTGTTTTGTTTTTAGTTAAGGGCATCACGGTCATTTCATATATTTTGATTATTATACTTTTCTTCCCCATTGAACTGAGTTTTCCTTGTTTGATATTGATTGGTTTAAATGAGTGTACATTTATATATTACATTGTTTTGGTGAAAAAACTGACAACATATGACTGATACTCATTACTATTTTCAGGTTCATTCTGCTGCTACAATACTGGACAAAAATAGCTTGGTGAAGTATGACAGGAAAAGCGGCTACTTTAAGGTCATGAACTTGGGTCGAATTAGTTACTATTACATAACTCATTGAACAATCGTCACTTACAATGAGCATTTAAAGCCTGCCATGGGTGATATCGAGCTATGTAGGTTATTCTCTCTCTTTGAGGAGTTCAAATACGTAACTGTAAGACAAGATGAGAAGATGGAGCCAAGTGGAGTCGCACGTTTGGTCAAGAAATTTATTCTTCTCTTCTTCTAGCATTTGCAGAACATGTGGATATGCTCTGTGAGCAACATTGGTGTAGATAAATGTTACCCCCCGTTTCCCGGTTTGACCGGAAATTTCTCGATTTTAAAAACTTTGACGCGGAAACGTTTGACTATAACTTTTCTCATTAAACTCTGCAATACACGACAAAACTATGAGATTTGAATATTGAAAATTCTTACTATAACATATACTTATTGACCTCTTAAAAACATTTGCACTGGACTATGATAAAACATCATAGACTATTGATACGACCTGACGTCGTCGCCTTTTAAATCCACGACGTCGTCACCCTAAAGTGTATTCCAATTTTAACAAGCGACGGGTCAGAAGGTTTTGGACCCGACGCCGTCACAAGACCCCGACGCCGCCACCCATATAGTGTGCCGCCGTCCGCCCATCAGACCTGCATATTTTGACAGGAAAACTGCACAAGAACCACATCACTACATTTCAACCATTTTCAACTCGAATGTTCAATTGACCTTTACAACTTTAACAAAATGTCATATAAATTATAACAAACAATCTTAAACATATTTTAACTTTACTGTACCCATTTGTATCCACAATGGGTGAGATTACACTCTAATCCAAACACCCCTTTAAGAATGACGAAACATACAATTTGACTCCTTTGGACATATCTATAACATGTCATTACAAAACATTACTTTAACCTTCTTGACCAACACTTGACATGTAACGACAAGTTTATAAACCTTTATAAGACAACGGGGGCACAAATTTGTCACATGGAGCTTGGTATCTACCTAGCTCCTATTTCATACATACGAATCTTCCATAATCCCAAACCAAGCAATAACATCTTCAAAACAATGAACCTACAAGAACATTGACAACTATAACATGTAAGCGATAACGCTTAGTAAGTAATAAAACTAAAACATGTTAACGCTTCTATCATCATATAATTTCACAAAAGCATAACTAGCATACAAACTATAACACATTTAGCACATAAGGCATATAACACATAACTTAATCTTCCATAAGGCAACTAATTCTATAACTATCATCAATTCCAATCTTGATCCAATAATTCCTTTACTTAACTATAACCAAAATTTAACCACAACATGTATAACACATCATATGATATTTTTCACATTAAACAAGTAGTAGCCAAATTACTCATCTTAGCAATCCATGCCAAATCATACACAATTACCATCATCTTTCATAGTCAAACTCCATCATCATCCAAAGGTAACACCTTAAACACCATATTCAAAGTACACTTAAAACAACATCAAATAACTATAGCCATGGTTTCATAACCATTTGACTTAAATAAGCATCCTCTAATCATCACATAATCATATATTGATTATGTGATGATCCAACCCATATATTTCTCAACTTTTAACCATAATAAAACATCCCATATTTACTATAACTCTTTTAATCAATCATTCCAATGATCATAACATGATCATATCCCAAATTACCCATTTTACTTCAATTCAATCAAAGGGGTTTCACCCAATTACACTATAACATCTTAATTTTAATATAAACCCACAATTACCCAAAACCCCCAATATGGTGCAAGAACCATAACTTCCAAATTCACAATTAACACTTTGATTAGGGATCACTTACCTTGTAGTGTCCTCTCTATGGCTTCATACTAGGGTAACTACCCTTACTTCACCATCAATTAGTCTACTAAACCATGCTACTCTTTTCCCTCCAACTCTATATCACGACACATGTAAGCTCCCGGAAAATTTCATTGTACTTAAGACTTTAATCATATATAAAGCACAATTTACATCATCATGAAATTTTCTACTTATCACATTTGCATATCATTTGACATGTGCATGATCAACGCAGCTTGAGCATTCAAATATACACCGTTGTGATCCGAACGAAATTCCCCACGGTCTCGATATTCTTAAATTACTTAATATAGATATATAAAATTTTATAAAAATATAAAATAAATAAAAATAAACTAACATTGGACAGGAACTAGAACTCTTGTTGGGCCTTAACTCGAACCCAACTCACCACCTTATACCGATTGGGCCTTGTTACCATGACAAGCCCAGCACCATTACTTCTCCATTTGGGCCTCGTCTTCCATCCAATCAAAACCGATCCCAACCCATTTCCTTTTCCATTGGGCCTCATCTATCACCCAGCCCAACGCACCACTTAGTATAATTTTTATACAAGAATTTTGCCAAAGTAATTAGCACATGTTGTTTTACATTTCTGTGACCAAGCGTGCAACTAAGTCAAGACACAAACAAATTCATCCCATTTCCTAGTCCTAAGCTTGCGTATGAATGCGTAAAGAGGAGACAAGCCATTCTCTAGCCACCCTAAACAAATCCTAATAACCTTGACCACCCTTTTGACCCTATAATCCTTTGGTTAACACGTTTCCTTATGTTCATTTCGACATGACAACACTCTCATGCAAGCCACAAAACCGGCTGCCAAGAGGGCATGCCAAGAACAAACAAATATCATGAATACATTAATCCCAAGGCCATGCTTGTTAAGCTTATAAATCGACCCCCTCACCCTCCAACACTTAGCTAAAATCCACAAGTTCCCTCACAAACTAGCTCATAAGTTTATCTCACAAACTCACTCTCAATACATCCATAATTCGTCCACTGTGGACTTTGGTTCGAAGGGAAGAAGGAAGAACGCAACGTGTAAAGAGTTCAAGAACTTGGGTAGTTCGTTTTGGGTTATAAGGAGAACAAGGGTTCTCGTAATCGTCTCATTCGTTGTCCTCATTTGTTTCCATCACCACTCATATCGAGTGTAGTAAGCCTCACTCAATCTATTTTGTTTCTCTCATTTTCATTCATGTTAACACGTTATAAAGCACGCATATTAATCGAATATGTATATAACTTAAAATGGCAATAAGATACTAGTACCATGATATATAAACTACTTCTAACAAGCTTAGTTTCACTCAAATAAAACCACACCATTTGTATCATGAACACGATTCCATTTTGGAACCTATGTCACATGGAATATAGTCACACGACATTTACACTTGCCTAGATAACGTGAAAATGATATTACAACACAAATAATTAAGTCCTAACACACCTTAAACCCCCCCCTATCTCGTTTTCCTTCAAAACCAAGTTATACCCAATTGGGCCTTAAGGCCCAACACGCGTAAAATGGTAGCCCAATACCACTTTTACCCGACCCATTAGCAATACAAATAAGCCATAAGCTCCAAATAAGCTAATGATAAGTTTTTGAAAAGTTAAACAATTTATAAAATCGAAAATGTAATTTCGGATTAGTTTTGCAAAACATGTAACAAATCGGGTTAAAAGTGAATGTTTTGGAAAGTAAAGAGGGTTACTTTGTACGTAAAATAAATGCATGGGAAAGTTTGGGGTGCGTTTGGTATTTATTCGAAAGTCAAAGGTCTATTTTGTACGCATGCATGTATGCATGGAAAATACAAGGACTATTTTTGTAATATATCAAAACTAGTATAATAAAAGTTTTGGGTTGAAAATGTAAAGTTTGAAACCTTAAGGTTTATATACGTTAAAGTGTATCATGGGTGCAGTTTTCGTAAAACAGTTTCATTTAGGGACTAAAACTGTCAATTTCGGAAAGTTTTGATATAAAACAAGTTTCGGGTAAAAAGTGTCAATTTCTCAAAGTTGAGGGACTAAACTCGTACATTTTGAAACTTGAGGGTAAAAAGTGTAAATTCGGGAAAAAAATTATAAAACTTATAAACTTATCGTGACTTCGTAAGCGAGTATTTTGATCATTATGGGTGTTTTAAAAGTATTTTACTATCGAATATCGTTGAGCGTATATATATATATATATATATATATATATATATATATATATATATATATATATATATATATATATATATATATATATATATATATATATATATAGGGACCTTTATTTATATAGGGCCATTAAGTTGAGAGCTGTTGAGAACCCTCTAAACCAATGAGATTTTTAAATATTAAAAATTATTGTTAATCCAAAAGGGTATTATAGTAAAATACAATTTTTATATTATTTTTATTAAATCGATTTTAAGCATTCCTAAATTTTCGGATTTTTTTTATTTTTTTTTTTTTTTTTTTTTTTTTTAAGCATGGTTTCATAATCTTACAGTGCATGCATTTTTTTTTTTTTTTTTTTTTTTTAATGAGATAAATGTTTGTTTTAAAGCACGCGCATGTATGTTTTTTAAATGAGGTGCATGTATGTTTTTTAGTGAAGTACATATATGTTTTTTGCTAGCATTATTATTATTTTTTTAAGTTTGAAGCATAAATTAAAAAACAAATTTATAAAAAGAAGAAATACATGAATATAATCTATCTTTACACTTGTGCACTAAAAATAATTAACGTAAGCGGACATATGTGCACAAAACATATGTGTTTGAAGTTTCTCATCGAGTTACTTTTGAACATGTGTGCATGTCTTCCAAAACATCGTCTGCGTCTTCCAAATACATATATGTACTTAGGTATGTGTGCACGCCTTCGAAAAACGTCACGCCTAGAAAAAAAATAATAGCAAAGATTAAATACCTTTAAAATAAAACTCAAGATAACATAACACACATGCACAAGCTGAAACTAACAACACAAATAAACAAGAGAAATTTTTTTATGTATGCACAACATATAGAATTCAAATACAAAACATATATGTTTTATGCATAAACATACATGTTTTATACGTAAGAAACATGTATGTCGAAAATTTATTAATCAATTTTGAAAATCCTACCTGGCAAAATGGATCCATTGATCAATTTTGAAAATCCTACCTGGCAATTATCACTACTCATCTAGTTAGTATTACGAAAAACTTTTGTTTACTTCAAAGAAAAAGTAGTGTTCTCATATATATAAGCTGCTTTTGTTACTTTATATACGAGACAATTTATGAGGGCAAGGCAACAAGTAGAAGTATGCTAATTCAGAAGAAAAGCTAGAATCTTTATTATCCACAATCTCATTCTTGGAATTTAAGGTGTAACAAGGTAAACAAATGAAATGAGAACACAAACAGCAATTAAAAGGAAACCAAGTTGAATCAGCTGCAGTTAGTAGTTTCAAAAATATAAGATCTCTTACTATTGTTTTAAGGTCATGATAAAACTGTCATACAAATGATCAGGCATCTGTTCTCTATACCGCTCCAAAACCTGTTTCAAAAAATCCACATTAGATAAACACAACACTGTATTAAACTCCTTAACCATCACCCCTTTATCCGTCAAAACCTTAAACACTTGATACCTCGGTTTCCTTATAATATTTTCTATATAACTAATCTCGGATTCCTTATAATAATTTTCTGAATATCCTTAAAGCCGACCCCATATTTTTCCAACAAAACCACATTACTCTTGAAAACATACAACACAAACCTTATAATATGTGACAAGATTCTTTCATTTGGCTTTACAGTGTTGGAAAAAAACGCAACTGCCACATCATAGCCGCCACTGGAAAAATGCAACGACAAAACACAACCGCCACAACTGGAAAAAAACGGTGGTTCGGGATGTAGGTTTCACAGATCGGATGTTTAGGGGCGGTTTTCATAATTGCACGATTTAATCTTGATTCAATGTGAGAAGGTGTTGAGGGTGACCACCACTGTTTGTGTTTGAACGTGGCTTCACCAAACAGCAGTAATGGTGAAAGATGGCGGCTAGGGTTCTTGAGGAAGAGAGATAAAAAATGGAAGAGAGTAGATCTGGAAAAAAAATAAGACCTGGAGAAACTGTTTTTATGATTTGATCCTTTTTTTATGGAAGAATTGAATTCCCATATTGCCCCTAATTAATTTTTTCCTCTCAAATTAAGTTACATGTATTTTCAAAAATGCCATTATGCATTAACTTGGTGTACATTATGTATTATTGGGAGTACAAAAGCAGGTTCTCGCAGTTCTCGCACTTAACATGGTTCTCAAAATAAAGATACACTATATATATATAATTATAAGATTGTAATTATATATAACTATAATCCGGTAAAACGCACTGGGATCTAAACGAACTAAAATACTCAATAACATCAACATTTTCACGAGATCACAACGGGGAAACATTTCACTTATGCGTAAGTGAGGATCTTTGATAAATATCAAACTAAGACAATGTAGCACGTAAATTAACTTAAAACGTTAAGCACGCACACACCCTATTGAATTGGACAATTCAATGATCTATTGAATAAGAATATTCAGGGTCCGTTTGGTTTGTAGATGGGTTTAGGATTTGGATTTGGATTTAGATTTGAATTTGGTTTAGGATTTGGATTTGGATTTGAAGTAGGAGAGAGAAAATATATTATTAAATATATAAATTGTTAATAAATAATATAATATAAATGGGTGGGTCATAGTATTGTGAAAGTAACCAATAGGAAGACAAATAAAAAATAAATAAAAGTGGATAGTGAGAGAAAAGTAGGCACTTGAGCTTGGATTTCTAAAACACCATGAATTTAACATTCATGCCCAATGGACCCACATGATTTTTCTAACCAAACAAAGGTTTCTACTTTTAGTCCCAAATCCTAAACCGATCACCTCAAACCAAACGGGCCCTCAATGCTCTATTATTTTGGTCGCAAACCAAAATGTTTATCATATTCTGAGACTCGCCATCTCATCATTTTTATGTTTCGGTTTGGAACCTCCGCTACATTGTGCTTGATCTATTTGTGCTTGTTCATTATCATCAAGGTGAGTTTATAGCCTCGCTTTTACTTTTATTTACAAACTCCGCGAGGGAGATACATGCTCTAAACTAGAACACAAGTTTTTCATAAATGTTCGCTTTGATTATTGGTACTTGCCTAAGTATTTAGCCATAAGTCCCCATATCATGAACCATTAGTCACCATGAGTGAACGCAGATATCGTGAATAGTACTATGGGGAGTAATGACCCCGTCTTGGTTATAGAAAATAACTGGGGCACACCATATTTGAATTGCATTAGGTAATTGGCTATTACCTCCTTTGGGGAAAAACTTACGTACACCAATAATTCGGTGTATGCAGTTGAGTCTTGGTTGCATGAGCTTAGCGCATAATAATCTATGATTTTCTTTATGATATTGTTAGTTTACAATTATCATGCTCATATTCTTGTGTTCAACTATTATTTAAACCTATGGATTTCACTCAACATTATTGTTGACCTTTTTAGCATGTTATCTCGGTGTCGGTGAAGATTATGTCCAAGGCGCGAGTGGGGCATACCAAGACCTTTCTTGTGGTGTAAACATAAAGTTGTCATTTCTTTCAAACTCATGATCTATATTTTGGGAAAACACTTGAACAATTTGGAATGTTTTGTAACAACTATGAGTTTTCGATGAATGATAACTATTTTTAATAAAACGTCTCTTTCGAGTCGTTTTCTATGACTTTTGACTATGGTCTCCATTCGAGTAACACCCCAATTAGTCTTCCGTTGTCATTATGATCTCGGGGGGTGTTACAACACACACACACACTAATATTTTCTGGAAATATATTGAAGATAATAGAATTATCCAGAAATATGTAGAGGGCAACTTTGCCCAATTGACATAAATGGTCCCTCAAGTCCCACTCTTTATAATTTAGCCACACTACACTTCTATAACTAGTTTATAATATAGCAACTTAGGTCCCCCTACTCTCTATAACTATAACACAATATGTGATAATTATTAGTTTGACTATCGGGTTGACTAGTCAATCCCGTAAAGTCCTTAGACCGTATTCCACCGCGGTGGGACCTATTGGTATTCCGGGATAGGGGTGTAACAATAAATACCAGGCTCTTGGGTTTTTATATGCTTGTGTATATTTATATGTATATGTTTCTTGCATGATGGAAATGACTGGACAAACTCTCATGTATCATCCTTCTCAATGATTGATGAATCCTATATCTTACCAAACAACACATCAATTATAACTTTACGGGTATGCAACAACCTTAAATGTTCTTTTTTCGGTTAAGTTCTTGGAACTGCCAACGATCCTATATTTTTTGGTATATAAATTAATCGATGGTAACATCATAGACTGATTCGTTTGGAAACAATGCCTTAAGAACATTCTGAATATCTTTCTTACCTCAATGCTACCTAAAGTAGATTAGTGCACCGCTTTATGATTTTTTAAAGCAACATTTTGAAAGTTAATATTATATTATCTTTGCAGGAGCTTGAAAGTGGAAAAGTACTCCTTCATTTGGCTCATCTTTATGAGGTTTTTGTTTTATCTTACTGTTTACTTTCTAGCATTTTGTCTTTGAAGAACATACAAATTACTAAAATGGTGTTTGTTTTATGGTTTAAAAGGTGGGAGAGGACAAAGATAATTTAGTAATGGCAAACGTGGAGCTGAATAAGCTCTTCCAAACAGAAAGGTACATCTGACACATATGTTAACTTTGGTTGATACCAACTGAAATTATGCATTTGTTTTTTCAGATAAGCAAGGTGACAGAGATGAATCTGTCATGTAACCAAGAACAAGTTGAGATGGAGAAAAAGATATTGGCTTGGAAAGCGAAAGGTTCGTCTGAAGGCAAGATTGTGAGGGGAGGAGTTGTTGATTCTAGAAAGCTGGTGGTTGAACTTGGACCGGTGGAAATCCGGACATTCTTCATAGACTTAGATAATATCAGGATGTTTGGTTCTGAACAATTATTTGTAAATACAGTGTGTTGTAGTCTCTGTTACTGCTTTCTTTCATTTTAATTTTTCGTTCATCCCTTTGGTTTTTCATAATCCAATGCTGCAAAATGTGACCCTTGGTAGTGTATGATATCAAGGAGTTGATGAAATGAAAAACTTTGCAACAATCAAAAGAGAAACAACTTCACTTTTATCTTTGGTTTTAAAAGTAAAATAATGTGTCGGAAATTATGCTTTTTGTTACTAACCTTTTATCTCAGCTTTGTATACATTCTTAAGACTACGATACAATGGGGAATGCAACAAACAAAACAAAACAGAACTCATGGACGTGATTAAGTTGATGTCAAGAATTCAAACATTTCAATCCTATCCAAACGCAAGTTTTTACCGTGCTGTATAATACAGATGACAATGTGTTGTTGCTGCCCCAACTGGGAGTGGGAAGACTATTTGTGCAGAATTTGCAATTTTAAAGAATCATCAGAAAGGTAGTGAAGTGTTATGCGTGCTGTGTATATCGATCCTGTTGAAGCACTTGCAAAGATTACAAGAGAAATAAGATCACAAAGTAATAGAGTTGCAATAAAAATGAGGACAAAAAGTATAATAATCCAAATATATGAAATGATCGTTATTTTTTTTTGGTGCAAAGGTGAATTATATTATATAACTTCCAAACAACTTGTACATCTTTTGAGGAATAACCATACACTGAAATGGGCATGATCCCAAAACAGATACAACAGACAATACAAATACAAGATACTGAACTATGCCTAGGCTTCCATTCTATATCAGCCAGCAACATTACAATTCTCAGACTGCAGATTCCATTCTCATGAACAATTCACCTTTATAGAAGCACCATACAATCTAGCTTCATTTCCATCACACCTTCCTTCTCAGACCACTCAACCAACATCCACAGTGATCAAAGAAGTATGGTGAATGGCATCACTAGGAATCCCTTACCCTTCCACTCAAGGGCTATGCCAAGTAATCTACATTTCCATCTCAAAAATGGCTTCAATTACTTGGGAACGCACACCTTGAGTGAAGACCAACCATTACCTCCTTTGGTAGTGTATTGGATGGACCAAGAAGGATCATCTTTCACTCCTCTCTATTCCATCCATCATACACTACCCACCCAAACCACTTTCCCTTCACAAAGCACAACCCTACTTTATGGTACATTTCTTTGAATTTAGACCTCCTATTTGATAAAATCATATCTGACCAAACTTCCTCCCAAGGCCAAGTTTGGAGAGAGTATGAGAATCAGATTGGTACAGTCATACCAAAGAAACTCCAAGGTACAAGGAACTGTGACAATGTAGTCTGCAAGAATATACTTAGAAATAATCTTTTGTATCAACCATTCTATGCACTTCTGGATATCCATTTTGACAAATCCCAAAGCCACAATTCTGATGAATACTGCTCTCTATACACTTCTAATCAACATTTGATGTTAAACTGGACCCCCATATCTCAGACACACTTTTAACATCATCATAATTTTTAACTCTCATGCTCGTTATGCCCTTATCTAAAAACAAAACAAAACAACAAATAACGATGTTGACCAACAGATTATGGTCAAAAGGACTCAATCGGCCTCAAAAACCTAAGTTTTGGACTCACGGCTACTAAAATCCCAAGTTTAGGGCCCCTGCGATGATTTTGGACAAGTTTAGGGACCAACGATGTATTTTTGTCTATTATTTATGTGCTATATTATAGCGCATTTTACTGTCGAGCTTCGGTTGCATGAACTTAGTGTTAGTGTAATAGGCTATTTTTGTATGGTGTTATATTCGTTGTAATGTTCATATACTTTACTGATGGTCCGAACTTATAACTTTACTGCTTTATTTCAAACCTATGAACTCACCAGCTTTTCGCTGACTTTTAAACATGTTTTTTCTCAGGTTTTTAATTTGCTTGACTGTATCAAGGCATTGGCATGGCAATGGTCATAGACTATTCACTGAAGTGTTTTTACACATATCTATGATAAAAAAAACTGTGTTGTACTGTAAACAGATGGGACAAGAGGGGTGGGAGAACAAAACATCACATAGGGGAGGGGTATGTATAATATAACCCCTACTCAATAGCCAGGTTTTGAAAAGGTTGTTCCTATAGCAACACCCCCTATAGTACATAGTACAAAACGCTATGCGCACAGTACATCACCGCTATGCACACAGTACAACCCACTATGCATAAAGGGTGTGTGTATAGATTCCCCCTTTTGAAAAACCTTCATACTTTTTTTTGAAAAAGTTGTACCGTTTGACTTAACGTTTGTATTTTTCTTTATAATGGGCCAAAATCATTTCCATTAAATTTATAATTATTTTAAAAATGAATAGAAACTAATTGCAAATCCTATCCGAATATGTAACAAATACAATATTTATTAAAATTATGATTTTTCTTTCATTACACATTCTTTCATTCCTATATATAATTTCAACTCCATCCACACACCAAATGCGTCCCTAAGGGTCCGTTTGGTTCATGGTTTCGGCATGGGCTTGAATCATAGAACTGAAAATCTATAGTTTGTTATACAAAAAGTGAAGCCATAAATTTGAATAAATGCTAAGGGGGTGTTTGTTATGGGGTATTGAGGGTTGAGATTTTATACTAAAGTAAAAAAGTTTATTTAGTACAAGAGTGTAGGATTTGAGATTAGACATGATAACTAAATTTTTATCTTATCACAAATTTTACCCAATAGCCTCTTGAAAAAAGGGTTGATACTCACATTATTTTTTTTATACATATACCACACTGTATAACATTTTAATACACACTGTACAAGACAGTAATGCACAATTATGGTGTATGTATAAAAAAAATAACGCCCTTTGAAAACCTTTATATATAAGCTTGTATTAAAAGCTTATATTTTATGCTTTCTTCCAAACACGCCCTTAACAATTTTGGTGAAAGACTGAGAAGAGCAGTCAACAATCCACGTGTGTGAGATCCTTTGTGTTGGGTTTAGTTGTCTTGTTCGTAATCTCTCACGTTAGGATTTTCCGATCATCAGGTAACACCATTATCAATCATCATTTTGTGCTATATAATTGAAATCATTTCAAATTACCGTTAACAACAAATTAAATCAATTTTTTTTTTTTTTTTATGTTTAAACAATAGTTACTTTAAGATTATATTCTCTATCATTTAACCTTATTTAGGTGCTTATTAGCTTACATACCAAAATTTTGTCTAAACTTATTTGATTTATAAGCTCAAGTGGATAAGTTCGCAAATCCACAAAAATGAGCTTATCAAATTTTCAATAAGCTAATAAGCCTATCAAATAAGCTTAAACAAACTCCCGCTAAGCACTTTTTTGTGTTTTGATAAGCTTATAAATTTGAGCTTATTTATGGTGTTTACATAAGCTCATTTTTTTTTTGGCTTATATAGCTTTTGTTTATTTACGAGAATAAGCCATTTCAAATAACTTAGCTTAGTACACACACTCACCAAGAGCTTATTATACATAAGCTTAAGCCCAAAAAATTGGCTGATACACAAACCACACTACTGTCGAAGCTTATTTTTTGACGCTTTAGTTACTGTTTAGAATTTGGGATCTTGGTTAGCGTGAGAGAAATGGTATAAACAAACAGAACCATAGGCTCTATGTATATTGGTTACCGTTTTTGCAGAATTAGTATGCAATCTAAGATGATTACAGCTGTGCATTAGACTGATATAGTTCAAACAAGTTATGTATTCGACCTTTTTTCTAGTCTATGCATACTACCTGCATTAGAATTATGTACTGTATAAACTAGGGTTCATGGTTCAACTAACTATAGTGGTGCTATATTACGTCGAGCTTTTAATTGTTAGTTATAGCTTTTTCTAACGGATTTTTCATTAGCGAAGTATGCTTCCTTAAAGGTTATAGAGCATAAGGAATGGGAAAGGTAATCAAAAGTGATGGTTGGTTAGACATAATGCAATCACCCATTACCCAATAGGGGGTAATACTCCATTCCTCACCAATTTGAGGGGTATGAAAAATAGCCACTTTTTTTTTTTTTTACCTCAACTGCCCTCAATCTATATTTTTATCCCATAACTTCTCTTTATATTTTTGTTGCACATCTGCTTATCCATCTTGCACTTGATATATCTTTCTTTTTTCTTTTTTTCATTTTCAGTAACCAAATTCATATGTATCATTTCTTAGATGGCTTAATTCTCATAGTTAAGTTTCGACAATTTGTCTGCAGTGGCACCATAGATATTTATATGTATATATATTTTTCTCTATTTGGCTTATTTAGTAACTGCCTGCCTTGTATTGGGTATCCAAAGTTTCCAAGATCTAGCAAAGTCACGAATTTGATGTTTATCAATGTCCTTCAACACTACTTTCTGTATTGTGGTTGTTCATTGTTGTTGTCCTCACTATTTGTTTTACATTAACTTATCATTGTACGACTTTTCTTGTTGTTGTCTAATTCAATAAGATAATGTTGGATGTTTGCTTAGTCAAGTTTTTTGTAATAAAAACCTTTATGGGTTACAAGTGTCGTATAAAACAAACACCGTGTTAATTGCTTAACATCTCAACCAAGCAACTACAAATACAAAGGAATAACCGTTGCATTCCTTTGCATTACCATTACCTTTCCCATTCCTCAATTTTAACCAAGCAATAACTTCTGTTCTTTTTAAATTGTTATATATTTCTCATCAACTTCATAATTAACCTTGTATAAAGTGGCTGTTCTAGTCCATTATTCTTACATTGATTATGCTAACTATAAAAATCTAATCTTTACAGAATGTTATTCAATTAACATTTCTTTGCAGGATGAGGACTTGATTGTTAGCAAGTAATATCAATGGAGAACACTGAAGCATCCGTTGCATCAACCGCAACTCGTACATGGCACGACTTCTTAGAGCGTATGCGACAACCATCCGCCACAGAATTTGTTAAAAGCATCAAGAAATTTATCGCCTCATTATCAAACAATGCTCCTGATCCAGAAACAGACAGTGCATCTATTCAACAATTTCTTAGCAATATGGAGATTGCTTTTAAACATCATCCTCTGTGGACTGGTCGAACCGAAGAAGAATTGGATAGTGCCGGTGAAGGTCTTGAGAAATACATGATGACAAAATTGTTCACTCGGGTATTCGCTTCACACCCTGATGATATCAAAACAGACAAGGACTTATATAAAAAATCAGCTTTGATCCAGCAGTTTATCCAGCCAGAACACTTAGAGATTCAACCAGTATATCAAGACGAAACATTATGGTTAGAAGCCCAGAAAGAACTTCAGAAAATCAACAACTTCAAAGCACCACGAGACAAACTTGCTTGCATCCTAAGTTGCTGTAAAGTTATTAGTAACTCACTGTTAAACGCATCGGTTTCTCATAATCCACCTGGGGCTGATGACTTTTTCCCGGTTCTAATATATGTTATCATTAAAGCAAACCCTCCTCAATTTCACTCGAATTTGATGTATATTCAACGGTACAGGAATAAATCACGATTAGTTGGAGAAGCATCTTATGTTTTCACAAATATGCTTTCTGCAGAATCGTTCATTTTGAACATAGACTCAAAAGCATTGTCGATGGATGAAATCGAATTTGAGAAGAATATGGAATTTGCTCAAACACTAGTTTCCGGCCTTTATGGGGACTACAATGATGGTGAGAATATGCAGAGTGAAAATGGTCAACGTCAAAGTCAAAGTATTGCCAAGTCGAAGTTAAAAGACGTTCCTTCAGTTTCTGATTTGGAAAATAAAGGTGCTAGTATGCTCGTGACGGAGGAAAAGGTGAATGAGCAGCTTCAGAATTTTCCGTTTTTATTCTCTGAAGCTGGTGATTTGAGAGTAGGTGATGTAGAAGAGTTGTTGAATGGTTATAAACAACTGGTGTTTAAGTATGTTTGTCTTGCTAAAGGGTTAGGCGTGGAATCCCAAATCAGTGGCGAGTCAGGGGATGTTGGTACAATAGAAGGTGGCGGGAAAGGGTTGGGTTGGGACACAGAGGCGCCACCATCAGAAACCCAAATTGGTGACGGAACTGCAGAGATATTGGATGGTAACAGAGGTATGAAATTTGATGATGACGTTGTTGGTAGAATAGAAGGCAGTGAGAAAGGATTGGGAGTATCCTCTGAGACCCCAGTTGGTGGTGAAACGGTGGATTCATCAGAGGCTGATGCTCAGGTAGATGTTGGAGTAGAAGGTGGTCGGAATGATGATGTAGGGGCTTCTACACCTGAATATGTGGTGGGAGAAGTTGTTTCTCTTTTAGAGGAAAATGTTGAAAAATAAATTTTTTATATTTAGTTTTTATGTTGTGTATTAGATATTTAGTTCTTCCATTTATTTGTTTGTGTTAGGATTTAATGCACGAAATAACAAGCGTACTTTCACTTAAATCCCGTTTTTATATTTATAGTGGTTTGATAAAGGGTTCCTTCTGTCATTCTATCCCAGCTCATTTTCGTAAAGTGTTTCAAGGGTTTGTTTTGTTACAGTGTGGTCTGTATGGATGTGAGGAAACAATGGTCTATTCTAAAGCTGCAGATAAATTGGATGTGCATAGTGATGTTTTCGCCCTCAGTCAATCTAGATCCCTTTTATGGATTTCTAACCGGTGTTCTAAGGGTCATTGTCAGTTGAAGAGCCTGGATTTCAAAGCCTGCTAGTCTTCATCTCATGGTCGATGGTGTAGGTTAGTTGTATCTCAGCTTTGTTTTTTTTTTATATATATATATTTTGTTTCCGGTGTTCTTTTGTATACTTTTTGCGCGCTGTTGTTTGGAAGATGGGTAATAATAATATAAGGGCAAAGCCAGAATTTTCTTGCTGGGAAGTGCAAAGTTTGTTGGCTTATTTGATCAATCATTTTCTTCCTGACTAAACTGTATGATGTGTCTAAGTGAACCACCATCCAAACTAGATATATATCTAAGTCATAAACAGACAAAACATTAGCCTAGCTAAATGAGATTCACAGTTGGTCAAACAGTGGATAATGCACAAGCCTTCAACGGGTCAAAGTGGGTCACAAATGAGATGATTTAGTAACATCAATGTCAATAATTTAAAACTCTAAAATCTTTACTAAATAATTACACTTTTTCCTTGTATCAAAGTACAAACTTAGAGGTCAAACATGAAATCGTAACCAAATTGATGAAAGAAGTCAACATAACCAAAGATATAATCCAACACATCAGAGACAGAATTTCATTTCATAACATCAAGTTAAATGTTATGTGTAAAACATCATATACAAAAATATATATTCCATGGAAAGAGAATCAGTAATTGATGGTTTCTTTTTCAATCTTTACAACATTGGAGTTCTAAGTTTCATTACTACCTAATTATCGCTGCTCCAAACCAGAAACGCGTGGTAGTATGTCTCTTCGAATTCCAAACCAGAAACGCGTGGTAGTAAGTTTCATTACTACCTAATTATCGCTGATTGAATTTAGACTTGAAGTCATTTTGTACAGAAAGAAGTTCACCATAAACAGCTTATCAGGTCTGTTTCCATAAACAGCTTTGCCCCTTGCGTTTTAGATATAGAGCCCCTTAGCTAGTTCCCTTTAGGCTTTAGGCGTTTAGTGGCATCTCTTGTTCTTTTTGCTTTGCCTTAGTTTTAGGCCCATAGCGTTGCCCTGCTTAGACCTTTGCTGCTTTCTTAGGCCTTGGTCATATAGACATCAACAATTACCTGCAGCAGTGAAGAAGGCACTATACCATACGCTTTATGCAAGAAACTCGGTCTATGCTCCACTGATGGAAATACATTTGGTTTTTGCATACTTCCTTTATAGGTCAGCTGCACAGGAGGCTCCTGTTAGTAGGAAATAAAGAGAAAAATGTATTAGTAAAGTTCATATAGTGATTATATAAAAGGAATCCTATAGAAACTAGAATAAACTACCTCATCAAAAAATCCGATCCGAGGAGATGGCATTCTAAGGCGTGAAGGCATGACGTTTCTTATTGATGATCTTGTGGCATCTTGACTTGTAAGCTTTCTTTCCTCGGTATTATGACAAGGAGGGTGCCGAGGAGGGCGCTGAAAATTTGATGTAGATATGACACCGTGAGAGCTACTAGCAGGAGATGTATCAGAAGAACAAGTTGTTGGTTTTGTGTTTTTATAATTGAATTTCCTTCTGATACACTTGGGTGAACCAGTAGAAGATGATTTATTTGAATGTTGAACCTTTGAGTTCGTTTCAGTTGTAAGAGAAGTTGATTTAGAAAGATTTGCTTGTTTTGTGAGCTTCTTGATATCCGGCTTTACATCTATGAGAAGATCTGCTCCTAAAGTCCGCAGATGAAGGCGATCACTCTCCGTGGATGACTGATTCTGGCCAGCAATTGTATGTGGCAGTATTTGACTTTTAGTTGAAGATTGACCTGATTCAGCTTTCTTGAAGCCTTTAATTACCATAAACAACTCTTCGGGATTCAACAAACCTTCACTAGGAAAGGCAGTATTCCAATCTACACTTTTACGGATGATGCTCAGTCTTCTCGACCCCACTGATTCAGACTGAACATGTGAAGGTACGTCTTTTCGACATCCAGAAGATTCTTGATTTGAATCAGCTTTTGTGAAGCCTTTGTTTATCATACAAATTTCTTCAGTATTTAATAGACCTGAACATGTCACAGAACATTTCTCCATTAATACACGAATCAAAGAAATTTGCAGTCTTTCAAGTTAGAAAAACAGCTTTACATTTGGAATCAACTGGCTTTATACAAACAGGAAATTGAAACTTGAACATTTTCCAGTAAAGTGAAAATGTTACCATATTTAAAGAGACATTACATGAGCCATCCCATCCCATTAACTTTTGAACTAGTTGATTTGGGTTGTTTATAATCTTATACGGGTTAAATATAAAACTACTAAGAAGAGGAGATGTTATATGGGCTGAATGGGTCAAGGGGGTTGAAAGTTGACAGGAGGATACTTTCAATGCATACACAACCCTTAAGTCGATTTATTCACTGATTAAAACTAATATTTTAATTTTGGTACAATTTTTGCAATCATAGATAAAGTTAACATTGTTTTTGTGATCATATCTAAGACATTGAAAATTCAAAAGAAAAAAATATGCTAAAACATCAAACAGACACACATAAATCAACAATTACCTTCATTTGTGAAGAAGGCACTGTCCCAGTCTAAGCTTTTCTCGACTAAGAGTTGACCATGCTTTGAGTAACTCGGTTGACTTCTGACATTGGCGTCGCTGCCAAGAGCAATGCTCTCCAAGTGACTGCTTAAACCATTGACTTGATCTTCAAAACTACACACATCCTTCTTCTGGCTCTGTGTTAATAAGCATTGATCACTCTCGTCTTTTTTTGTCTTTATAACAGTCACAACTTTGCCTTTGAATGAACCACCGTCTTTTTTGAGACTCTTTTTCTCTATGGTCGTTATGTTCTTTGAGATATCTTTGTGTACCTTTTGATCTTTTGAACAAATATGAGCATTCCCTCTGACGACAGGTTGCTTCTGTGATTAAAAAGAGGAAAGTATTAGTATAAGTAGTAAGTTACATCTTGTGTCTATCAGATGAAAAAGAAACTAGAATGAAATTAAATACCTCATCAAAGAAACCGATCTTTACAGATGGCATACGAAGACCTGAACCTTTAATGTTTCTTATTGATGATCGTGTGGCCTGACGGAAAGGAGATTGTAACTTTGAGGGTGATGTCGCACTCCGAAAAATTCTAGCTGGAGATGTAACAGAAGAGCAGATGGACGATAACGGAGACAAGACAGAGGAAGGGTCCGAGGTCAGTTTTGTATTTCTGGGACTGATGTTCCTTCTACTGCACTTTTTGGATGAACCACTAGAAGACAACGATTTATTTGATCCACGAATCTTTGAAATCTTTTCAGTTTTAGTAGTAGTCAAATTAGTCGAATTTGATGACAAGTTTACCCTTTGAGACCTATTGCACAAACTTAAACCCGTTCCAGCCTTACTGCTTTTAATTACCGTAGTTGCTTGGCCGCATTCCAATCCACGGCTATTGATAACAACTTTGGTTCGTTTGTGGATATCATGCTTCACATATTTTCGAGTTCCACAAGATGGTTGTTGAGATTTGCCTTTCTTGTCAACTTTACTTATCATATGCAACTCTTCAGTGTTTAATAAACCTGGTAAACAAAACATCAACATTATTTACCAAATCAACCAAATAAAGAATAAAACTTGGAACAGTAACAATGTATATCAAACACCTACATATTAACACTCACCAGCACTAGTAAAGAAACCCTTATCCCAATCTAAGCTTTTATGCGACAAACTTGTCTTTTTTCGCTCCACTAGTTTCGGTTCGTTCACATTATCTAACCCTACTGCAAAACAACCCGCACCCGAAAGCCGAACACCTTCGATATCATCACGTAACGAAACTGCTAACAGACAATCATCTTCCTTAGAAAGATCGATAAGTCGTAAGTTATTCATCTCAGACACCATTGTTACGTACCTTAATTAAGTCACTATAAGATAAAGAGCAATACAAATAATGTAAGACATATATATAACGAATGTAATAAGACGTAAGTCGGTCACAAATTTGTTGCCCTAGATAATAAACGGCTACAATAACGTGTCTAACAAAATTTTAATATATGGTAAGCTGGTCACAAAATCATTGTTATACGCGGTTAAAAGCTGTATTTATTTGTGGTAAATAATTTTTTTTTAGTAATGCTATTTAGATTTATTAATCAAGTTTAAATATATACATAATGCATAAATTACTTGTACAATTGTATTATGTAATTTCTCTCTTTAAATTATCATCAATCATTCTTTTTAAAATCAACCAATCAACTCATTAAGTTCATTAGTAGGCTTGATTAGTAGGCACAACAATCATTTTTCAAAATTTTAAATATGAATAGAAGAGAAAAGTTCATTTTTTGGTGTTTACTAAAGGACAAATCTCCATCATCTATCTAGTTTGATCTAATGGTGATGATTAACCTAAGATTTACTATAAAAACCTAAATTCATGTTTTTTTTTTTTTTTTTAATCATTCAATTCACTTTTTTTTTGAACTAATGTTTTTTTTCTCGCTTTCATACGTTTTCGTCTGTTTTCATACATTTTCATATGTTATCATCCGTTTACATACGTTTTCGTCTGTTTTCTTACGTTTTCGCCTGTTTATGTCCGTTTTCTTCCGTTTTCATACGTTTTCTTCGTTTCCATACGTTTCGTCCGTTTTCTTTTGTTTTCGTCCATTTTCATACGTTTTCCCCCTTTTGCATACGTGTTTTTACGCTTTCAAACGTTTTCTTACGTTGTCGTCCGTTTTCTTACGTTTTCGCCCATTTTCATATGTTTTCGTCCGTTTTCTTATGTTTTCATACGTTTTCACCCGTTTTCTTTCGTTTTCGTCCATTTTTCATACGTTTTCGTCTGTTTTCAAACGTGTTTTTACGCTTTCATACCTTTTTGTGCGTTTTCATACGTATTCGTCCGTTTTCTTACGTTTTCGTCTATATTCTTATGTTTTTGTCCATTTTCTTACGTTTTCGTCCATTTTCATACGTTTCTGAATATCACAAGTGATATTCAGAATATCACTTGTGATTTTCTTACGTTTTCGTCCGTTTTCATACGTATTCGTCCGTTTTCTTACGTTTTCATCTGTTTTCTTACGTTTTCCTCCGTTTTCTTTTTTTTTTGTCCATTTTCATACGTATGATTTTTGAATATCACTTGTGATATTCTGAATATCACTTATGATTTTCTGAATATTTATCACTTGTGATTTTCTAAATATCACTTGTGATATTCTGAATGTCACTTGTGATTTACATGTTACAAAAAATCAGTTGAAAATCACTTATGATATTTAGAAAATCACTTATGATATTTAGAATATCACTTGTGATAATCAGAAACGTTTGAAAACGATCGAAAACATTTAAAAACGGACGAAAACGGACAAAAACATAAGAAACGGACGCAGATGTATGAAAACGGACGAAAATGTATGAAAGCGTAAAAACACGTATGAAAACGGACGAAAACGTATGAAAAATGGACGAAAACGAAAGAAAACGGACGAAAACATACGAAAACATAAGAAAACGGACGCAAACGTATGAAAACATACGAAAATGGGCGAAAACGTAAGAAAACAGATGAAAACGTAAGAAAACGGACGAAAACATATGAAAGCTTAAATACACGTCTGAAAACGGACGAAAACGTATGATAAATGGACGAAAACGAAAGAAAACGGACGAAAAAGTATGAAAACGAACGAAAACGGACGAATACGTATGAAAAAAGACGAAAAAACGGACGAAAACAGATGAAAACGTATGAAAATGGACGAAAACGTATGAAAACGAAGAAAAAAAACGTGAACTAAAAAAAATTGATTTAAAATTAAAAAACGTGAATTAAAAAAAAAAAGAAAGAAAAGACAAAGCAAATGTGAACAAATAAGAAAGACAAAAAGACAAAGAAAAATAAGGAAAAAAACATGGATTTAGGTTTAAATATTCAATCTTAGGTTAATCCCTACCATTAGATCAAACTAGATGGATGGTGCGGATTTGTCCCTTGGTAATCACCAAAATAATGATATCCAAAATAAAGCAACTCGTGAATAGAATGATTTTGCTAAATCAATTAGGACATACTAATTATAAGTCTCGTGCACCTACGTGATTTTACACATGAATTAAATTTAATTTATGTAATAAGAATTTATTAGTGTTTAATAATTTGTAACTGTGATATTATACGCATCAAACTATAAGTACAACTAATAATTATATTTTAAATAAATATGTTTGGTGTGTACTTATAAATCGTGCTTTCATTTTATTATTTACAATCTCGTACATTTACAGATTTTTGTTATTACAATAAAATTATTTACCCTTATCCGTATGCTAGTATTTAACCTGTGTACGCACCGGTTATTAAGCGGATTAGATTTGGACAATGAATATAACTAATAATATTATCTCAACTATATTCGCTCGGATTTAAAAATATGATCAATATTGTTTAATATTGTATTATTTGAGTAGTTTATTTTGATATTTTAACATAATTCAAAATCATTGAATATAAATTTTTATATAAGATATATTTAACTCGCGCATATACTCAATAACATGTAGGCGTACATTGATGATGTTTTAAGTATTACACTCAATTTAAGAACAACAGCAACAAAAAGCAGCAGCACCCGCAGTAGCAGAAGCAGTAGTTGTTTATAAAAAAAGTTTAAAGTATATGGGGTTTTTGTTAAATATATAATTTGTTTAGAAATTATGAAAATTGCTGATTTTACACTTAATTCTATTAAATAAGATTTAAGATTAGCCCCTCTTTAAAGTTTAAGGTTTGATTGTAAATTCTATTAACCAATCAAAATATAACATTTATTTACACTTAAGTCCAAAATTTAAAAATTGAGCTCACAAGACCATGCGTATTTATATTTTTTGTCTCCACCTCCACCAAATTTTTCAAAAATTTAAACCCAAACTATGTAAACTTTGATTTTTATTAGCCAATAAGAGTGCTTGATTTTGCAATTGAACTCCCCTGTTGGTTAATTGAAAAATCCAGTTGTCCAATTTGTATACTCTCTTATTATATAAGAAATTAGACTAACGAGAATGCTCAATTGTGTCACATAAGAAAAATAAAGTCATACCATTGACAAAAAAAAAAGTCAAAATTAAAACTATTTGATCAACCTATGTAAATTTCATCTAAAAAAATATATATTTATAAAATCACATGTGTCAATTTTGTAAAAAAGAATTAGAGTTAACTCCTTTTTGGTCCTTGTGGTTTGCTGAGTATTTCATTGTTGGTCTAATTTTTCAAAACATTTTGGTTTTAGTCCAAAAGTGATAGTTTCATTCCACTTTCCGTCCATTTTGATAACGACGTTAGTTCGGTTAGTTAACTCCAATCGTAAAGTGACAACGTTACTCCTGTATACTAACAGTCGTTTGCATTGTTAGTTCTTTATACCAACGATCGTTTGCAACAGTTTCCACGTTAGTCCTTTATACCAACGATAGTTTGCAATATTAGTCCTTTATACCAACGATCGTTAGCAACATTTGCAACGTTGGTCCTTTTATATACGTCTTTATATACAATTTTACACACATTTTTACAAACGTTTTTACACACGTTTTGTTTTTACAAACGTTTTCACACACGTTTGTATACACATTTTTACGTACGTTTTTACACACGTTTTTACAAACGTTTTTACACACGTTTTTACAAACGTGTTTACACACGTTTTTACAAACGTGTTTACACACATTTTTAAACACGTTTTTATACGAGGTTTTTACACACGTTTTTATACATGTTTTTATACACGTTTTCACACACGTGTTTATAAACGTTTTTAACATGCATTTTTATTACATGCATTTTTATACATGTTTTCACACACGTTGCAAATGACCGTTAGTTTAAAGGACTAACGTTGCCACTTTACGATTTGACTTAACAAATTGAACTAACGTCGTTATCAAAATGGACTGAAAGTGGAATGAAACTATCACTTTTAGACTGAAACCAAAAGAAATTGAAAAACTAAACCAACAATGAAATATGCAGCAAACCACAAGGACCAAAAAAGCAGCTAACTCAAAGAATTATATAATAGAATGGGTGATTAATAAAATTGTAGAAACATAGAGGGGGTGGGGGGGGGGGTGAATACGATTTCGTTTAAAATCTAAAAATCTTTTTTCATCAAACTGTGGACGGTCCCTGTTGAACCTATAGACCTTGATAGATCTTAGAGCACTCGTAGATCGATAGTAATGCTTATGTAATCACAAACACACTATAAGACAGTCTCTATAACTTGTATTCAAGCGGAAATTAAACACAAGAACAAACACAAATAACTAAGAACACTTTGATCCTCTATGGATCTTTTAATAATACTAAAACTTTGTTTTCAACTCGTACATAACTCATACTATTGTGTTCCTTTTATACACAAGGAACCCTAACCCGCTTCCCAAGAAACGTATAAACATAAAACTAAATAAGATATACATTATAACTTCCTAATAAAGCTCATGCATATCCTAACTAACTATAGAATACGCGAATATCTATCTCCATGAAACCATCTACACGGTTTCATTACTTGAGAATTAAGTCTTCACAGATTCGTTAACTCTTGTGAGAATCTTGACATTAATCTCAGCATAATTCATACTTAGTAGAATTCCCAACAATCCTCCCCTAAACTGGAATTTGACTAGGTTAAGTTCCAGTTTCTTGATAGATCTTTAACACAACAACATAAGAGGATTGTAATCGAACATCAGCAACAAAGAACCAAAACAAGTACATCTCTATGATGATAAAACTTTGAAACTCCAGATCTTTGCAACAACAAATGACAAAATGTACATCAAAACATATTTGTTTCATACTATTCTCATCACATCCAGGTGTGTTAACTCCTGTGAGAGGTGAATCATTGAAAATAATGGATTTGATGTCTCTTTACCAATAGCCATTACTACTGGAGTAGCCATATGTTTGAGTTCGAAAACTATGGTACACTGATAACCATCTGATTTATTAGCAAATCGGCAACCATAAACGGATTTGAGATGTCTTTACCGTAGCCGTTTGCTCGGGACTAGTCAATTCTTAGGAGAAAGAATCACCTTTGGTGAATTGAGAACCCAATATGGTATTCCATCGCCTTTACCACAAGCCATATACTTGTGGGCTAGCCAATTCTTGGATTCCAAAAGGAATAAACCATGGTGAATTGATGACCATACAACCCTCGACAATTAAGCATGGGTGAGTTGCATACCCTATGATTTTGAGCAAACCATTACGATTATCAATGATTTGATGTGTCTTTACCAAAGCTGTACCCTTTGGACTAGCCAACTCTTTGATGTACACAAGGCACAACTGGTGAGTCGATAACCATCAACAATGTACAACAAACCTGCAAGAAAAGTTAGACAACAAAGAATATACATTTTTTTTAACTAAACAAAGAAAAAATAATACAAAACAATACAAGATACCAATATCAAGAAGATGCTTGATGTTGCTGAAGCTTAGTCTTAATCAATCCAATCAATTGTTCAACATGTAGCATATCATTCCCAACTGGATCTGGAGGAACGTCCAATTTCTTTCTAAGCATTCTTTCCATCAATGACACAGATAAAGGATAAAGCTTATCAGATAACATACACACAATCATCCCACAATTTGTCTCCACCACATGCACACATGGCATAGGATAAAATCTCCAAGACTCAACCTTCCACTTATGTGAATTCTTCCAAATAGAATACCCTTTACCATCTGGAGATTGAGAGTCAAACAGAACTTGAAGATCACCCAACAAGTATAAACCAGAACCCTGTGGTAAATGATTATCATAATGCTTAGTGACAAGACCATAGTGAGTATTCAAATCTTGCCTATCCACCATATGAAGTATTTCCTTCAAGAAGTTAAACTTCATAGAAGAATTATCCAGCCTAAAGATGGTGTTAAGCTGTCCATCAGTCAAAGTCCAAGCAGTCAACACACCATGAGACCCTTCAAGAAAAGCATCAGCAGATCCTTCTTTAATGAAAGTTGAATCAGCAGCCTTTGTATCCAAAGAATTACCCTTGTTAGACTTATGAACCCTAGACTTATGAACCTCAGCTGATCTCACAGATCTCCTTAGAGCAATGTGTCTTCTTTTAGACATCCTTTTCTTCCTCCTACCTGGTATATAAATTTCCATTGAGATAGAAGATGATACCTTCTCAGAGGCACCAAGGACATCTTCAGTAGGAATGGAAGAAGTAGAAGTATACATTCTCTCAAGCACCTCTCTGGCCCTCTTAGCTTTAGCAGCTGCTAGTTCAGATTTCTTACCCAACTCTGCTCCTATTTTATCAACAGGTGCAACACTAGATAATGCTTCAGAAGAAACAACTTGCGGTACAGCAGAGTGAACCCGTTCAGCTGAATGTATAGTTTCAGTAGATGCTTCAGAAGTAACAACAGGAGAACTCATCTTTGGTGTAACATCATCAAAAGAATCCACAATCTCAACTTTCTTGGTTCTCTTTGCCTTTGGAGCATTTGCACTACCAGCAACCCTCTTCAAGTTAGAAGGTGGTGTAATCTGCTTCATAATCTTATGATACATGCTATTCAACTCAGAATCAGATAAAGCCCAGACTTGCTTCTTTTTCAAACCAGACTGATAGAGAGTTGTACTTTGGTTATACACTACATTCCTCATATAAAATTTCTTTTGAGCTGCAGTTGGTGGTTTTTCTCTCTTAGCTTGAGCCTTTTTAGCAGCAATGGCCTTTCTCTTAGCAGCTGCAGCTAACTTCTTTTGATTTCCAAGAGCCATCATTTGTGCAGCAAAATTCTCACTATCAAAGTCTGCTCCTAAAATACTTTGTGCAAGAGTAGGATTGGATGCAGCTTGATGAGTATATGTATCCCATTGCTCATCAGTAATCTGAGTAGATAATTCATCAATTTCTCTTTGTCTCTCAGGAGGCAAATTTGTAGTAAACTGAGCTTCAAGCTTTTGAGCCAATGCATGACTCTTCTTCATATCTGCACACTCAGCTAGCATTCTTGCTTGTTCTTGCCTTTCCCGTTCACTCACAAGATCTGAACCAAGCTCTTCATCAATTATTACTCCTGTCCCTTTGTCAGCAGGGTCCTTAGCAGAATCATCATGAGGAGTATCAACAAAAGGAACTTCAGAAGAAATATCCAAGGATGCATCAGGAGAAATATGTTGAGAAAGATCTTCAACAGGTGTAGAAAAGACATCAGCAATAGGATCCAGGTTAAAACTTCTTCCAAAGAAGAAATACTTCATGATCCTCTCTTTGAAGGTGTAGGACATGATGGTTCTTGTACGGATGTACCTTGACCATGTACGTAACCAACATCCACCATATGTGCATCATCAATATTGTCTTCAAGACTTGTAACCTTTTCAACACTTGGTTCCTTTGAAGCTTGGTGGAATCCTTGTTCAAATACTTTCTTCTCCTTCTTCTAGAAAACATAATAGGTTCCTTTTCTTTGAGGATGCAAAGAAGAAGCGGAGAAGAAGCATGAGTCTTTTGAGCCACATCAGCCAAGATCAAGTGAATCCAAATGAGTATCCTCTTGCTCCTCATCAGAAGAAACCACAAGCCTCCTTTTGCTATTTTGCCCAAGTTGTTCCTCTAAATCCTGAACCTTTCTCTTTAACTCCACAATCTCACCACCAAGTGAAGATTTAGTCTCAACAAGCTCCTTTTTAAGATCTACAACTTCTTGCACATACCTGTTGAGCAAAGCATATACAAATATCAGAGTAATAGGGTCCTCAGCTCCACCAGCAGATTGCTCAGTGGTAATGGGAGCTTCATTGGACCTTTCAGGAGAAATATGTACATGCTCAATGATAGGAGACCTTTAAACAAAAGGATATCTTACAGGACTAGGTGTGGGTGTGGGTAAAGGTGAAGGTGTAGGTTGGTCAGGAGAAACATGTGATGCTTCAGCAGTCATGAAAGGGCCCTCATCCAAGGCAACTGATGGATTACCATCAACAACAACATTGGTAGAGGGTGGAGGACCAACAACATTACCCTCATCAGCAGCCTCATTGCCTTGAGGCAACATAGCTGCTAGCAAAGGATGATGTGTCCCAACATAATTAGTTTTCATTGAAGCAAACACTTTAGAACTTAGAGCTCAATGGGACAAAATAATCATCTTGGGTTTGTATGTCTAAAACTATTTGCAAAAACACAGGATACATAAGAAACTTATGCTTTTCTTTTGAACATTTTCAACCATGTTATCAAAAATATACTTAGAAAAATTATAAGTTAAACCCTGTGAAAGACATGCAATCCCACAACCCAATTGAGTAGAAAATTGGTCCCATCCACCTGACTTATTACTAATGCCCTGAAGTAAAGTGTGTACCAAAAATCTCCACATGGGGAAAAGCTTGTTTTTGTGCCACATATCGGTTCTAATACTCTGATAACCCACAACCCTTAGCCCAGCAAGTATCTCCACAGAATTAGAGTGATAAACCCCATCTTCATCCTCCAAACAGAGTTGTCTCCTTATCAAACCCTCAGTCACAACATACTCTGTTCCATCAATCGTCGCTTCTATCTCTGTGTCACTCCGTTTTCTAGCAGAAGCCCAAAATTGTTCAACCAATGATCCATAAATCACATTTGGAGAGTGCGTTAAAGCATAATGAATCTTGGATCGCTTCAAGAACTCCACCATTGGTTCATATAATTCATGACCCTTTGCTTTTCCCAGAAAAGCAACTTTGTTATGATCTTTCTTAAATTGAAGCTCCATATGAGAAATTGTGATTATGGGTTATGATTCACGCAACTGGAAGTGTGTTTAACTCGAGTGAAGTGGGAATAAGTTATTTTTTGGCGAAGATATGCGAAGATGGTTATTATTTGAAGTTACCCAATTATAGTCAAAAGTATCGTAACAAATCGTTGACCATATCTTATGTGTAAAATAACCCCAATTCAAAATTAACACTTCAACTGAAACAATGGTCAATCTATTTGAAGAAGGTCAATCGTGAGAAACAACTCAAGCGACTTAGTATCTTCAGTAAATATGTTGAGTGTTACTGTGACACCCAACTCGCATTAATTGTCATAAAACCTTGAATCCGCCTATAAAATAATCCGAATGCACACTTAACACACATCAATTACCCCCAATTATCTTCACAAACCCTAATTACTCCAAAAACTCCACAATCATCAACAATAATAATGTCTACCAAACCAGAAGTCATTGATCCATCCTCCTCTCCATCATCAACATCATCATCATCATCAGCCAGTGATGATTTAAGCCTGTTATTTCGATATCCTTATCAAGATGAACCTCGACCTTTGAAATCCCCCTTTCTCCCTTCTTCTGAAGATGATAGTGTAGTAGATCCAAGTGAGTCTTCTAGTGATTACGATGACTCCTCGGATCGTCTAGAGCCAGTGCCGTGGTGATTGCACTTCTGCTCGAACCGGTGCTTCATGCCATGGAAGCAAGGGAAAGGGCAAGAGAGCTGAGGTGGCGGGAAAGGGAAAAGGGAAGATGGAGTGATGCTTTATGGTGGAACGAGTAGATGGAACAACCGAAGATTTTTTGTATCACAAATCCATCTACCATGCCAAGAGCCAAAGATATAAAACTAGGTTCTTGAGCATCTTCATCGTCGTTTTCATCAATCCATCCTTTCCATTTTCATCTTTAGCTTCAGCTTCTTCGTCGTACTGGTCATGCATATCCACCAGCTTTTGTAATAGATGATAGGAACTAGTATAAGTTAGGTAGATCTTGTATAGAAATGGTCTTGTCATATCATTTGAAGTTGATTGTAAGCTGTAAGCTGTAAACTGTTTCTTGAATGAATGAACAATTAAACTTCAGTACTTCTCTTCAGTAGAAATAATTAGATCACTTCAGTACTTCTTTTCAGTAGAAACAAGCTTTTAGCTTACTTGACCATATTCCATTAACCAACTTTGTGAACTTCAACTTATATAAGAATTCTACAAAACAAACACAGAGTAGCAAACACACCAAACCAAGACAAACAAAACTCAAAGAACATTAGCAGGTTAGTAATGTTAGCACACAAAAAGATAACCAAATATCTACAAAGTTTACAAAATATACAACTAAAATCCTCCCCTGAGGCATATGCCTCCCCTTAAACTTTGCAGTCAAGGGTTAAGCATCCCAATATGGATAACTAGGTGTTGAAACCTGGGTCCATCAAAAGCTTTAGTCAACAAATCTGCCACATTCTCATCTGTGTGAATCTTAACCACCTTTATCAAATGTTTTTCAAAAGCATCTCTTATAAAGTGGTGCCTGATCTCAATATGCTTAGTTCTATTATGAAAAACTGGATTTTTAACTATGCATATGGTACTTTGATTATCAATATAGATTGTGGTGTTCATAAAATTAAACCCATAATCCAACAACCGATTTTGGATCCATAGTACCGACCACAACAATTTGCGTGACAACATACTCGCTTGATGAGTAGAGATAGCAACAATAGTTTGTTTCTTGCATTGCCAAGAAATCAATCTTCTACCAAGAAATTGGCAACCTTGGTTGTGGATCTTCTATCCGATTCGCACCAACATAATCACTATCACTATATGCTTCCAATACAAAGGAGACTCTTTTGGGTACCAAAGACCTAATTTAGGTTGGCCTTTCAGATACTTGTAGATCTTTTGACGCATTCAAGTTGGAAGTAAGTGGAGTGACACGATGTCTAGAACAAGCACTCACAAAGAAAGGTAATATCGGGCCGGAAGTGTTAAATACATTAAGGAACCAATCATAGATCGTATAAGTGAACATTTACTGGTGGATCTGGTTCAATATTGTTCTTTGGTTTTGGAGCTTCATAAGGTGTAGTGGCGTTCGACATTTTTCATACCAAACTTCATCAAGATGTCTCTCACATATTTATCGACCGATAAAAATACCATCAGTTTCTCACGAACTTGTAAACCCAAAACGAAAGTAAGCTCCCCATAGCACTCATCCGAAACTCTCCTTCATTAACTCCTCAAACTCCCCGCACCAAGCTTCTTTAGTGGAGCCAAAGATAATGTCATCCATAAACTTGCACAAGAATGATGTCTCTGTTATTTTCTTTAGGAAAAGTGTTTTGTCAATGGCACCTCTTACGTAACCATGCTTGGCAAAATGCAGATAGCCTAGCATACCATGCTCTTGGTGCCTGATGAAGTCCATAGAGAGCTTTCACAACCTTGTAAACATGCTGTGGATGATCTGGGTCTTCAAAGCCTTTGGGTTGAGTGACATATATGTGACAACTGTCAATTTAGGGAGTCTATTTTAGGTAACCGCATTACGCTAAATTAAACTGAGATTTGCCTTTAACACTATTTTATAAACCGTGACTTGATTTTATATCGCCGATTGGTTTTTATGGTTTATTTCATTATTAAATGAGTTAACGTATGAGTTTTAACTCTATTTGGTAGGCACTATTCGATTCGGCACTAGAAAAGCCTAAAACAAGAGTTATTGTAAGTTTTAGACAGTAACTCGAAAATTGACAAATAAATAGTCAAAACTCGTGGAAAAACGTAAGTAACGATGTTGGAAAGTAAAATAAATATCGTGGGACACTCGGGGGACGATATGTGAGCTCGGGAATGAGTAAACGAGATAGATACGAAAAGTTACAACCCGAACCCCCACCTTTTCCTTAAGGCCGGCGCCCCCTTCCTATTTTATTTATTTTGAGGTCCCTAGCTCATGAATATAAATAAACCACCCAACCCTCATTTGAGACTTTCATTTCTCTCACTAGAAAACACACACATCACCTCCCTCTCTCTTGTTTCTCTCTCTAGAAACCCTAATCACCACCTTCATAAAATCCGGTCATATTCCGGCCACCACCGCCGCCACTCCGGCGCGTCCACCACCACCTCCACCACCAAAAGCAAGATCTCTTTCTCCTCTTTCCAACCATATATCATACACTCAATTTGGACTTCATTAACACCTCCAAATTCAAGAAATAAAATTCGTACTTTTAGGGTTTCAAAAGATTTCAAAGGGCTTTTGCAATTGGTGATTAGATAAGGTAAAGGGAACATGTTTTGAGCTTGATTAGGCTATAAAAAGCCACGAATTGAATTCTAGGGTTTCGACCCATGAACAATTTTTGGGGATTTTAGGTGGAACATGAAATTAAAGTTAATTAGTAACTAAGTAAACAAGTAATTAGTGTTTGGTACATGTGTGGTGCATTATTTTGATGGGTTTTGCATTTTAGGGTTTATGTTCATGTTGTTGGTCTAGATTGTTGATGGGTTTTGTGTTTAGATAGTGTTTGGAGCTTGAATGATTGGATTTGAGTGTTGAGGAATTGATTTGGTTGTGTTTGGTTGAGACCTATGGGGCGTACGAACCAAGAAGCCCACGTTAGGGTCTTGGTTGGTGTCGTACGTGGCCCATGATTGGTCATGAGTTGAGTCGGGTCGATTTGGTAGCTTATTGATTGGTTTAGTTGAGGTATGGATGAGACGCGTGGAGCCGAAAAGCTTTTAGAAGCTTGTTTGGTTCACGTGGTCTTGACCGCGACCGTGTCATAACCATTAGGGTCATAACATTGGTTTCGAGTATAATTGATTGAATGATTGGTTGGCGAGATTGTTTTGAGTTGGTTTGGGATTGAATTGCGACGTTATAACTATTAATTATGGACTTGATATATATATATATTGTGACTTTGAGCTACGTCGGCGTCACTTTGACTTTTTAGTCAATAGTTGACTCCGACAAAGCCGTAACATGGACTTTAGTATAATTTGGACAATTGATTGGTTAAAAGCCAAGAAGTTATGACTCGTGCTTGTGAACTCGAAACAAATAACGTTATGAGATTTATAATAGGATTTGACGAAATATGTATTATATATGAAAATGATAATAAAACTATGAAATGTAAATAATAATGGGCTTTTGTACCAAAAATATCAATAACAAGATTTATCTTGTTATTTACTAGTTTTAAACGGAAACTAACGACTAAATTGGAAAGGTTTTGTAATAAATAAGTACTTACGGTTTCGAGTACACGTTTATCAATAAATGTCAAATGTGGACATTTAATATTGGATAAGTAATTATTTATTTGCGTTATGTGTGCATGGGTTACGGATAACTTAGCATTAATAGTGTTGATCCACGTGGGTAGCGGACTTATTAGGTTGACGAATCTAATAAGAGCCCGCTAGGTATGTTGGGTAACCTTATTAATGGGTGACTTATCCTTATGACTCTTTAGGATACGATTGACTTATGGGATAATAAGCGACACAAATAAATAAATGAGTTTATCGAGTTGACGAATTCGATAAGGTCTACTATTTATTCCGAAACTTATTGAACTATGTAGCTTATCGTTTAGAGGTCTCATTGTGTCGCATTGAGTTATATATTGGTTGTTTGAGTGCATTCATGGCATCATATTGAGTCGATACACCCACACATGAGGATACCAAACACTAGGATTAATGGTGAAACGAGACGTTTTTGGAAATAAAGAAATGGAGTATAGTGGGGTAGATAACGTTGATTTTGAGGAATATATATATTAAGTTGGTCTACATTAATAGGTTGTGCCGAGTCGATAGTTGCTGTGCTGTGATTCTGTTATCTTCTGCTAGTGATATTTGTGCGTTGATTGCTTGAGGTGAGTTTCATAGCCCCACTTTTATATACGTTTTAACTACGTTTTGAACTATTTTGGGGTGAGAATCATGCTACTGTTTTTGGACCGTTAAAACTATTTGGATTTGCTTATATGCTTGACTGAGTAGATAGATGTGCGATAGTTGTTGCCTTAGTCTAGGTTTAACCATGCCTAACTAAGAATAGACTTCTATCTCGACCTAGCCCGGGGTTGGAAACTGTTCTAGAGGTTGCCACGACAGTGCTGGACTAGAGTCGCAGGGCCCGAGTAAGTGATTATATGTTTGGTAATCCGGGTAGGATGCGTGCGTGTCTGCAAACGGTATTATTCTATCTAGGTCGTGCATAGCAAATCAACTCTTATCGGTCCACTATGATTTTGTTGAACTTAAACCTATGAACTCACGAGTGGTGACCTTTTAGCATGATTTCTCGTATTTGAGAGATGTTTGAATTATTTGATGTGTGGAAGCTTGGCATGGAGGCGTGGTTCAAGGATCATTTTCGACTACGATAAACAATGGGGACCTATTTTGTTAAACTATGTTTTGGGCCTAAAATTTATATCTTGAATTAAATGTTGGAATATTTGATTTGGGATTGGTTTTAAATGGTTAAATGGTTATCTTTTATTTTACTTGTGCGCGATACCATTCCAAAGTAACGCCCGAAAACTTGATTAAGTCTTCCATTGTACCAAGATTTGGGGTGTTCTGATTAATATCGAGCTCAAGGTTATAAGATTTAGGTATTTTATAAACCCTAAACTATAACCGCTTTTAAGAAAAATTGATCCTCGACCGACGACGCTTGCTTGCAAGTCAAGCTTCTTATTTGATTATGGTATGAAATGCGATTTGAATTATGAGATGATATGTTAGAGGATATTGTGAACTGGTTATGAAAACGTTATGATTTAGAGAATTGAGTTATGATTTGGATATGTTAGGGGTATTCCTAAAAGTTTTGGAAATGAGATATGATTATTGGTTTTGGAAATGAGATATGATTATTGGTTTTGGAAATGAGATATGATTATTGGTTTTGAGAAAGTGAGATGTAATTATCGAGATATTACGGAAATTAATTTGAGTAAACGGTATATTATGATTTTGGAATTTGAACTCGATTGCTTTGATATGTGATTATGTGATAGAACGGAACTTATGTGTTTTATTTAAAGGCATGTTTTGAGTAATGCGGTACCTACACTTTTAAAGCTTCATTATGTGATATATGTTTTGGTTGAGATGATGCGCTTATTAAAACTAGTTGTTTCGAACACTTATACCTACCCTATGCCGTTGTCACAGACTATGCCTTCACTAGCTTTTGATGTGTCTGAGGAAGTCCTTGCTGTTGCTAGTTCGCCAACATTGACTCTCATGACGGTTGCGCAGGGTGATCCTTATGAGATTGCCTGTCACATTAGTTCATGTTGTTCCCCGTTCACTATCGTATAAACCGGTTTAAGTTTATAAAACAAGTTAAAAGTGAAATATGACTGAAATTAACATAAAGAAAACACACTAAGTAATTTTCAACATCATATTCTTATTAGAAATAAATCAAAAAAGAATACGTTGCCCAAGTACTTGCGGAATAGTACTTGGGATTGAAATAACAAAGTTGGGTGATTCCTCTCTAAGCTCAGGCTAAGTCTAGGCACAACTCTTAGAGCTCACTGAGCTATCTCAGGAACTAAGTTGTATTTGGAGGAGTGAAAAGATGGCTTGCGTGTATGTGTGTTTTTACAATTCACAAGCTTAACCTTTTCACTCCATCTCTTATGCTATTTATACATGTATGATATTTGACTCTTTCCTAAGTGATAACCGACATCTTCTGAGAAGACAAAATCTTGATGTATTTTGTCTCATTCTAAAGACTATTCTAGGTAAGAGACAAGACTACTTTCCTAAGTTCGGTGATGACACCGAGCACGATCTTTGCCATTCGTGGAAAGTTGACTTTGATTGATAAGGACTTCGTCTTATCGATTCAACCTTTCCCGCCTTGTCCCGCTCTTTCTTGATCTTTACATCCTTGATCTTCTACTTGGTTTGTCTTGATGTAAGAAGTTGGAGAGGAATCTTAGGGATTCGGTGAGTTATTGTCATCACCTTTGAATCCATCATCTTCTTCTTGACTCGGTCTTCACCCTTTAAGTTCGCATTCTTCGAGTGGAGAGACTTCTTCTTTGCCTCTTCGAGTATCACGAAGACGACTCCTTTGAGAGACTATGCACTCAATGACTGTTTGTGTTAACAGATTAAATACTTGGGCTATTTTCTATTCAAATCCTAGATTAAGGGTTTGGGTATTCTTGAACCCTTGGTCTCCCCTATTTGGATATACAAATAGCCTAAGTGGTTGATCGATGTAAGTGAGCAAGAGGCTTCTTCTTACACCGAATGTACTAATGAATACAATAAGGAACACCGAGTAAATGAAAAAACATACATCGTTTATTGATTAGATTACATAGTTCCTATCACTAGTACAAAAGATAAAACAAAATGATGTCAATCCGGATGGATTCCCAATGCTTCAAGCTTGACCTTTTTGGTGATGAGTGTTTCTTTGTCGGGATGGTCTCTTATCTTGGCATTCGGTCTTAGCGAGAACACGATGTTTCTTTGGGTTTGAATTTGAGAGGCCACCGGTATGTAGCTTAGCATTGCGGCCACACCACCTGATCAATATCACTCCATCTTTGAAAAGGTGGTTTCCATAGACATCAATGTGGAATAGCCCTCTTCGAGCTTCTCTATCACTAGACAGTTTACAAATTTAACCCCTTCAGCACTCTGTTGCATTCAAGGCCGTGCACTTTGATCTCGGGTTGAAATCAACTCTTTTCCTTTTGCGGTGGAAGTTTGTGGTTGAGATCCTTGAGGTGCGGTCAAGGCGGTGAATTCTCGATTAATGGTGCTTCCTTAGCCTTTCATATCTTTTGCTAAGCATCTTCATCGACTCCTTGACCACCTTATTTTGCTTCTTTCCAATGATCGGACCAAGTTCATCAAGTTGGTGATCCCAAAGTCTTTGAATTTTAATGGATCTTGAACCTCTAAGTGTCTTTTGTCATCCCTCTGCAAACATTCATAGCCAATGGTTTGGTGTTGGGAATGATTTTGACATCGATGATTTTTCGTGAAGCCTTGGTGGTCATTGTCTAGTTGTATTCTTTAATTACGCTTTGCACGAGAGCTTGATTTTCTTTCTCTTTTCTTCATCCGAGTTCTCATTGCGACCATTTGAGCGACTGAGCTTCCTTGAACTCCGTCTGCTGACCCTTTTGAGCTTGCTTGCATCTATTCCCACATTTTCGACTTCTTGGCAATCACTTTGGCGATGCTTCCTTAGTCTTCTTTTCATCCTCGACTTGTTTCAATTTCCTCTCTTCTTTAGCAAGGTGTTTGGTTAGTTGTTGAGAGTGAAGAGGTATTGATGTCACCGATTTTGTAGGAATCTTCTCGGGCTCGATGGTTGTCGGTATGCCTTTGCCCTTGTCCCGTCCCGAGGAAGATGATGCAATAATGGGAGGTGGTGTTGTCATGATTGGTGTTAAGGCTATCGGTGTTGTTGTTGCATGAGGTGGAAGTGATGAGATTGGTGCTGCCGAGGCGGTGCCGATGATGATGATGTTTGAGATCTTGAGGCGGTGGTGTTTGCTCCCCTCGGTGTGAAGAGGAGTTTCTGTGAAGATTCTCCCCTCAGCTGTTCTTAGTAGCGTCGGTGAGGGCAAGAGTTGGAGTAGGTCTTGAGGGGACCGACCACTTGACCTTTGAAGGCTGATAGATTTGGTCATCATGGCCTTTATTTCAAGTATCTGCTTGAAGACCGGTGACCTTTGCATCCAAGTTCGCATGAGATAACTCCAAGGCGGTCATTCGTGGACCAAGATTCCAAGCCATAGAAGGCGAGGCTCGAGTCCGGTGGCTACCGAGTTTTCGATGAGTCCATGGTGATCGAAGAGTCCGGCGAAGTTTGAAGACCACGAACATTTGCGAGACTTGAGCATCTCTATAAGGTCGGTGAGCACGGATGAATTTTTGCATATGCCTCGGTGGCCTCCGGCACTTTGGCATTGGCTGGGTCTTATTTGTGGCCCCCGATTTCATCAATTGTAACCCCAACCGTCTCGAAGATGTTTGAGGAACTTAACCATGTGTTCATCCAGTTGACAAGATGGTGGTACATAAGATCTCGTGCTCGTGAACATTTTCGTTGAAGGTGAGCACATCGGATCTAAGGTCAACAGAATGGCGGCGGCTTGATGTGTTGATCCCAAAGCTGCTCGGTAACCCCTTAAAATGACTTCCTTGTAGCCCCTCGATCCACTTAACCAAGTTTTCTTTCGGTGAGTAGAAGAACATTGTCAAACCTTTTGAATTCGTCGAGTGGAGGATGAGGTGAGTCATTGTCTTGATTTGAAAAGGTGACTCGATGCTCGCTCTGTGGATCGGTGAGGCTCTTGTTCGATTTGAACCTCGGCGTCCACTTCTTCTCCTGCCGATAAGATTTCTTCATCACTTTCGAGAAGGTCATCATCGATTTTAGCAACTCGGTAACCTCAAAGAGCTGTTAACAAGGGAGTGGAATGGGTTCCATATCGGTGGTGGTAATGATCCTCCGAGTCTTTGTCCCCGTGGACCCCTCGGACACTGGTGGGAGTTTCCAGTCTTCTCGGGAGTCGGGATTGGTTTTGGGTTCCGTATCGGTGGGTTGTTCCTTTCCTCCCGAGTCTTTGTCCCCAGTGACCCCGAGACCTTTGGTGGGTATTTCCAGTGCCTTTAGCAAAATCGGTGATTGTTGTATCCCTATCGGTGGGTTGTTTGTTTCCCCGAGTCTTTGGGATCGATCGGTGTGCCCTCGACAAAGACTTGGATTTGTTAATGTCATCATCGGGCATTGTGGAAGGCGCCCCTACCGGGGTTGTTTGTTTCCTCACGGATCTTGGGAGTAGTAGGTGTGACCAAGGGCACCGACCGTGATGTATCGGTGTCCTTCGTTGTCACGGGGTGGTTGTTGCACAGTCGGTGGGTGTCTTTTTGGTCTTAGGCTTTTGTGCCTCTTGGCGGTGCTCCTGAGCCTCGGGGTCCTAAGACTTTGGTTTAGTCTTAGTCGATCGAGACTTCCCTTTATCCTTTTAGGAGCGGGGTTTGGAGACATCGATCCTCACAGTTGTTCTGACAACCATATGGGCCGTCAATTCAATAGGTGTGACAAGGGATAGGTCATTTTGAAAGTTTGAAGGACTCGGGATGCCGGGTAAATTTCCAAAATTTTCATCCACGAGTATAATTGGCACCGATGTGATTGTAAAGCACAAGAGACAAACCTAGGATACGAAATATACTTCGTCCTAGTTTTGCTCTGTAGCTTCGTTACAAGATCCTTGTAAATGATCTCCCTATGTCGATAGTGACCCCATTCATCGAGCGGTATGCCATCATCAATCGAATAGAGTTAACTGTTCGGTGGATGAGTGGTTCCCGCCGAGGACACGAATCACGAAAGTGAAAAGGATCCTCAAGCCACGGGAATGAACTTTTAGTGACCGGGTCTTGTCCAAAAATGTTGGATCCAAAACGATTTGTTTTAACCCATCCTTCACCGTAGAAGGTTCGGGATGGGCGAAATAAACACCTTTGTTGTAATCTAACCTGTTGAAGTGCAAAAGTTTTGTAATCCGGGGTGTATGGTTGCCCCATTAAGACTAAACGATGAGATACTCACGAGAGGTCTAAGGTTATTCTCATCGAGTTGAAGGTGTCGGTCAAAGGCTCTAGAAGAGCCCAAAACTCCCGAGGTAGTTTGGGTATACTCTTGAGGACATTTAACAAAGGCCGTTTTAAGTGGGCGTTGAATAAAAATTTTATAATGTCTTTATAGGTTGGGACATTTTCGGGATATTCAAAATTTCCTATGACATTATTTGTTTTGAATTCAACGTCGGAAGATCCCCACCCAATCGAGAAGCAAATTGAAGAGATTGTGTTCTAGCCATTTCCATTAACGACGATTTTAGGGTTTAAAAAATGTTTTGACTAGAACAATCAAAGTGTTTAGATCTCTTGAGTATGTGATGAAAATCTTTTGTAAATGTTTACAAGAAGGTTTTCCAAAGAGGTTTTGAGCACACACAAATGTTTTGAATTTTTGAAATGATTTTGTGAGTTTAGTTGCGAGAAAAGATTTGTGTGTGTTGTTGTGTTGAAGAAGAGGGTATTTATAGAGTGATAAGAGGGTGTTTTGTGCACAAATGGAAATATTAAGAGTCGGTTTTTTGAAACTCTTAAATTTCCACATTTAATCTACCACCATTACCCGCAAAAAAATCCCGTTTTCAAGGGAGCGATTGCGGCCTTACGGTAAAAGTGCACTTTGCGAGATAAAATATCAATTTGATATTTTACGTGAGAGGCATTAAATGTCAAGTGGGATGATGATAAGACAAAGAGACATATATTCCTTTATTAAATTGGCATAGTTACCAACCTAGGACATTAAAGTAAGCGATACTTGGACCATTTAGTTACTCATTCAATGCTCTTTGTCAAGTGTCGGGGACCCCGAATGAGTCTTACTCATTCGGTGAGAGGTTTATTAAGGGTTTCGGGGAGGATGAACTATTTCGAGAACTTATCGAGATTGGTTTCGATACTTGACTTTCAATGTCAAGCATTCCCAATTCGATTTTCGGTCTCTCAAGGTAGGTTCATCAAGGGTTTGGTGAAGATATCGGCCATTGATATTCGATAGGGATGAAATGAAGTTCTATGTCTCCTTTCATTATGTGATCCACGATGAAGTGATATCGATATCAATGTGTTTGGTTCTTTGGTGGAGGACGGGGTTGTTGGAGATTGCAATTGCACTAGTGTTATCACGGAAGATGGGCACCATTTTGTAATGGATGTCATAGTCTTTGAGTTGACTTTTCATCCATAATACATTGGCACTGACATCCTGCTGCTGACTACATATTCGACGGTGAGGACATAGCCACCGATTGTTGCTTCTTTGCACTCCAACACACCAGTTTTCCTCCAAGAAATTGCGGGACCACGAGGTACTTTTTACATCCATGTTGCACCGGCATAATCGAATCGAGTAACTCTTGAGATCAAACCACGAGCAAATTGGATAATATAGTCCAAGGTTTGGGGTTCCTTTCGGTACCGAGTATTCTTTTGGCTGCGGTGAGGTGGGATTCTTTGGGATTGGGTCGATATCTTGCTATTAGACAGATGAAAATTGTATGTCCGGTCTAGTAGCAGTTAGATACATCGATGACCCAACAATCCCTCCGAAATGAGTTTGATTGAGTGATTTTCGGTGAGATCGGGTCCAAGGTTGTTAGGTGGGACCATTGGTGTCTTCACCGAGGCATAGTCAAATATCTCATATTTCTTCAAGAGATTTACGGTGTATTTCTCTTGGTGATGGATATACCTTTATCGGTTTGCACGATTTGTAGTCCAAGAAAGTAAGTAAGTTCCCCATCATGCTCATTTCAAACTTCTTTGTCATTAGTTTTCAAATTTTTGCAAAGTTTGTAGTTTGTTGAGCCAAAGATGATATCATCAACATACACTTGGACTAGTATCACATCTGTTGGGTTCTATAGACAAACGATGTGTTGTCTATCTTTCCTCGACAAACTTGTTTTGTATCGGGAAGGGCGAGAGAGTTTCATACCATGCTCACGGGAGCTTGTTTAAGTCCATAAAGGGCTTTGTCAAGCTTGAGACATAGTCGTGAATTCACTACTCTCAAAGCTTGGAGGTTCTTGAACATACACATCTTCCTTGAGATCGCCATTTAAGAATGCACTTTTAACATCCATTTGGTAGACCACGAAGTTCATGTATGTTGCATATGCGAGGAAGATCCCGATGGCTTCCATTCTTGCAACAGAGCAAATGTCTCATCATAGTCAATGCCTTCTTGTTGTTGTATCCTTTGGCTACAAGTCCGCTTTGTTTTTAATGACAAAGTGCCGTTTTCATCGGTTTTGTTTCGAAAACTCACTTCATTCCTATGACTACTACATCCCGAGGACATTTGATCAAGGTCATGACCTTGTTTTTATCAAACTATTGCAATTCTTCTTGCATAGCTTTGAACCCGGCTTGGGTATTTTAGAGCTTGATGACACTTTTGGGTTCAATGTCGATAGGTAATCGGCATATAGACATTCATTGGTCAAGCTGCAGTTAGACTAGCGACCATGCTTCTAGTGAGCATGCCCTCGGTGGGTTCACCAATGATGTTTACAAGCTCAATGTCACGAGATCTTGTCCACTTACTTTGTGGTGCGGGATCCGAGCTTGAAGATGTCCTTTGGGAGTTCGGATGTGAGTTCAAGTGCAAGAGCCACGAGAATCATTTAGAACATCTGTAGAGATGTCTTGATCAGTTGAGGATCATGAGTTCTGTGGTTCTGATCATTTGGATCATTGTTACTTATCCCGGCGAGGACGGATCGATTTTCAATGAACTCATTGATGGTTGGTTGGAGTAGGTTGTGGGGTAAGACATAATATGAGATGTCAACATCGACTTGATATGAGGAATTGAGTTCGGTGTTGTACTCATCGGGAGGATATCTTGATGAGTTATCAATTCCTATTTCCTCCACCGAGGTGTTGGTGAACTGATGCTTTCGGTACTTTCATCAAAGGTGACATGAAAGGTTTCCTCAACTTGTTGTCTCCTTGTGTTAAAAACCACGAAGGCTTTGGAGATCGGTGAGTAGCCTAAAAGTATCCATCATCGACTTTTGCATCAAACTTGCCTAGATGATCCTTGTGGTTGTGAATGAACACAGGACATCCAAACACATGAAAATAGCCGATGTTGGGAAGTCTACCTTGAAGATCTCATATGGGGTTTTATTATATCTTTTGACAATGATTGACTGTTTTGAGTGTAACAGTGCGGTTTGATTGCTTGATCCGTAAATGTTTTGAGAGGGTGAGCCATTTAACATAGTTCTAGCGACCTCAATGAGAGTTCTGTTTTCCTTCAAAGAACCCCATTTTGTTCGGGGTATAAGGAGATGAGAAATTTTGAGAAATTCCTTTTCATCACGAAACTCTCAAGTTCTTGATTTGAACTCGGTGCCATTGTCGATTCGGATTTGTTTAATGATAATGTCATTACGGTTTTCAATCTTCCCGATGAATGACATTATTGTATCACCGCTGACTCTTTTGGAAAGAAAGTATACCCAAGTGTATCTTGAGAATTCATCAACAATGACAAGTGTATACTTCTCATCTTTGGATTGATCGGGACCGACGGGTCCAAAGAGATCCATGTGCAGGAGGTGAAGGCGCTTTGATGGAGAAATTTTGTTTGGTTTTGAATGATGCTCGTGGTGTTTACCCTTTTCACAGGCGAGCATGGTTTGTCTTTGCAAAGACCGGTGATGGTAAGCCAAGGACCTTGTTTTGTTTTGCCAAGTTGTTGAGGTTTTGAAGTTTAAGTGTGAAAGTCTCTTATGCCACGACCAATTGATAGTTTCGGTGGCTTTAGCAAAGAGACACGTTCCATCTTGGGAGAGAGTTGACATGTCAAGCACATAAACATCATCTCTCCTAGGAGCTATCAACACAACTTCCTTGTTGGCATTAAAATGGTACCTTGTTTATCATTGAATTGTACAATGAATTTTGCATCACATAGTTGGTGACATCGATGAGATTGTATTTGAGACCGTTGACATAGGCTATTCTAGAAAACTATTCCATTGCGGTTCTTGAACCATAACCTTGATGGGACATGATGAGTTATCACCAAATACTACCTTGGGCCTGGTTCCTTTACATACTTGTGCAGATATTCCTTCACACCATCATGCTTCTTGAGCATCCTTTGTCTAGATGCCAAATAGGCTCCCTGGCATGTCTCGCACAACTAGTAAACCAATTAGTTTCTCTTGTGACCCACTTACTAGTGGGCTTGGATCTCAAGGTCTCTTTGAAATTTGCAATCGACTCATGGTCGATAGTTGTGTGCATGGTGCTACCACAGGTTTTGCATTTAGAGGTCGAGGATGACTCGGTGACTACGGGTTGTTTGGAATTTCTCCTTGCATGAATGATCTTGTCATGTTGGGATGTCTCATGAGTGGATTACCGCATATATCACGGCATGTATTCATGAGACAATCATCGATGATGATCATTAAACCCACGGTGAGGCACAGAGGAAAAGGTTTTGCTCTATTCTTTGGAGCGACTTTGGAGGATGAAGCATCATACCGATGACCAACTTTGGTATAGTTTGCTTGGTGACATCTTGTAGATGATCGGCGATCTGTGATCATCCTTTTGCAAATCATGCAAAAAGGATTCTATAGCGATTGTCGATGGTATATACGGTATAATGACACATTCACACTTTTGTTTGTTTTGGAGGTTGACTTAGACTTTGAGGCGGAGGAAGGCGACTTTGTTTCCTTGATTGGTTGGGGACCTTTTCAATGGATTCCATTTTTCAAAGAAGCTTCCTCACAAGTTCGATCGATTCTTGGATTTGGTCGACGGTGGGGACAGAGGATGATGAAGTCTCGGAGGAGTAGACTCTTGTTGGATTAGTTTTGCTTGTCTTTGTAGGATGGTTCTACCAAGTCCGGACCTTTCTTTTGGTGAATGAGGATTGAATTGTAGTGGAGTAAGCTCGGAGCTTGGGCGGCACCACGAAGAGGTTTCGGTGGTGGGCGGTGCTTGAGATTACGCTTGAGACTCGAGATGTGTTCAAGATAACCGGGCACATCGTGGAGTCAAGCATGCTCTTTAGAGCTTGACTTTCGTGCTCTAGAATCCTTCCGAATCGAAGTTTGGAAGCTTACTCTCGGGATTAACTCGTTCAATCCATTCATGGAATTGGAATCACCAACATACTTGTAATCATGCCACCGGACACAAATGGCTTAGGAGGCGGTCTTTGTTGAGAGAGTCGGGAGATGATCTTCACCTATGACTCTCTTCTTGCTACTGGGGCTCCCACAATATCAAAGACCACAGGATTCTTAGCAATCCAACTATTAAGAATATCATTTGCCTTTTAAGTTCATCTTGAAGATTCGATTTCTTTTAACTAGTTCGGTGTTTTGAATTTGCAAAGTGACGACCTCAAGCTTAGCTTGTTTTAAAATAAGCAATTCATCCCTACACTTATTCAATTCAAAACTTAACTTGTTGTACTTAGAAAAAGATTCGATCTTTGCTCTTCTACAAACTTAAGGTCAACATTTAGATAATTCATATAAGGCGCCAATAAGAGTCATCATCCATAGAAAGTAAAGTGTTTACCTTCTTCATTGTGATGTTGACCCATTCCCCGTTCCTAGCATGATTCTTCCCAACGACTAGCTTGTCTTCTTACGAGAGAGCCATTAGAGCACCGACATGTACCATTTCATCATCCGATGAGATTGGCTCTTCATCGATCAAAGGTTTCAACAACAAGGCCTTTGTTCTTACCGCATGCATTGAACATTTTTGTTGTTTCGAGGGTGGCCTCAAGCAATGCAAGCTTAGCTTTGCTTTCTTATACTTAGCTTCATAATCAATGGTTTTGTTAAGATCGAGTTGTTTTGAACATTTTGATGAGACCGATAGATTTTGGTTGAAATTTGCTAAAGCACAAGACCGATTAGATCACGATGGTTTGTAAGAGGTTGAAGTTGTTTTGGAAAAAGCAGTCTTTTGCAAAATGGCCTCTTTATGACACTTATAGCATTCGGTGTCTTGATTGCTTTAGCGTTGAAAAACCTTTATTTCTTTTTATAAACCTTGAGAGTTAGCGAGAGTGCCCTTTCTGAAATTGACATTCGGTCATTTAGGTACTCCTCACTTGATCTCTCATCGAGCTCATCATCGATTTTTCTTGGAAATCTTGAACTACATTGTTAGAAAAGCGGTTGATATTGGTGATGAGGTAGTGGTCGGGAACTTCTTGACTTCACGAGACTTCTTTAAGTCGGTATCGTCTGCATTGATGAGGTTTTCCTCATAGACAAATTTCCATAAATTTCGTGAAGCTCAAGATTTTGGATATGATTAGCATTCACGAGTCCACGAGAGAAATTCAACCACTTCTCGGGAGACATTTACAAAACCAACATTGATTTCATGCTTAGACAACTTAACACCATCATTTGAAAGTTCATTTAAGAGAGTTTTGTATCTAGTGTACGTGAGAGAGAGTTTCGAGTCCTTAGCTCGAAGGTGTTATACTCAAGTTTCGTGTCCATTATCCTGTTTTCCTTGGTATCGGATGGTCCTTCATGACTATGAACTAGGTCATCCTAGGTTTGCTTAGCGATTACTGACTTATAACGAGACTCCATAATATCGTCGGGAAGACAAGATATTATGATACTTTTGAGTCTTTGGTCTGGTTGACCACTCTCCTTTCATCACAGGTCCACCGAGCTTGGTTTGGGCAACCCTTGATGATCTTTGGGACAAATGGACCTTCATTTATACACTTGATATAATAAGGTTCCATACCAATCAAATAGCAAAGCATTCGCTTTTCCATTTGTTAAATTTGCCAACTTCAAGTCTAGGGAAACGGTGAATAAGCTCCACCCTTTTATCGACTAGTTGGGGTACATCAATTTCGACCATTTAGGATCCTAATTTAAAAATTTTAGAGCGGCCTAAAAGCGAGTTTTATAATTAGCCTTGCTCGATACCACTTGTTGTTCCCGTTCACTATCGTATAAAACGGTTTAAGTTTATAAAACAAGTTAAAAGTAAACTATGGTGAAATTAACATAAAGAAAACACACTAAGTAATTTTCAACATCATATTCTTATTAGAAATAAATCAACAAAGAATACGTTACCCAAGTACTTCGGAATAGTACTTGGGATTGAAATAACAAAGTTGGGTGATTCTCTCTAAGCTCGGGCTAAGTCGAGCACAACTCTTAGAGCTCATTGAGCTATCTCAGAACTAAGTTGTATTTGGAGGAGTGAAAAGATGGCTTGCGTGTATGTGTGTTTTACAATTCACAAGCTTAACCTTTTCACTCCATCTCTTATGCTATTTATACATGTATGATATTTGACTCTTTCCTAAGTGACAACCGACATCTTACAAAAGACAAAATCTTGATGTATTTTGTCTCATTCTAAAGACTATTCTAGGTAAGAGACAAGACTACTTTCCTAAGTTCGGTGATGACACCGAGCACGATCTTTGCCATTCGGGGAAAGTTGACTTTGATTGATAAGGACTTCGTCTTATCTCGATTCAACCTTTCCGCCTTGTCCGCTCTTTCTTGATCTTTACATCCTTGATCTTCTACTTCAGTTTGTCTTGATGTAAGAAGTTGGAGAGGAATCTTAGGGATTGATGAGTTATTGTCATCACTCCTTTGAATCCATCATCTTCTTGACTCGGTCTTCACCCTTTAAGTTCCTTCTCGGTGGAGACTTCTTCTTTGCCTCTTCTTGAGTATCACGAAGGCGACTCAGCGAGAGACTATGCACTCGGTGACTGTTTGTGTTAACGGATTAAATACTTGGGCTATTTTCTATTCAAATCCTAGATTAAGGCGTTTGGGTATTCTTGAACCCAACAGTTCATCATCATCGATCGTCCTAGTTCTGTCCAGGCACTCACTTTACATCGGGTTTTAGCGAGCATAGACTCTAGGCTTTCTTATAGCACCGCCTGCATGTCCGTGCGACCACCATCATCACCTATCCGTTTAGCAACATCACCATGTCTTAGGAGGCCTAGATCTCCTAGTATACCACCTCGAGATTTACTCAAGACAGAGACTCAGACTCATGGACTCTCCCCATGGATGAGGCGAGGAGGAGCATGAGGTCGAGGAGGAGGATGAGATTGAGGAGCGGTATGTTGATGAGGATGAGGATCCTCGGGAGGAGGATGATGAGGATATCCCGGAAGGGGTACTCCTCCATTGCAAAGTCTGTGACGTTCTCTGGACGAGTTCTCCTTTGCATGAGCCTGAGTCCCCTGGATAGCCTTTAGACATTGATTCACCACCTTACTCACCTTATATAGGTAGCCCGTTAGGATCGGAGATTGCTTCTGAGCCCGAGGAGTATGGGGGTACGGGTCAGATCTGGAGGAGGATTATATCCCAGAATATTAGTCTCAGTAGGTTATCAGATCGATTAGATGGTGTGACAAGGACTGGTGTAGAGGATTTGAGGATAGATTTGACTAAGATGGGGAAGAAGTTGATGGCCTTAAGAGAAGGTCTGTCGGGACTCTTTGAGCAGGCTGGAGACCGGCATAGAGAGTGCTTGACAGCCTTGGAGGCAGACCAAGCGCTTCAGCGCAAGGTCGATGGTTTGGAGAAGGAGGTCGTGAATCTTAGGAAGGATTGCTACTCTCAGCGTTTGGGGATTTTGTCACTATGGAGAGTGATGGATGATGTTTGGAAATCATTTAGGAGTGCTCGTAATCTTGGCTAGATCGTATTATAAAAGTGCTAACTGTCCTATTTATAAAAAAAAACTAAAACCAGTCCACTTCTGTCTTCTTGCTGTTTGTGTTTCATGTGTGAGAGAGTAGAGAGCTCTGAGCTTGTTGTGCTTGTTTGAAATCCATCACAGCCTTTGGATTCCCTTGGT